>OLMO02000301.1:8250655-8283588 GCA_900291935.2 Cassiopea xamachana
AAAGTCTTGATTACTCATCATTAAAAATTAGTCAACCTTCTTGCTGCACTTGGATAGCGACCAACATCTAATTTCCCAAACTTCAAATATTCATGACTGTAGCTACAAAAGTAAGTGAAAGAATGCTCTTTGTGAGATGTAATAGATATCTGCTGGTACATGATATAGAAAACGACAACTGTGACAATAAAGATACAACTATAAAATGCAATCTCTTAATAAAAAAAATTCTAACATAATATTCAAGGTCCACCAATTGTAATGTTGCCGTATGCGTAGATAAAATTCAATAAATAACGATCGTCTTGCAACAGAACCTAATAAGACTTACCAACACAACGTATTTACACAAATATAAACACGTCACACAGATCAGTGTCCTGTGCNCACTAGTTTCTGAATACTGCATCAATCACATATTGAATTGAGAACAAGCCCTCGATCAATCCCAAACCATGAAAATAAGAAAAAGCGAAGAAAGAGAAATGCAAATGTTTAGGTAACCAATAAAGATATGCGAATGCTAATGAAATCATCTGAAAACTAACTCCAACTATCTTTGCCATGCAATCGAATGTACAAAGCCTAAACATTTTGAAAGCATCTTTGCATCGAGCCAAACCTATTTAAGTTAATGAAAGGCAAAATTGTAAATTTCATAAAATATTCACTAATTGTGTTGTTAACTTACAAAACATTGTAGTTTCATCAATAAACTGATGATCTCCCTTAATTTATGACCTTAGCTAGTAAGCTGTTTATAAATTCCAGGTTAACATTTAATGAGACAGTATTCAAAGTCAGATAGATCCACAATGTCAATCTCTAGCCAAAGAACCCTTAAGATTGCACTTTCACAACCGTCAAAAAACTAAACCCACCATGTATTCAAAAATAATTTTAATTACGGATTTCATGCTACTCTTTGCGAAATCTAAACGACCTAGTCCACATAAGGCCAAATCAAGAAACTTCTGAGTCTAATAGTCAGTTGTCTATCGGGTGAAAGATTTGTAATAATCAACCAATGAACTAAAATCAGCAGAAAATTTAAAAGTTTTTAAGAGACTAATCAAATATTTGGGATGGACCTTCTTGCAAATGCAGAGCTTTTAGGTGCCTGCCTGTGCAAAATAATACTAAAAGTTTAAACTTGGCGCCTGTTTCCTGTTTGAAATCTAATTTATAGAAATCTTAGCTTTTTTGAACTATTCAAGATTCGATTTTGATTAGTTAAACTTTTATATATGTATATGTATATTGATGGCTATATTTTACAATCAAAGTAAAAGAATTATACACACATATGAGAATTGCTCCTTAACCCAGTGCAGCTGGTAACAATGTGGTGCTGAAGAATGTGAGAAGAGAAACGATGCATATGGCAGTACTTAGAGGTCGTATCTTTTGTAATATTTGACTTCCATCATATCCATTCCATTCTATTATTGAAACTAGCTATCTAGTGTTCCTAACGTTGCAGCATTTCTTGATTGCATTGTTAAAGGGGTTGGTTATAGCTCAAGCTGACATTCCTAAGTGTATGACTTAGCTGGTGGCCTTGATGTTGCAACACATGTGGGTGGCCAAGCGGCCCAGCCAGTTCCATTAACCTAACTGATTTTAAGCATGGCTGTTTACGGTCAGAAACTGGATGGGCGACCTTCAGATGAACAATAAAAACAGCTCACTCTGCCGTACTTAGGAAGGGACATTAAACTAGGGGTCCCACAACAACACTTTATTTGGGACAGCAACAATATTCTGTTAAAAAGGCAATACTGCCAAAGCTACGTGTGAACAGGGCCGCCGAGAGGAGAGGCAGGAGGGCAAATCGCCCATAGGCCTTAAGGTCCAAAAGGCCTCATAACCAGTGCTTCTACTTTTGAAAATCCAAATTTCCTTCACTGTTTCCTTTTTTGGTTAGTTCCTTGCCAAATTTTGAAAGTTTCCTTACGATTTCTTTCCAAGTATATTTGCAGCAAAATCATTTAAAATGGTGCATTATTCATTGTAAAATGAGTACATGCTTCATGTAGCATTGTATAGCGCTGGGCCCAACTGCATATTCTTCCATTTTACAAATAAAATGAGAGACATGCCCTCTTACCGGGATACGAGGTGGTCCATTGGGGCTGTTCAATAAATCATGCTAAAATTGGCATTGTTCAACCACTACCCCCATCATCATGCTCTGTCACGTCACGTTTAGCGCAAACAATGCCTCCCCCCCAATGCAAAACGACATTCTAAGATTGTTAAAGGATAAGAGAAGAAGAAAAGAACTCTGTCTTCTTCTATTTGCCAGCTACAGCTAGTACATGCCAGAAAAGAATGCTAAGAATAACAGTTAGGTATGAATAGCAAATATGAAATTGTCAGTTACTTGCCCAAACTGGTCCCATACCAGCATCTTGATTTAATAGAGGAAACTAACTTCTGCTATCGATTTCTGAAATATCACAATCTTATACATCAAAGACCCAGTGGAAAGGTATTTTTCAACATTGAGCAAGAAGTTGGAGTGGTCAAATGAAAAGACACGGAATTGTATTGAGCACTAACCACCCCCTACTTTGCCATCACGAACACTCACGGAAAGCATGCAGAACCACCTACCCCCAAGGTGTGACATAATTATAAAATAGTCCCCATTTGCAACAACACAATGGGCATTGCCCCTCCCAATAATTCACTGATATTGTCTAGAAAGGTGACATACACTGTCAATTTTATTCACTGATTCTACATTGTTGTAATTATGAGCCAGATTGAGACAACTAATATTTCGTTTGTGAATCTTATTATTTTATGAAAACATAACAAAACATGTACAACAGAATTTCTCTGTTGATCATATTATCTCTCTTACCTGATCACAACACTACCTTACTCTACTCTACACTATACTAATTATCTGTGATCTAACCAGGGGGTATTGTTTCCGTAATAAATTACGGGGGTATCTTTGCAACATACATGTCCAAGACTTCCCACAGATCATGTTATCCCCCTGTCAAGAGATTCTGAACTCTTTTCAGAGTTGACGTATTAGCCCTAGCACCCAGTTAACCATATCTTAGCTCCTTCGTCGGAATAGTCAGTCCCCCATCAGAAAATTTCAGGTGCTGATACAAGTACAAATGAAGCATGTAAATCAATTACAATGTGAAATTTTAAATACAAGACATTATTTCTTGAATTCCTTGTAACTTTCCTACTCATTTCAAAATCCCCTCCTCATATCTTTATAATTTTCATTTCCTTCTTTTCCCTTCCAAATGGCCAAATTTCCACTATCTTTACAAGTGGAAGCACTACTCATAGCAACCTGCACTTCAAGGTCTGGGGGCCTCGTAAACTAAACAAGCAGTAATTTGTCAAAGTTAATTCATAGACCCTGAAAATTTTCTGTTTGCCCCACTTTTAGGGGGTCTCATCCTTCTCTTTTGCTCCGGGGCCTCTGAAATCTCTAGGCAACCCTTTCTGTGAGGTACATGCTTGATGGCCTAAATTAGAATACACAATTACAAAATTATCTGCAAAATTACTATATTACTAGCATTGTAAAAAGAGAGCAATGTCATCCTGAGTGTGCGCTTGCTACATCATTACTACAACTAATGTGATGACTGAAGTATTAAAGCCTAGCTACTGTTATCCAGAGGCATAAAACTTACTGTGCGGAAACCTTCCCCTGTGCGGCATGCTTTGGGAATTTGCGCTGGCTGCTACACTGCTGGGGTAGACTTGGCGCGGTGCTGTTTTGCGAGCGGTAATAATTAACGAATTGATTAACCAGTAATTTATAGTTTGATTTTATGTATAATTCAATTTTTTCTCAGTTAGCCAGTGTTAGGTAGCTTTTGATTGGTCAGTTAGTGACACTGGGCGTAGACAAACCTTAGGTTTATATATTCGAAGCACGTTTAATTTTACAGAGTTTTTGCGATAGATTGCCGAGTGAGTTGCTTATCGATGAATGAATGCTTATTATAAACTCGGACTATTCCTTGCTTAGTTCCTCTAAATCAGATAGAGAATAGTTGATTCTCTAACACTTACATACAATGTACCAAGTATTGATCATATAACTCTACAATTTAATGCTATATCAAGAGCAATTATGGAAAACACACACATTGGGGGATGGCATAACCTTAAGTTGATATTATTAGACATGAATAAATAGTACCATAGACATCAATACATTGTCTCAAACAAGGTCGAATAGATTATAAAGCTCTACTAGGATACTATAAAGTAAAATAAATATGCCTAACTTATAACAGGAATCACGTTTAAGAGTTTACACGATAGCTTTAAAGTGTCCTTAAACGGCACTATGCTGTTTTAACAGTTGTGAATTCCAAACTGCTTATACCTTATTTCCCCCATCAAAATGAGCAACACATGTCCATGTGTCTGATCAGAGATGACAGATGACATAATAAGAAGCATGGAAATGCTCCAATGCCATCAGCCAATTCTAATCCCTGCTGACAAGTATTAACAAGAAAATAATGCTGCCTTAAGACAAGGGAAGCTCGAGTGCTGCTCTTACTTAATTACACGGTCCTTTTCATCTTTACATGTGAAAAGAATAAGGTAGAGCTCGCAAAAAGGACCAAATACATGGGCAGGGACGCCAGAGCAATAGTAGGGCAGGAGGGGCAGAAGTGTGGAGATGGGCATCTATATTGATTATGGTGTCATACTGACGTCAGAATTTAATCTTTAAAGTTACCTTTCACAAATATACACGCCCAACTATTGTTGCATTTTGTGACAAGTCATGAAATGAATTCCTGACGATAGGAGGTTCAGCCTGATAGAAAAGAACCATCGTAAGAACAAATGTGAAAAAATAATATCAGTAGAAAGCATAAGAAGGGCACTTTTTCCTCCCTTGACCCTGCTCTTTGATGGCAGGGGGTGTGCTGCCCCTTTGCTCCAGCGCCCCCACACATGGGCAACCAAAGCGCTAATTGGCTTAATCCGTAATAAAATGTCCTTATTTTGCTAATGTTTATGGGCCCTTACAGACAGGGACGTAGGCGCCGGGGGGTCATGGCTCCCATTGTTTAATAAACTATGCAAAATTATAAGGGACTTTGAAAAGGGCATCCCTTACAGACACACAAGTGCCCCTTGCAGACAAAAAGGCTCCCTTTCCAATTCCAAATTTGTCCTTCTTGCATAATTTTTGTGCCCAAGTTTTCAATGTAAGATGATATCCGGAGCAATGTTTGTAATTGTTGAAAATGCTGACTGTGGCACTTTTAAGGGTAAGGTGCATGACAGAGTTGTCACTAATCATTTTCTTGTCATGGTATTCAGGTTCTAAAGATCATGTCTCTATTGCATAAATCTTAGCAACTAATTCAAATCAAGACATTCTGAAATATTTGATGTATAAAACTATCAACCTGTCTATAGATATTTTCATGAGACCTCAATAGAGTATTAGCAGGATTGAAAAACTTGGGTGCAACATCAAGAAGCATGAAACGTCCCTCTAGTATCCATGAAAGTAAAATCAAATCTACCACCTTGCAAGGATTGCTTCAGCTGATAGACTTGATAAATTCTGGGCCATTCCTTTTCACTAGCAATAAAATTTTCACAAAATGTTCAGGTAGCAGGGTCTAACAACAACAAGGCAGCAAGTGAGTTCATCCTTTTGATGGCTGATCTATTTGACATAATAGAGTCAAGGAGCAATTTTGGGAAATACACAAAGAGGCCTTTTAACTTGGAAAATTCAATGCTATTGAAGAATACTTGATGGGTGTAATTGAAACTCCTAAATTATTGAAAGAAACAGCAGGTAACCTATCATCAACGGTCCAAAGACAGTTTATTTTGAGTCTACCAGGTCACTAAGCACTAGAATTGATAGCCTAGGTCATGGAACAAAGAACGCTGGAGTTTCTTACAATGAGCCCTTCGTCTACGTTCCAAAACTTCTTTTACACGATGAAAATACCAAAGCAGAAGGAATAAGCAAAATGCCATAAAATTTAAATATTGGTAGAGGTTTTGGCTGTAGAGCACATCAAAACTAATGCCAAGTCGGATGAAACGATAAACTTCGACCCACATTGCTATTCTCTAAAGTCGATACCAGTAAATAAATCAGCTAAAAATGGTTGAAAATAAACTAATTTCAAATAATTATGGCACTACATACTTAAATATAACTTCTTCTTGATATTTTGTTGCTTCTCTGCAAACCAGCAGCAAAAAAGAGGACCGGTGTAAGTCTTTTCACTTTGAGACCTTTGTTTACAAATATCTTTTGCCAACGAGTTAGTACCATCTTCGCTCTGCATGTGTATTACGCACAAAATAAAAGCGAAAGAATAGACCCCTTATTCTAGTCCTCCTTTTTCTATGTACCTACCGAAAATAGTTTCAAAAAACAAATGAAAAATAGCTCAGATGTTAAAACACGAATACCTGGAAGAGCAGCGCTCGTTTATAGAGTTAAGTTTTCATATCGATTTGATATTTAGAGTTTCTGTTAGCTGAAGGTATATCTCGTGTAAAACAATATTATTATTATTAACATGGGTAGCTGAGAATTTGGACAATCTAGTTTCTAGTTATGTTCGCCAATGGTTGGATTTGCCTATCAGTGCCACCCTTAGTTCCCTTGTACTCCCAAAGGCTAAATACGGTATCAATTTGATCTTGCCTTCAACTAAATATTCTCAATGCCAAACAGTTATTAGGAATGCTCTAAAATCATCTCCCACCTCAGACATTAATATCCTGTGGGCACAGACAAGCTTGGGTTACAATGTCCAGTATGATCAATATCAGAACACAAAGCAGGTCCTAAATGCTGTACAAAAGGATAACGAGATGCGTATAACCCATGAGCTAAAGTCACAGGGATTCAATATTACTTCTATTCTTACGCATGCAAGTTCTAAAACCGCAGCCTATGGTCCACCGTTCAACAGAGCATGCCAAAAAATATTTTTAACTAATCTATCAAATATTTGAAAAACACCCTTGCAACCAGGAAGAATCTCAGCAAATGAACCATTTCTCAGTCATACGCATGCTCCTTCTGCCTTAAAATTGAAACACTTCAACATGTCGTCTCTAGTTGTACAACCTACCTGGAAGAGGGTAGATATACCTGGCGTCACAATTCTGTCCTTCTCTATCTTGCAAAAACTCTTACATTATTGTCTAAGTGCTCACTATATGCCGACCTGCCTTCATTTTTATCACCAAGCATTATTACCGGGGATTTCCTTAGACCAGATCTTGTACTGGTTACTGATACTTCTCTTTATATTCTTGAGCTAACTGTAGGATTTGAATCCAATCTTCAGAATAATAGCGATCGAAAGAAAGCGAAGTACCACTCTCTCATATCTGACCTCACCCCTACTCTTGGACTTCTAGGTAAATCATCTGACTCCTTGTTATTATTTTTGGAAGATCTCAAATTTGACAAGCCTTCATCAAAATACATAATTAAAAAGATCATGAACATATCGATAAGATGTAGCTATTACATATTCTGTCTCAGAAACAAACCCTGGACCAACCCCACATTATTAGAATTTTAGTCACTGCTTATTATCATTATTCCTTTTTTTTTCTTTTTCGTATATGCACAATTTGTAGAAGTATAAGTAGTAGAAGTCGTTGTTTTTACCCTTTTGTTGTAATTAACTATGTTTTTTTTTGACACGTAGAAATGGCAAAGAGCCAATTATACTACCTAATATTAGAGAGGTGTATGATTGTATCGTAAAATATATTCAATTATATGAAGTTTAAAAAAAAATATAGGAAATGATAAAGACAGTACCTGCGATTTACGATATCACAGACTTACAACACAAATCGAACTTAAGTAATCACGCAATATATTACATATCTATTCGTTTTTGAGTTTAAATTAGCTAATGGTGTACTTTGTGCTGTATTACGGTTCATTTCGCTGTCATGTGGTGATCTTCTGTTCATATGGAGGGCTTCTGTCTGCAGTAAACATCCTGCCCTCAACTCCAAAACGTTCCAATGACGTTGGACTTGTTGCAGCCAAACCAATTCTTTATTTGAAATTAAATTCCCAAATCCGGAAATAAAGCCCTAACGTTGCCAGACGACAGGTCTGGTTTCTATCGTACCAGAACACTCGTTGAAACCAATACCGTTAGCGGAATCACCACAAGCGCGTGCACAATAGGCTTAATAGGCCTCCTGATGGTATCACTATAGTTTTCGTTGAGATTTCTTAAACTCGCTATTGATAAAAGAACGGAAACGAAAAAGAATATCTTTTTGGAATGTCCCATACTATGACAGGCTAAGGAAGAAACTTTAAAGCATGTTCCATATTGTTGCCATTAATTTAGCGAAATTCTGACGTTATATACAATGCATTCTTTGTAATCTAACAAGTTAATTCATGTTAATCTAACAAGTATGAAACATGCGGACAATTAGCTAGTTTTTATTTACCTTAATGAAATTTCAGCAAAGGTCTCGGCAAAATAACTACACGGTGATGACCATGTTGCATAGAACTCCACAAGGTATACAACATTCCTGTTTTTTGCTAATTCTTCCTGGAAAATGATTCAAAATTAGTCTCAACATTTTAAAGAGATTATACTAAAAATATGCGTCACATATTCAGTTTACAAGAACAAATCATTCTACTTAGAACAGGGTAGTCCGGGGTAATAGGGGTCACTCTTTAGGGTTTTTGAAATTGGGCCTTTAATATCTTAGCGCAAGGATAATCATTCTCTTAACCAATCATTACATCACAGCATTTGCCATCTTGACAGCTAATTTGGATTGAATCGGTGGAGTGGACTGTCTACCCTAGAAAGACACTTCAATGCCTTTGCCAAGACACCATTTTCAAAACATTTACCGGGGAAATTTGGGTCACATCTTTCAACAAAGAAAGATTTTCTATGTTCATAAAAAAAGCTAATGAACTTTCAATGTATAACAAACTAAGTAAATATCTAGTACAACACTGCCTTCAGTCTCTACCATGCTTGTGTAGCGTTCTTTGGGTTCTTTCATATGGATATCTAAAGGCACTTGTGGGGCAAGGCCCGAGGGCCTAGCCCCTGAGGAAATACAACAACCTGATGTGACTACTAGCTATTCCTTCAATCGACGAACTCCTGATTACAATACGCTACTTCTTTTATTACCCAATGACACTAAAAAAGCACGCTTCCACGCACATTACCACACTATTCTCGTTACACTTGATAGCAGTTTGATTATATGCAATAAAATCCTGTTTTGCGAAAGTGTACGATATTTCAAAAATAATCATCATATATTAAAAATACATGCTATGGAGTTCCACTGCAAAGATTAGGCTCAGGAGCTATAGTCTCTAAGGCCCCTTGAACTCGAACTCGAACATAGAACTCGATACCAACTAAAAAATTCAAACAAGTCATCGCTCCAGAGACATTTTATATTCCCACAATGCTAGAAATACCAGCTAGAACTGGGTGGCCCATATTAACCCAGTAGCTTAAAGAAAACAAACATATGACAAATTTATTTGTAAGTAGAAATATTCACTATCCCCAGGTAGTAGCTATATTCTCCTTCAGCTCCACCACTTGTATTTCAAATCATATTTCATCATAGCTATACATGAAGTTAAAATTGTAGCATTAATCGATTATGATCTGCTCCTCATCGAGTTCGTCCTACAAGTTTGTTATTTTTGACAACAAGCAACAAGTATGGCTGTCTGCGAAAAGAATTGCTGACGTTATATGAAATGGCATCTGTGAACACAAATGATGCGCATAGTTGTGAGAAACTAACAAACACGGAATTGACCCACATTACCCCGGACTATCCTACAACAAATGATGCCTCATCAATCAGGAGAGGACTGTGAATCATAGTGGTGTCACATTCCCCTTCCTACTATAAATGTAATACTGTAGCAAACTGAATGCGATCTACCTGTATCATATGATAATTCTGAGACATAATGTATAATTCAGCGTTTTTAAAAGCCTCTGAAAAGTGCTGGAATTTGAATAGTCTTTCAAGTGCACTTGAAAATCCTTGACATTAAGAATTTTCTTTTGATCATTACATACTTTGAAATTTCGGAATGCTTACTGTTTACTTGTAACTTTTTTAGAAGATTTGAAACATCCGCCTGGTTTTCTAAACCTTCATATTTGCCCATGTCAGCAAGTCATTTTATATACAGTACTTCCACTTTTGAAAATCCAAATTTCCTTCTCTTTTTTTGGATAAAATTTCCTTACCAAATGTAAGCATTCTTATAAAAAAGTGCGCGCTGGATTGTTGAGACCTAAGAAGGTTTATTAGTGCATATGTGTTTAAAAGTTAATTTGCTTGTGTACAAAACGGTTATACATGCTATGTTGACGGATTTAGTCTCCGTCTTTAACTGAGATTTATCATCAAGTCAANAGTGCGCATGGTGCTTTCATTTTCAATTTCTGTTCAATTTACGTGCATGGACAAGCATTGGAGCTGATAACTTTTGCTATGAAAGTCGCAAGACTGCTTTAATGCTGGAAAATGCTAAGAAAGTTTTGCAAACGCGTAATCAGTCCCATCAGAAAGTCTCTGGTGCTTAAAAATCATCTATAAAGCAAAGAAATAAATTAAAACGTGAAATTNTTTTAATGTATAAATGTATTTTTTGAACTTCTTATAAAGTCCTTACTCGCTTCAAAATTTCCCTGTTTTTCCTAACAATTTTAATTTACTTCTTCTTTCTTTCTCAATGGCCAAATTTCCTTATGGTAAGGAAAGTTCCATACAATTAGAAGCCCTGATTATCTACCATACTATACCACCACTATTTCACCCATTAACTTTCCTTAAAATGTGAACGGTCCCAAAGGAATACTCAAACAGATGATGCCTTTTAAAAAGGTGCTTGATCTTCTAACCAATGTATATGGCAATCTCTATATTTATTGCACCGTTAACTTCATATCTATGTCTGTTATAGTTTCCAGAAATGCCATTAATTTAAATTCCATTACGATATTACTGATGATGGTCATGATTATTATGATACTCATGAAAAAGGCAATCCGCACAGATTATAAATTGATAATGCCACATGTCAGTCTGAAGGAACATGTGGCCACCTGCAGTGCATGGTTGGAATGCAAAACAAAATTGTTAACAAAATTTGGAAAAACTATTGTGAAAAAATGCTAACAAACCTACGCTAGGCTACATGGTTCTATTTTCCATCATTCTTATACAAAAACGTGAACTCTAGGGTAGGTTTCTTAGCAATTTTTCACAATTATTTTCACAATATTATTACCAATTTTGCATTGTATTCCAACTAAGCCCGGTAGGGGGGCACATGCTCCTTTACAGCGACGTGTGATGTCACTAATCTATGATTTTTTCAGCACGAACAGGAAAGTGAAGACGTGTCTTGTCTTTCTAAGGCAGCGCTTCCCCATTCGTTTTCACCGCCGCACCCCCTGAGACGGACGAGGGCAATCTCGCACCCCCTTGTTTTGAATGAAACATGATCGGATAGCGATGAACGATCTTGCAAATGATACCGTAGTTCATAACAACAGCTGTTGAACCGTTATTAATTTATTATCAACGTTTCTTGTCGAAAAAGGCAGTTTTCTAGAAGTCGTGATTTTTCGTTCAATGGATTTCCTGGCCTGTAGTGACCAGTTATCAAAAAAATATCTTAAATGATATTCTTTGCGACGAAAAAATATATTTACTTCATCTTTCACGATTGATTCTTGCACGTCCTTCGGGGTGCGAGCACACCCTATCGTGAAGCGCTGTTCTAAGGCTAATACGGGATCATTAAATTAGAACGTATGCACAAAAATAACAAAAATTTGACCTCCTTTCCCCTAACGTACGTACAAGTACACATGCTATGAATCCCCTCGTTGCGTACGTTGAACCCCCCCCCCATTTCTAACAAGAATGTTTTAAAACATCCAATCAATAATTCTATAAAGAAGAAGACTGCAAAACATTTGACAGACAGGAAAATAACCATAGCAAATATTTTATAAAATAGCAATGAAAGTTGACACCAAAGACAACAAAAAAGTATGATGAAAATACCTTGTACATGAAAATATCACAAAGTACATGCAAAAAGGGACATTTTTGTGTGCGTACTTAGATTTGTGAACCCCCCTCAACCTAGTACGCATGGTGTACGCTTTTGCCCCACCCCCTCTCCAATCGTGCATACGTACTAAATGAATGATTCCTTTATAGGTTGTGTGAGGGGTCCTTTTATGCATGCACAGCAGGCTACCCTTAATCATGACGTGTTGAGATCCATCTGATGTAATCCAGATCTGGAGTACTACAAATGTTTCAATAAACACAATTGAATCCTTCACTGTGTGACCGTATCCCTAAATCTCCCTTTATTCAACTACTAACATGACTTCCGACTGCAAGAATATTGGTCAGCATTTAGAAAAGCATTTGTCAATAGCATGTAAAAACAATGCATACTCGTAGTCAAAATGAAAGTATCAATGGAAAAAAATTCACACAATTTGGATCTTCTGTAATCCAGACGAATTTAGTCAGTTCCATTTGATCCGAGTTATGAGAGGTTGACTGTACAATGAAATCCCAAAGAAAACTTGAATGCTTGCTTCAGGAAGAGTTTAAACATCTTACCTCTAATGCCTGTCCTATGAAGTATTCAATGTTATCACGACCTGAATAACTGGGTTCTGGTGCAATAAGGAAGATCACTGCATAAAATAACCGCAATTATAAATCAAAGATCTCTAAATTATCTATTTAGACCAAAAAGGAGGTATTGGAAAGAGCAATTTTGTATGCAGGCCAGTAGCATTCTAGTATACTTATCAAGAGTATACTAAAACCTAGTGCTAAGAAGTTAAGTTATCAACAGCATTATCAAGTTGACATCAAAGTAACTCACAGCCAACATGTCCGTTCAGGCAGTTTGAGCAGTTTCCACAATAATACTCAACTACTTACTAACAAACACAATATAACTGAACATTCACTAGATCTAATCAATGAGTCAAGTAATTCAAGTGAGGACTCATTAATATAGTCTTACTGCAAGAAGAAAATGAGGTCACTGCTTCATCATCATTATTCCATTATCAATAATAGGCAACATGCAACAGCTGCAGTGATGCATAGAATGAGAGTGTGCAACATTTCAAGACAAATTCAAAAGTAGTAGTGAAACGATATTTTGTTCAACAACAACTGTGTCCATCCGTTCAATCAAAACTATGTAATTGGAAAATGGGGGAAGTCAAAAATACAACTGCATCACATTCATCTTTAAGAAGAAACGAAAACCCCACATCTTACCAATACAAAGACAAATGTAGCCAATTCCAAGAAAGGTGCCTTTCCTTAAAAACATTATTGCACTGGCACCTTTCGATAACATGAAGACATTTCCAAGGTATTCCGTCCATCGGTCTACAAAAAAATCAAATAAGCATCGCAAACTTCGAAGGCAAAGAAGGTCTAATTGTGAAAGAAAAGTGCTTTGGAGAATACTGAAGAAGATGATATGGAATGCAATTCTATATCTGCTTCTAGTGTCCTGGCATAAAATACCATAGATGAATCATGGCAGTGCTCTCACTCTCTCCATCGTTTCCAGCCTCTTAAAATCTTGCCAAGCTGTTCTCCACTTTAAACTCTCAATCTCTAGTCTCTGGTCGCTCTCACTCAATAAGGAAACGCAAGGAGAAAACTAATTGCAAACTGTTTATATAACAACTCTTTCTATCAATAAAGCACCTAGGTTATATGACAAAAAATACCATAAGAAGGTGGATACTAACAAGAGACCACTCATGTTGACAATTAATAACTTATGAACAGCATCTAAGTAATAATAATAACAATAGTGACATAATAGGTCATGGACTCTGAGTTAGTCTCGTTTCAATGTTCTTACACAAACATAAGGCGATAGCCACATTTAGTGCTTTTCTAGGGACAAACTTATTCCTAATGCCGATATATTTACAAACTACATATTTCATTATACTCAGATTGTCGTTTAGATTGTTTTCATACAATGAAAGCCACTCCCTAGTACCACTTTCAGCAGGTACACTGGCAGAGAGACAGAACATAGAATACCCACGTTAAATGACGGTCCATAGACAACCTACACAATTTTAAACATCACCATTATTTTCAGCACCATTAATTACCCTATGTTCGACCAATAGAGTACAAGTATTACGTTCCTAAAGAAATTTTAATAGCAGACAATAGTCGCCAAAAGCCCTGGGACACTTCAGCTACTTTTAGTCTGAGCTTAACACCCACCCCTCCTCCCCCTAAATAATATTGGTTTATGAGAAAATTAGATGCAGGAATGAAAAAAATTTAGGTGCAAAATGATGCCATGTGTATAAGGAACTTTCCCCCTATTGTTATAGGGGGAAAGATGGAGCATGCATGGCGCAAATGGCTCATATTCTTAGAGTACTACATTGTTTGCAATTTCTTGTCAGTGTGTCGGGGGCTTTAGGCGACTTTTGTAGCTTGGGACTGTGTAGCATAATACCAATGAGATATAAGAAAGCACTAAACGAATGCTTTCCAAATGAGAGTGAAACCACAGAAGGTTTCTTACAGCTGCGATTGCAAGGTAAAAGATTTTGAATCAGTTGTGCTTCAAAAATTCATGACTGCAGCAGCCCTTACATATAATTGTGGAAATGAACGCCTGTGCTGGTTGTCAAAATCGACGAAAATGAAGCAGGCAATGACGGACATGTTTGCTCAGGCCATTTTGCTTGCTATTGGATATTTATTATGATTCATTTTTAGATGTCCATTTGATCAATTTCTTTGATACCATTCCTACTTATGCATGAAAAGTTCTCTTCCTGGCAATAACGTAGCCTTACATCTATGCTAAATGTACAACAAGGGAGGAAGATAGCTCAAACTAAAACTTCTGTAACCACCTCTTTGAAAACTTGCAATATTACTCCAATTTATCCATCAATGCTCCACAAACCATCAAATTTGCTCCCCGCAATAACTAACCTAATAATTTACATGAAATATTAAAATAAACTAGCAAGTCGGGACCAACTACATAGCACATATATACAGAAGGGAGGAGGTTGGGTGAAAATCCTACATTTTTGTACAAGGGGGAGGGGGGTTCCTTTCAACATGTACGTACACCATAAGAAATATGTCTAACCACATCAAATATATCACGCACCTTTTGCATACAATCTTCAAGTGCCAATATGTTGACATCATCAGTGCATATGAATTTGAAGATTGGGAGCATAGATTTTTATCCTACTGCATTCAATCAGAATGAACGAATGTTGCAACACAATATAAGTGGTTTGTCACAGCTGTTCCATGAACGCACAAAAATAGTGATTCTTCCTATTTCAATTTGCTTCGCTATTTCGCTCACCAAGCCCCAAAAATAATGGGCAAAATTCAATTTTGCCATATTTTTTAAAACTTCGCTGAAACATGGGTTAGAGTATGCTCTTTCATTTTCTATAGCAGGATCGTGAATGGGCTTCCTATACTAAGAAAGTGGGAAGTCATGCTTTTCAAGAGACTTCCGAGCTCGAGAGGAAACAAGAAACTGTATTTAATACAATGTAATGCACTTGTTGAAAAAGGCATTGCATTCTATTCCATGCGATAAGTTACTGGTACGCTTCCCTTGCACAAATATTTCAGCTCCAACGACCTCTCTTGGCATGGAAGAATGATGCAAAAGATTTAGGATCATTTCTTTCACACCAAGTAACATCCTGGGCTTGGTGAAATATTAAGGAACAACTCCCTTAATTCAGAAATATGCTTCAAGTCATTTCCCAAGGGCATAGCCATAAGGGATAAGTGGGCTGCCTTACCTCTTAGCATTTTGCTTTTCGGCAAACTTTCAGTACATCAACAGTGCTATTCCACATTGCATTATTGAGAAAATTCAAAGGAAATTGAGCTTCTTTGCCTTCCAATTGTGGTTGTCCACCCCAAAATTTCCTTTAGCCCCCCTGTTACTTGCCCCTCTAAAAAGTAGCATCAGGAGAGTGTAGCCATAGCTAAGATGAACTTTTCCTTTTCCATCCAAAGTTCTAACATTCGTTTTCTGTACCCTCTGTGGTTTGGTACACTTTTGTAATAACACTCCCATAACAAACATATTTTCTTCTCTTGACCAATTCTTCCTCAACTCAGTTCTGACAGTAGCTTGATTACGACCGGGCCCGCGCTACTCTTCCACAGGACACCTGCAGTGAAAGACCTTCACCATTGCAGGTTCGAGCCTCATTAATGCAGTTGCTTGTTATTTGTTCTGAAAACCTTATGCATGTGTATAAGAGAAGTGATTTTAAGTTGCACGACCACTAGCGTTTTTGTGTTGAGACACCATCTCAAGGGAGACTGTCAACCAAGACTTAAGAGTCCCACCTACCCATGAGACAGACTATCCCCGCCAGACACCAACCTGGAGCTTCTTGGTCTTGGTGGGAGCTAACAGGTATTACAGCTTGCTCAAGGGTGACCTGGAGGTAGTTGTGGCAAGGGTAACCTGATTATCCCACGTTGAAGCTCCATAAACTGGTTGCAGTTTTATGCCGTACCCAGGACAAATATAAGACGCGCTTAGTACACAATCTATTCGTTTCATCTTATTTAAATTGTTTCACAATGGAGAGTTGGATTTGTCATTAAAACACACTTACTATTACTTGAGATGTCCCGTTTAATGTTTTACTCGTTTTTTGCAATCTATGTTATGTGTTCATTTTGTGGAAAAGAGTTTCGCTCATTAGGCCGAAAGTCATGGCGTTGAAAGGAAAAGATAAAGAAAAATGTTGATGAACAGACGAATCGTAATGAAGGTTCATAACGAGAACGATTAAATAGTACCAACAAGAAAGCTTGTGTTTCTTCAACTAGAAACAGTTCTCAGGTTAAATGCTGTTGCGGAAAACTTGTAATGGCCTACACGGTTTAAAATTGCACCACCGCAGTTGTCGTATTATTCAAGGCCTAGGCGAGTTATCTATTGAAGATGTTCGTGTTGATTCTAATGACAACAATGTAGTTGATAACTCAGTTCCAACAAATATAACAAATATCATGTCTCTTATCAAGCCCGGAATTAAACTCCTAAAACTTGATGCACTTGATGCACTCTTGCAAAGGGATGAAACTCTGAAAATTCACCAGAAAAATTTGCAAAAACTAATGGGGGAAGTATATAAGACGATGAACCACTGAAATTCTCCATATATGTGGGATCTTTTCATTAAGAAAGTGGTGGAGTATGATTCTAGAATTAAGATACTCTGCGAGCTTCCACCTGCCAGATCATAGTAATTTCGTACAAATTCATATAAATTTAAAGGCAGTCTACTCTGCAATAGTCTCAGTGATGAAACTAAAACTGCAAAGAACTTAGTCATATTCAAACAAAAAATCGATTCCTGGAATGGAGCTCATTGCTCGTGCAACATCTGCAAAAAATAGTCATCAGTAAACTTATTCTAATTTATTCCACTTCATTTTTTATCTATATTAATTAAGTCATTGATTTGTTAGGATTCTCGTATGTTGGTTTTCATTAGTTTATAAAGCTATTTTTAGTCTACCAACAGCAAATAAATTTATGAAATGAAATGAAATGAAACTGATTTGCAATGGAAAACTACTAATAACTATTTCCATGCAACGTTGCCAATGTCAAAGATTGATCTAAAGAATATCGGTGACTCAATATTTCAAATGAACAAAGTTCTCTACATCTACTTTAAGAATACGTATGGAATTGTGGACACTATACTTCAGAAGACATGGAAGGACAAATACGAGCCAATGCAGAAGAAACATTTAAAATCATGCTTACACACCTTAAAGGGGAAGTTCGGGAAAAACTAAAATGTCGTAAAACCCAATGATCTAAAGTGTTTCTGTTCTCACTTACGTACTTCCACAGACATTCCCAGTTGTTTCCCGTCAAAATCGACCTCGTGCTAGGCGATGTTGCAAGAACTTGTTGTTGCACTGATGTCATCACGTGCAAAAAGACCCTGTATCACTACGTTTGACAACGCAAGTGGGGAATATTTTACCTATTTCTGTGACCTAAACCCGTACCTGAGTAAGTGCAAAGGCATAAATGCATCGAAATAGAACTGCAAATATATTCTTGATTATTCTGAAAGTCGTTTGTGTTTCAAATGGCTGAATACAACAAGGGGAACATCCAAAGAAGGTGGTGTAGTTAGGGAATCGGACGAAACAGAAGTGCCTGACGATTTAAAGCCGTTTTATATGAAAACTACGCAGTACCCTCAGCTCTGGAAAGTTGATCTATTGACAGAGTCGGGAAGTTTCATTAGCAGTGAAACTAAAAGAGAAGAAATGTGAAAATGGAAAGAAATGTTACCCCATGCAAATTTATACAGAAAGTTTGGGCTGTCAAGGTACAAATGAGATCCTGAGCATTTGTTTTAAGTCAATAGTTCCGACTAATAATTATTCCCAAGACGAGATGTTGAATGTTCTCCAAATATGGATCCAAAGCGGTTCCTTATAAGTGGCACTCTACAAGGAGGGGGGCAGGGGGCCACGGCCTCCAGATACATCTGCCTGGCCCCTTCGTTGGCCTCTCACTTTTCTAGAAAGGAATAAAATGTTGAATTTCTGCTATATTTTTACTGCAAATACATGAGACTTAGGAAGATGTACAAAGAATGAATATCATACTTCTTGAATGCTACTGTACTTTCACTTTAGCTTTCTTTGTGTCTTTTGCATTTGCATGTAAGCATCAACTAATAGTAAATTTCTAAGTTTTAATGGAGATCTTGTGCTTGTATATTCCGCTATGTTATTGTCCTGTACTCCTATTTCTGTCACTTTGCCTGCTCTACTTCAATATTGCTCTTTAATTTACACAGCTTTTCGTGTATGAAGGGCCAATCTCTGTATTCAAAAAGGGCGTTTTCTTATGGCAAAAAGGCGTGGTTATAAAATTATTCGGGGGCCTAGCCCTTAGACCGCCATTCTTCTGCCTCACACCCCGGGGCCATGGCCCCCGTTATTTTTCCCGCTATAAATGTTGTACAAAAGTATATACACATTAATTTATAGGAAAGTGGTTTATAAGAGCGTAGTACTCGTTTGTTAAAAAAGTTCAGAGAGTTCAACAATTGATTTTTGAGACCTAAGAAAGTCTAAAAGTTATTTGAAGCTCGATTATCTGTGCATAAATTACTATGTATAATGTTTTGGCTGCTTTTCACCATTAGCTAAGAATTGCCAATTTCTAAAGCTTACATGAAGAATTTTCACTTCCCAGCAATGTTTATCTGCAAAACATTTGAACTCAAAAAATCTTGCCAAGAACGTCCTTAGAAAGTTTTAATGCTGGGCAGGAAAATTTTACATATATTGTCGTAATATGTATAATAGAAATTATTTAGGGACATTGGGGGCATTTTCTAAGACTACATCGAGCATTTCAAACAGTGAACATCGAATAACATCGTAGCTGAAATTTTGTGAATCTCTTAAAGTTACAATTCGAAATACAAGCGACTCCCAGAATAATCAAAAATATTTTTGCAGTTCCGTTTTGATATATTGGCGTTGCAATTTCTTTTAGTAAGTAATGTTGGTGAAAGGCGGTAGTGCCAACAAAGGAAAAACTGACAAAATGGGGGAAGTTTCAGTAGAAAGGGAGACAAGAACAAGTTTGTTGATGCTAGATTTAAAAGATGACAAATTGTAGGATTCAGGGAAAGTAGTGGGTGGCAATGAGTTCCACAGGAGTGACGTTCTTGGAATGAAAGATTATTTGTGAGCTAGAGTTCGTGGATTGGGTAGTGTAACTTGGATAGAGCGTGAACGGGTAGAGCTTCTAGTAGTTCGAACACCCCTCACTCGATCAGGAATAATATTCTTGAAATCCTGGGAGCAATTTCAGTGAAAATAGCGGCAGAAAATGGAAAGATCTGCAACAAGGCAACGATGGGAGAGGAGGTTTGGTTTGTTTATGAGACGGATAGCTTTAGACTGGACTGTGTCAATAAGATGGAGAGAAGATTAAGGAGCACCACCCCAGAGATGAGAGCAGTACTCCAGAGAAGGACGAATCTGGGATTTGTATATAGTTACTAGTCAAGAAGGTGAGAAATAACTACGGGCTCTAGAAAGAAAGCCAAGTTTCTGAGAAGCATGCTTTGCAATGGAATTGATATGGGGTTTCCAAGTGAGATTGGATGATATAGAAGGACCAAGTTGAATGAAAGAAGATGAAATGTTCCGTTTATGGTCGTTCATGAAAACTGAGGGGAAATCTAGGTGATGTTTACTTGATATGACAACCTGTGTTGTCTTTTCTTGATTGAACTTAACAAGGTTGTCACTACCCCACTCCTCTACATTTGTCAAGTCATAGGTGAGAAGTGAGACTGAAGTGTTACGATATGGTGAAATATTAGAATAAGCAAGGTGTTGTGGATTAGATGAAAAAGATGAACTTAAATAAGTGTCATCTGCAAAGGAGAAAATGCTGGAAGATATAGAGGAAAGCAGGTCATTTATGAAGAGGATGAATACAACAGGAGAGATCACAGAGCCCTGAGGCACACCAGAGTTAATAGAATGAGGATTAGAGAGGGTAGCCATTGACCCAAATTACAATACCACTGGTTCGCTTTTAGTTTACAAAAATTGGTATAATATTCCCAACTTAGGTAGTCAAACATAGTGATTCAGGGTCATTTGGCACGTGATGACATCAGTGCAATAACAACTTCTGTCTTGAGGAAAGGTGAGAATGGCGACTTAGCACGAGGTCGATTTTGATGAGAAACGACTGGGAATATCAGCGGAAGTACGTAAGTAAGAACAAAAACACTTTAGATCATGGAGTTTTACGACATTCTCTACAATATATCAAATTTTAGTTTCTCCCGAACTTCCCCTTTAAAGAGGAATCAAACCCCCTATAGTGAAATTTAGTATGTTTCACGGCTTCTAAGATATAGGATTACTCATAAGCGTGTTTCAAAAAGTCGATGAACAAATTAAACAAACAGTACACAAAGATATGATGGAGTTCTAATTGAACATTTTAAATAACTATATATCACATATACCTTTTTCTTGCTATCAAATGTGAAGCAGCCGATACTTAGTTATAGTGAGGTGTATTATTGTAGATTAGTTACTACTACCAAATGAACAATGTTTAAAAGAATTTATTATCGAAAGAGGCATTGAAAATCGTGATCGTAGCTTCCTTTCTCTAAGTTATCAACAATAATTATCCGCACAACCTATTACATATTCTGTATAAGGAACAAAGCATGGTGCGACCCAGAGCTCCTAAACTATTAATATCTTTGTTTGCTTTGTTTTTCTTTCTTTTCTTCGTTATTGATGTAATTATCATATTTTGCTGTTAAGTTTGGCAGGTATACTATTCACTATCAGTGTAATCCAGCCAAGTAGAAATTACCGTAGAGCGAGACTTGTATTTGCATTGCTAAGATATAAAATATAAATATAAATATAAAATATAAATATAAATATAAAATATAAATATAAATATAAATATAATTCTTGAAAAGAAGTTTGAAAAAATATAAAGTATTATCATAGAGCTATGGCGGGCAGTCATCTATTGCACAAGTAATAGTTTAGATGCTTACCACTTGGCTTACAAGAGATTCAGCGAATCTAACATTTATAGATGATACTTCATTTGACGTAACAAGATATGTTTCATTTACGTTTCTTATGGTTTCTGCTATTTTATGTCGTTTGCTTCTAATGTGGAAAGGATTTTACAGCATTAGGCCGTCATCAATGGAGGTTTAGAACAAGAATGCCTTCCAACCCTGGACCCAACGACACAATAAATACGACATTGCCCAATGACAAGGATCCGGTAGATGTCGTGGAACTGATTAAGTGCAGTTGTGGAAAAGCATGCAAAGGGGTACAAGGCTTAAAAATACACCAAAGGCATTGTAGAGTTTAAGAAGGCCTAGACGAAAATCAGTTAGGATTCGAACATTCAAAATCAAATTCTGATACCACCAGCTCATTGGACAGTGGTCATGAGATTGATCAATCTTAAGCTGCTTCCTTCATATCTTCAGACACTGTTGACTCAAAGCCCGGGGGGCTATGTATCTAAGACCAACGAACAATGGAGTCTGGTAAAAGACTTTTTCAAGGAAGCTTCTATAGATGTTGACTTTGATTCGGACAGTGTGGATGCTAATTCAGTTGTTCATGTATTGAACAATTCCCTTTACAACTACTTTAAGGAACACTACGGGACAGTCAAATGCCAAATCGATAAGGCGCTAGTCCTATGATACAAGGAGTATTCTGGCCACTCACTGAAGAAAGCAATAAAATGCCTAAAGTTGGTTGCTGCTCCTCTAAACGAAGTAAGGTATGTCTTTCGGCTGTTGCAATCTAAGCTAAACCGTAAATCATATTCCTCTTCAACTTCTGATCTTGATTATGATAAGTAAATTTCTAAAAACACTTGGGGGCTTTTTAAAAAGGTAGTTGACAGAGCATTTAGACTCTTGCCATCCTTTTCGAGCGAAGTATGTTCTAGATATTTTGCTAAGCTGCTTTTGTCTGAAGCACCCTACAGAAAACTTCCTATTCCAAGCTGGTTACCTGCTTTGCCACAAGCTACTATGCCTTTCACTTGCGAACCCCTTTCTTACGAAAAGGTCACGGAAGTCATACGTAGGATGAAAACTTCAGGAAGTCCCTGTCGGTTGGACCAGATCTAAATTATATATTTCAGAAGATGCCCATTTCTCTGTACAGTGATCACAAAGCTCTTACGTACTTTTTAGATCATGTAATATCCCACACGAGTGGAAAAAAGCTTGCACACTTTTAGTCCACAAGAAAGGCACCTGTGATGAACCTTCCAACTTAAGGCCTACTATACTAGAAACTGACCCTTTGAAAATATTTAGTTCATGCTTACTTGATTCTGTCTTCTCTTTCCTCGCACAAAATAAGTTGATTCAGAAGAAAATACAGGAAGGTTTTACTAATGGGGTCTCTGGTGTTCTGGAGTATATGTCTATGATGGCATACATAATCAACAAAGCGCGGTTAAAACAACGTTCGGTAGTAATAACTCCGCTCGATCTTAGGAATGCTCTTGTACAAGTCCATCATAACGTGATTCAATCCAAAATCTTGTTGTCAGCCTATATACTGATTTCCATTCCTGTATTATCTCAGAAAACTTCTCAACTCCAGATATTCCTTTCAAGTCTGTAATATGCTATGAAATACAATGAAGTCTGAAGAAAAAATATCTCAATGCATACTCAGTCATCAAATCAATATCCCAATCCTCAAGTTTCTTCCCAGTTTCCATGCAAAACAACTGTAAATGAACAACCTTCGCTGCTGTATATTCAGAATGGATACTTCACATTAAAGAAACTACTATTTGAATCATATGCAACTTACAGAATAATCAACATTATACTTGCTGTTCTGTTTTGATGTATTTGTGCCTTTGCAATACCACCAGCCAGCTTTTAGGTCATAGAAATGGGTGTAATATTACCAACTTACGTAGTCAAAGGTATTGATTCACTATCTTTTTGCATGTTATGACATAAGCGCAACAACAATTTCTGCCTTGAGAAAAGGTGAGACTGGCGGCCTAGCGAGAGGTAGATTTTGATGTGAAACAACAGGGAATATCGGCGGAAATACGCAAGTGAGAGGAAAAACACTTTATATCATACGGTTTTATGACCTTCTCTATAACATATCAAATTTTCGCTTTCTTTCAAACTTCCCCTTTATTGATATTGGTTTGCTATCTTTGCCCAAATCAAAAGCTAGCAAAATTATGCATCTGGTGCAGTATATTGAATCTCTCATGCCAAATGCAAAGCTATGACTTGGATCGGGCTTGACTGTCATTCACCATGCATCAAAAAACTGGGTCTAGTGGCGTAGTAAATGCATTGCATTGTCTTGGATATGATATGAAACTGTGTTCATTGAAGAAACATGGGCTAAATGGGGTAGAAATTGTTCTTCTGAAATACCATCAAATGTAATCAGAGACCTGCCAACTATGCATGTAGCTGACAATATTGAATGGAGAAACAAGGAGCTGAGTAGTTACAAAGAAACTCACAACACTAATTCACTACTTATTCAACATAAGATCAGTAGTAATACACAAAAAAGAATTCAGGTATCTTTGAAGCCTAGCTATGATTTTTGTTAGAAAGGACCACTGATCATTCAAATCACAGCCAGTAGCACTTTGTTGGTTCAAAGGGAAGTGTTTGTAAAACATTTGCTATTGAAGTTGAGAGCGCCCACGAGGAGTATGAATTATCTTAAAAAACATGTGCTGGGCACTTTGCTGATACAAGTGTACCGTATCATCATCGAGACAGATAATCTCTTGTTGGAGTGGATTTCAAGAGAAGACAACAGACACTCCATCGTGGAAAGTCAATGTAGGTTATTTACCACCAATCACTGCATCTCCAACCAACATGAACGTGGTTCTTGGTATATTGAACAGAGCTGTGAAATGTATGAAGGACTTGCATCTTAGCTATATGATCCTAGAAGGTGATCTAGCTATATACAGTAAAGTCTCGCAATTTATTTTCAAATACAGGAGTGAGGGACAACACGACTTTGACAACGTGATCTTAAAGATGGGTGGCTTGCATATGATAATATGGATGCTAAGGACAATCTATAGTCGGTTCAAGGGATCACGAACTATTGAGCTCCTTTCAGATGCCAGCGTTAGTGCTGAAGGTACAGTAAAGGTTGCATTGAAGGGGTCAAATGTCAAACAAGCTGTGCGATATTACAAATCGCTTTTTGAAGCCCTTTTCAGTACGAAACTTGTTGCTTGTGAGAAAGCACAAAAATGAACGAGACAGATTTAAGCTCAAAATGTCACCAAAGGCACTTTCTTCAGAGTGGGATATCTAGCACATGACAGCAATTTTGATGAAGCCATTGCCGCTGCCTGCAACATGTCTATGGGGAATATTAATGAAGTCATTTTGCATCCTGACATAAAGGAAAATACACCTCTGAAGAGAGATATGGCTTCCTGGATAGACTCTTTGATTGAAATGATTGATCTACTGCTGAATAATATTGATTTTCAATGTATAGGAAATTGGACAGGCTATCTGCATGCAATAGATGAGTTTCTGCCATGGTGTCTTTCTCTCAATAGACAAAACTATATATGGAACTCGAGTTACTACTTCCCTGATATGAGAGCGCTTGCAATAGAAACCCTTTTGCCTACAGCCATCTCGCAGAGGGTGGATTCAGTGGATCACTTGGCATTGCAAAGCATTCTCAGCTTCGAATGGATCAGATTATAGAAATGACAATAAACCAATTCTCTAGAGAGATGGGTGGGCTATCTGGACAAACAGAAAACAAAGGTGTAAGTGAGAGATGGGTGTTAATAAATCACTATACTGCTGCTGTTAAACAGCATCTGGAAGCAAAAGTAAGGAAGGGAAAGAGTTCCAATCATGTAGCAATGTGCTCAAAGCGATTGCTAAAAGACGAAGCAGAACCCAGCGCATGGTAGAAGGTCTGAACTCTTAGATTCCTGATTTATGGTCTGAGCAGCAGCCTCTTCTCAATATCTCAAAAGGCTTATTTGCAACTGATGAGATGACTGAAAATGTCAAATCAATGAAACATCGAGGGGAGGTAAGGAAGAAATTTTTTGAATGATTCACCCTACCAGCACAGAGCAAGACAACCTCTAAAGAACGTGCAGCCTCAGAGGAGCCTGCAGAAACAGAAAAATTTTATGTTAAATCATCAGTGGTAAAATCTCCACTTTCATAGCATGATCCCATCAAGAGACAAATGGTAATAATATTTGAGAATCTAGACCAAAGAAAAAAGACAGCATCTATCCCTGAGGATGAAGGAAAATCATTTGCAGTCATACTGACAGAGAATGACTCCAAGAAGCTACATCTGCACAAAATTATGCATTAGCCTATTACAAGCAAGCCATGGTCTCTTTGCTATGACAAAGGTGACAGTAGAGGATCTTCTAAATCATTATTTAGAAACAATCTGCAATTAATATCTCCAAAGGAGGCAACAGTAATACTACAAGCAGACATCGAATGTCGCACTGTTGATGCAATGCGCATAGTGGGAATAAATCCTCTCAATGGCTTGAATCCACCTACTTTTAAATCATGGGCTGATAGGTTAGCGTGTCGTCTCAGAGCTCTTCCTGGCAGTACCATCAATGTGGATTTTGATCATTATGACATGGACCTCCTTTGTTTGTCAAAAGGACACAAATTCAGGAAGAGAGAGGGAAATTTCAGACATCAGTCAAAGACAATAAATGCTCAGAGAATGGAAAAAATTTCTGATAAAGGACAAAAACAAATTCCAACTAGCACATACTTCGGCTGATTACCTTCTTTCAAAGGAACCGCTGCTAAGGAAAGATCTGTTGGTCACCAAGGGAAGCAAGTGTTTCTTCAAAGCAAAAGCAGCATTCTTGGAATTGTGTACCAAGTCTTTGTAGCAGTCACAAAGATGCTGATCCCTGATTAGTGCTCCATGCAGTGCACGCAAGCTCCAGAACCAATGGAGAATGTATCATAGCTGATGATACTGACGTGTATCATCAGTTTACCTTTCGCCTGGATTACGCAAGAAAGGCTAAGATGAGTGAGTTCTCCTGCAACACAATTATTAATAATCAATTAAAGAAATGTACTTTAGCAATATAAACTTACGATCTTCCTATTAAGAAGGGCAACCAACTTTAGAGCTCGAACGTTTACTATAAACTCGGCTAAACGTCTTCCAAACCTTCACAGCAAGGCTGCTACTTTTTCGATTGTTTTCTTCAAGACGTTCTCTCTACTCTAAACTTGGCATGCCCGTTATGATGCAAATAATACTAATTGAGATTAACCAATAAAATAACAGAACAAAATTCAAAGCCAGCACAACAATAACAATCCATAGCGATGCATAGTCTATAGTTCACCAGAAGTGCCCTCTTAGCATCACATTCCTCTCTCCTTAAGCTCAAACCTCCAGGTTCGCATTAGGTAACATTGTCCTTGATTTGCTGAGGAGGATACACATCTTCCGGATGCATGATCTGAGGTTCAGTAGAAGTGGTAACTTCAGCAAAACTGTCTTTGGGGAGATCCGCCTCTAAAAGTTCAAAAGCATCATTTAAGTCACTTGGAGGATCAATGGGTCGGTTGTTCGGATCAAAGAACGGTTTCATGCGATTAGCGTGTACAGGGACTGCTACGGGACGCTTGTCCATAGTCCGCAAATGAAAGTGCACCGGAGATAGTCGTGCAACAATTCGGTAAGGCTCATGATAGTTATGCATGAGCTTTTTCGAAAGTCCTTTCCTCGATTTAGGCGTATAGACCCATATCTTACAGCCAATGTCAAAATGAACCCGATTGCTAGTGCGATTATATTGTTCTTTCATCTTTTGCTGTGCAATCTGCGTGTTGGCCGAGATTAGGCGTTGCGCATGTTCTAAATTCTGGACGATTCTGGTGCAATGTTCAGCAACTGATGATGATAAATAAGACGACGATGGCAACAATAAGGACGCATAAATAGGTAGCTGTGGTTCTCGCCCATACAACAAACAGAATGGCGACTCACTTTGAGCATCAATAACCATAGTTTTTGCAACTTCAAAATTTGAAACGATTGGTGGGTCATTTTCCAAGGCAAACATAACTGTATTGCCCGCCACAAAAGTGAAAACTTTTCCTCGAACATCAATAATTGCAGAAAAGTTACGAAGGAAGTCCTTACCGAGAACGATATTGTAGAAAACGCCAACCACTATGGAGGTGCTACATAAATACGCATTATTTCGCAAAATAATCAAAAATGTAACTGTTTCACGAACCAGAATGGTATTACCTTCATCAGTTCGAACGCTATCAAGTCCAACCTCAGAAATTAAAGGATGACAAGCACATAAAATTTCTTGGTAGAATTTTTCACTAAAAACAGTGACAGCTGCACCAGTGTCAACTACTACTTTGAACTGCTGTTTTTCAACAATACCCCAAACGGAAGCATTTGATTGTATGACTTGGGAATCGGTGTCATTTAACGAAATGGATGGAACTTGCTGGGGTAATTCGTTGGTTGTCTTTTCAATAGTGCCTCTGGTCGAATATGTTCTATCAACAGAAAAACGAGGTCCTTTTTCCTCAATAACATTTGCGGAATTATTACCGGAAATATTCGAAGGTTATTTACGTAATGCAGTCCATTGCTGCAAATCCATATCCGTTTCAAAATTAAGTAAATTGGGGTTACCATGATAATTTGAAGGGACCTTCACTGACCCCACTGGGAAGGCCCTGACCCCATTTAAATTCCCTTAGGAATTACCACTATCGTAATATTGCGGCTGTTGCTGGAGCTGTTGAAATTGCAAACGAGGACCGGAAAAATGAGCTGAAGACAGGGAAAAGTCGGACCTGGAGCTGGAAAAGCTTGGAAATTGCAATAGTGTCCTACATGGCCTACGCGGTGGCAATTATTGAAAACAGGCTGACTGTCAGTCGTGCGCAAATTTCGACCACGGGCAAAATTATGATTGTTCCTTTGTGGATGATTAGGCCTGGAACTTTTGGTATTCAATGATGAGAACTTGGCATCCGTCCATGGCTGCTAGCATATCACTTTTGAAATCAGCCAATTCGCTTTTGTAAGGGGTCGTTGGCCTCCAATTGCCACACCTTGTTCTAAAGCATGATTAGGACTGATGGCATTGACATTTGATGCTTGAAAATTGGGATTTGGTTTGGATTTAGTTGCTAATGAAACAAGCGAATCAACTTGCCCTTCCAATTCCTTGATACGATGATCTTGACTGATACTTGTGCGAGCGTTTGTCAATGAATCATTAGACATCACCGCTTCGCGAAGCCTAGCTAAATTCTCAGCTTTTGCTAATGTTTCACGTTGGTTTAAAATGAGATGAGTTTTGATGTCACCAACTAGTCCATTGATATAGATGCTAAGCATGTCATTATCAGAAATATTTAAACGTTGGCACTTTCTAATGATGTCTTCTGTATAGCTTGAGAGAGGCTCGTTCGGACGTTGTTTTCGGGAGTATAATTCTTGGCAAAAAATAAATGCAAGGCTTTGAACACCAAATCAATTTTTCAAAGCATCACAAAGAGCATCAAAATCTTTAGCAATATCAGGGGTTAGAGTGTGTAGCCACACTTGAGCTGGGTCATCCAATAAAAGAGACAAGGCACCTAGCTTTTTGCTGTTATTCCATTTATAAAATTTTGCATACTGATCAAACTTACGTAGCCATTCAGTAACATCCTCGCTAGGCAGACCACTGAAAAACGGGGTTTAAAGAGATCTGCCTCCCTTTTCCTTCTAATGTGGCATGTACTGCTGTTAACTGATTTTGAAAGTCATTCACTGTTGCTTCTATTTCTTGCGACATAATTCAATATAGACGAAGTTCAAAGATATAAACGGAAAGCGAAATACGAAGTAAATATGATAATTCTTTAGCACGGGGGTCACCAATGCCGCAATGAATAAAATGTCAAATTAATTACTGCATATCCAGTAGCACGGATACACACAGTACTTTCACAATCCAATTTGCAATCGGAATATGCTCTCACTGCGAGCATCTCTATAGGCAGCCTTCAGGTCAAATAACTAAAACTTCAAAATACTAGTTTATAACGAACATTCTATGCAAAATGTTTCTTTCGACCAATGTTCTTCTGCTTTTCCTCAGACTAGGCACCAATGTTAACCTCTTGCCTGGATTACGCAGGAAAGGCTAAGATGAGTGAGTTCTTCAACAACACAACAATTACTAATGATCAATCAACGAAATGTACTTTAGCAATATAAACTTACGATCTTCCTATTAAGAAGGGCAACCAACTTTAGAGCTCGAACGTTTACTATAAACTCGGCTAAACGCCTTCCAAACCTTCACAGCAAGACTGCTACTTTTTTCGAATGCTTTCTTCAAGACGTTCTCTCTACTCTAAACTTGGCATGCCCGTTATGATGCAAATAATACTAATTGAGATTAGCCAATAAAATAACAGAACAAAATTCAAAGTCAACACAACAGCAACAATCTGCAGCGATGCATAGTCTATAGTTCACCAGAAGGGCCCTCTTATCGTCACATGTATATACTGCTTCTTTTTGTCTCAAGAGGATACAGCAGTAGTCTCTACTTCTGACAAGGCATCATATCAACAATGCCAGGTGTCACATACCATGACATAAAATCAACAGCAACATTTCTTGGCGACAGCACCTGCGAAGCATTGCCAGCATTCCCTACATTGACAGAAAGTGACTATACCATAAAGTTAATAGAACTAGAGCGCTGACTGGCTAATCCCATTGTATATAAAACAGTGGTCTGGCATGAAAATCCATAATGGCGCCCTAGTAAGGCAGAAAGTTAGTGTACACAAGACGCAAAAAGGAAATAAATCATAGCTCCGCTGCTTAATTCACGAGTATTATGATACATTATGGCTTTGGAGAAAGATTAAGAGTTTTTCATACTTTTTTGGAGAAACATTTGCGTTTAGTAGCCGTGGACTTAACTGTGGTAGCTCAAATATCAAACATTGTTGCTGCGTTGCTGTGGATACCTTACTAAGTTACCTCAAATGCTGAAGGTATTTACGATCTATACTTAAAACAAACAGTAATAAAGGTCAAAGTGTATGGCTAAGATTCATTTAGTAGCAAAGACTTTTCAAATTAAAGAGCTTTTCAAAGTAGTAGCTACCTATGCCGTCTCAGGAATGAGTTTAAGGCCTGCAAGAGCCTAAAGTTTCTGTTTTATTTATCGGTCTATGTGCGATAGAAATAATAAAAAACATAAAGACATCTTCTGTCAATACTGCATATTATACAATAAAATTTGGTTTGTGAGTATCTGTCTCCAAGAGGGTGTACTTTGTCTTATAATGTGGTCAGTGCAAATTCTGCCGAGCCTGTGAGAAATCATTGTTAATAAAATTCTGCAACACACTCTATCAATATTGTTACATGGCCATCTCGTAGACTTGAAACAAGAATATGGCTTTCAATGGAGCGTTGTGCCAGTAAAAGAATGAAGATTCTTTGCTTCAAAGAGAGCTTTCACTAGAATTTGAATGGTAATGCAGAAGCTTAAATGATGTGATGTTTATCACCTGGTTGATAGAGTGATGCAACAGATTATGAACATTTAGGTTTCTGTGAATGTGAGATCAAGCCATTTGTGCACAACAGATCATCACTCTTCAAGATGGCATTTGAATCCAAAATAGCCTTCAAGTTATCATTAACACAAAATGAAGAATTTTGAGGAGAATGGATATTCTCTATAATGCAGTTTGCATTGTTTTAATACCTCTACGCCAGGCATGTCCAAAGTCCGGCCCGCGGGCCAAATCCGGCCCTCGGTCAAATTTTATCCGGCCCGCAGCCTAGTCATGAAATATATAACGCTCGTATACTGTTATTTGGCTAGCAGTATTAACATTCTTCATTTACCCACTAGAGACCAACAGCACTTTACACAACACAACCCCCAACCCGCTAGAATTCATGGTCAGTGGTTTTCCACCAGAATTCTCACGTAAGAGCAAAATTATTTCTGTTTATGAAAAAAGGTTAAGTGAATATTCAAGCGCATGTGATATGCTTGTTTCAAACGTACCAAAAACATTCTTTAGATGTTGAAATTGAAACAAGAAAAGAAAATGTGAAACATAAAGTGGCTTCCAAAAATTTTCTTAAAGTATCGTTGCTATATGTAAAAAAGGTTGGCCCCCACCACTTGTACAATAGAAAATCTGGCTCCCGTCGCAAAAAGTTTGGACACCCCTGCTCTACGCTCTTATTCTGGGACAATGCTCTAAAAATACTCTTAAGCTGCCAAGGATTGGGAGTAGCATTATACCTATTATCTCTTTGAATCTTGCTGAAAGCCATTTCCAGAGACCTTCAACAAATGTGTATGTAAAAGCATACTCAAAAGCAGACTTACTTCTGGACAACAACCTTTGTTTAATAGCAAAAATGGAATGTTGTGATGCACCAAAGCCAATAGTAAACGCTTTTCTGAGACCATCAATAATTTTCTTTCCAACAGTATTTATAAATTTTATATATATATATATATTATATATATATATATATATATATATATATATATATATATATATATATACATACATTTATATACAAATATATACATATATATATATAATTATTAACATGATTTTTATATATGTTATGTATAGTTATTAACAAATCTGTTGTTTGAAAGATCCTATGGTGTCAAAAGTGCTTTCATGGCTTTCTAAAATTTGCTATTTTAATTGAATACATTGGATAAATTGTTGAATATCATGATAAGTTCAGTTATTGGCTTACCTTTCCTAAACTGTTACTTTAGCACCAAAGACAATTGATTGCTGTGGGTAATGAGAAGCAAAAAGTTTGGGGAGCCATTTTCACTTTGCGAAGTGGCCTCCTAGCATGATGTCTTGAACTTGTATCCTAAAGTTAGGATATCCTTTCTCTGAATCTCATAAAGTTTTGTAGTACATTGCCACAGAGATGTGTCTAGATACTTTCCTTAGAATTTGGGGGCATCATACTCTCCCATTTGCACATCACTGGAAAGCCATTAATTTCAACTGCTTCATTTATGTGATTTTACAATGGCTATATCCTCAAAAGCATTCCTTGCTAACTTGATCCAGGCAGATATGAGGAAT
>OLMO02000301.1:8314669-8326166 GCA_900291935.2 Cassiopea xamachana
ACGAAAAATGAGTGACAGGCCGATATCACTTCTTCCAACTTGTGGGAAGATTTTTAAAAAAATTATTTTTGATGGAATTTACCAGCGCTTGTTTGAGAATGACCTTATATCCACTATTCAATCATGTATTCGGCCAGATGACTCAAATGTTAATCAACTTCTCTCAATTACTCATATTTATCAAAGCATACAAAAATCATAATGAAACAAGAGCAGTCTTTTAGATAGTTCAAAAGCTTTTGACAGAGTTTGAAATGATTGTCTCCTACTTAAACTCAAATCTAATGGTATCGATGGACTGTTGCACTGCCTTATCGAAGATATTCTTTCTGACAGATTTCAGCGTGTTGTTTTGAGTGGAAAACGTCTTCATTGGAGCGCATCTCGGCGGGTGTTCCTCAGGGGTCTGCCCTTGGCCCAATCTTTTTATAGTATATATTAATGATCTAGCAGACAATGTCTTATCTAAAGTAACACTTTTTGCTGATGACACATCTATATTTCAAGCAGTTTCTGATATGAATGCATCCTGGCAAACATTGGGTAAGGACCGAAAAACAATACAACACTGGGCTTTTCTTTGGAAGATGAGCTTTAATCCTGACCCAGTCAAGCAGGCAAAGGAAGTTATATTCTCTTCAAATAGGATAACAGCTTCTCACCCACAACTAGCTTTCAATGACCATCAAATAAACGTAGAAAAGAGTCATTTAGGCTTTACCTTGTATGAGAAACTGACATTCTCTGAGCATGTTAGGGAGGCAATGGTTAAGGCCAAGCATGGAATAGGAATTATCCACTTTCTTGAAACAAATGCTTCAAGGGATGTACTTGATCAAATGTACGTACAAACTCTATGTTAGACCACATTTGGATTATGGGGACATAATCTATCATGACCAAACCAAGCTACTTTCTCGCAAGTTGGAGTCTAAAAATATGAGGCAGCCTTGGCAGTTAGTGGAGCATGGAAGGGTACAAATAAGGACAGACTTTACAATTATAATTACATCTACAATTTTACCATAAAATACTTTAGTAATACACTACCTACTCGCAAACACCTGTATCTTTGGAAGCTAAGACAATCGTCTGACTGCCAACTTTGTCTTCTTCCTGAAACTTTACTTCATGTTGTAGCGGGTTGCAAAGTGTACCTTGAACAAGGTCTTTACACTTAGCGGCACAACTCTGTCCTAAACTTTCCTGCCAGATCATTGAAAGCAGTTGAAGGATCTTCACTGTATGCGGACATTCAAGGCTACCCTTCACACTCAATCATTACTGGTGATGATTTACGTCATGACCTACTTTTGAAAACTAAGGATAACTGTTTTTACATTTTGGAACTCATGATAGGCTTCGAAACAAACCTAAACAACAATGCAGAAATAAAACGCTAAAAATATTCGAGGCTAGTCTCAGATTTGAGAAGTCAATATAAATCTGTCACTTTTGTAAATCTCTCAATGAGTTCTCTTGAGATATATGCTATATGTCTTTCATTTCTTACAATGTGTGATTCCCTCTCTATCGACAACCAACACAAACGCTTTCTCATTTCTAATCTACAACTTCAATTTGAACAACCTACTACATCTTCTGTTGCAGAGACAAACCACGGAACAACCCGAATCTACTTCGCTTTTAGAATTTTGTCTTTTTTGTTTTGTCTTATATACAACAATTGCTATTTGCGCTTTTGCATGTATTGTAACTCAGACTAGCCAATTACGCATTACCTTGTAATAGTAAGATTTGTAATTGTAGTTTAATTGAATGATATATGATTGTTTTCACTATGTTCCATGATAGGCGAAGGGAGTTCCCCTATGCCTATCGTTTGTTGACTTTAAGGTTTCACTTCGTGTTCGGCGTTCTCACATTTGTTTATGGCGTTTGGATTGTTAGTGCGTATGGAGGTAAGCTAAACTGAGTGATTCTGGTATGACCCTTCGTTTGTTATCAGGGAGTTTACTTTACTTTTCGCGTATATTATTCCGTCATAGTCTAAACGGATTTGTCGTTGACTTGAAGTGCACGCCAATCTGCCTTCGACTCTGTTCGCTCAATTGTGCCCTGGTACAGCTCTTCTTTCACCATATATCAGGTTTCTACATACAGTTATGAGTTATTTGTTTTCAGGCTTAATTTTTCTGTATACTGATTTCCTCGACAAAACGGCGTTTGTTTAGTGAAACTCCCAACTGTCTGAATTCCTTGGTATTAACTGCATTCTAAAGATGTACCAATAGAAAATTAATGGTAGAGATTATTTGTGGAGCATGTTGAAAGTGTTTTGCCTAAGCGCTAACTGAAGTTATGGGCTGGAGGGGGGAGGAGAAATCATTCTTAGTAACACAAATATATTACAGAATACTAAATAATTCAGCAAATATTATGTGCACTGTTGTCAATTAATGTCCAGTACTCAACATATTTTGTATTGCTACAATGTTACTTTAAGAACAACAGTTTACCTTTAAGTGGTGAAAAATATGAGTGATGGGATTCTCAAGAAATCTTTCAACTCTAGCCAAAGGGGGGGGGTTAAGGTTTAGGCATTGTAGTGCATTTCTATCTGTTGTAAATATTGTTTTCAATTTAACAATATAGCTTCTAACTAAGTTAGCTACTTAGGTAATCACTAAAAACTAGGCCCCCAACTCTGTTACTCAGGGTAATTGATTATTTGAACTGGCTCATAAATTTAGGAAGGTAGCAGTATCATTACTTCTTAGGAGCAAGATTGCCTTTGTACTTACCAATTTCTTTTTTGCTTTAGGTACCTAAGACATTTTCTTCTAATTGGAATTTTATGGGGGGGGGCTTATTAGCAATACATTATTTTGGTAAGAGCTGTTTTATGAAGGGCTTAGATTTTCCTGAATTTGGAGTAGTAATATTCTGTAGCTAAATAGAATGGGATGGGATTAAACAGGTGTTTCTAATATACAAATCTCCTAAATGTCTACCAATTTAATTTGGAGAAGCCAATTACCTTGTGAAATGTCTGAGATGAGACATAAATTCTTGCTTCGGATAGGGTTTTAGCAAAGCAGCAACAATAAAATTATCACTAAATATTTTAATTGGGGTTACTGGATATAATTTGAAGGGACCTATAAGCAGCTTCTTATTTTAGAAAAAGCTCTGACCTATAGATGTGTAATTAGTACTGATTTTCAGTTAACCAAAAAAGGAGTTAGTTAAGCTCAAGTGGGTGAACTCATACGGCAACCTCTGGCTTGATTTATTGAGGGATTCATTTGAACATTTGCAGATGTTTTGAGACTTGCTATATTAATAGACAAATTTTTATGAAAAAGTGCACAGCTTTGCAGTGTGTTCTAACAATTGATGAATTTTCAATGACAACTCCATGAAGCTATTATACTCATTTGACAGAACTTACACCCTAAGGTTTTACTTATTTAAGTGAATGAGCTTGAATTCTGAGTTTTGGGTTCTGAATTCTTGAATTCTGAGGGGTAACATTCTGCACATTTTTTGGTTTGTATTCTAGTACTAAATGAGTTCATGAACAAATTATTTATGCTTAATTATAACTTCATAAACAAATTATTTATGCAAAATGCCACTAAGCTTGAATTGTGAGTTTTGATTTATTTAGGGGTAACTTTGTGTACAGATTTTGGTGTGTAATCCAGTACAGAATGGGTTTTTAATTATAATGAACCAAGTACTTATGTTGAAGTGGTTACATTTCAATTCTGAGTTTTGGTATATTGAAGGGTAACTTTCTGCACAGACTTTGGTGTGGAGTCCAATACTGAATGGGTTTTTTAATTATAACTTCTGAAGCAATTATTTATGCTGAAGATTCTGAGTTTTGATGTATTGAGAGGAAACTTTCTGCACAGATTTCAGTGTGTATTCCAATACGAAAAGAATGGGAGCTTTCTCATTCTGGTGTGTGATTTATTGATGCTTGGCTGTGTGCGAGAAAGTGGAGATTTTGAGTGTAATCCAATGTTGTTAGAATATTGAAAGCTTCTCTTTACCCATTGTATTGTTCAATTTTTTATTGTTGTCCAATTTTTTTAATTCCTCTTAAAATTGTAGGGAATAGGCTGCTTGCAATATAGTACTTATAGTTGACTATTCACAGTTATGAGTTTGAGGGTCAGTAGTTTTTTTAACTTTGTCTTTACATTCCAATTTATGTAGCAAGCAATCTGCACATTGTCTTTAGAACCTTCCTCCAAATGCTGTGCACATAGAATATTTTCTTTAGCCTATATGTCTGCAAGAGATGACCTAGCATTATCTGTAATTAAATTATTCTAATACATTAATTTCTCTTCTGTTTTGGAATATGTTCTTATGAACGGTAGGCAAATCAACATATGTTTGGTTCTATTTGTTTGTTGTCCGGTCAAAAAGTATACATGTAACTTAGGAATACTCTAAGAGCATGTTTATGTTTTTGCCAGTATTCACTTGAATTTTTCTAAACTGAGCACAGTAAAGACATTACTCTAGCAACAAATTTCCACCAGATTGCCTATTTTAAACTATTTATTTTTTGAGGGGGATTATTGGGTGTTTAATGAAAGAGGTTAGCTTGTACTTTTCACTGGACTTCATTTGAGGAAGCTCATTTAGCAATTTTGTTTTTCATACACAGCTTTTTTATGAAAGGGAGTGCCTTTTCCTAAGTTTGCTGTAAAGACAGTTCAAATACCTGTTTCAATCTGGAATGTTTCATGTTTTACTTGTGCTGAAAGGCTTCATAGTCCAAATTACATGCAGTATGATGTGTAATGATTGGTCAATATTACATACCTAGGTGGTGTATGCTATGCAATAGGCTACTATATGGTCTTAGGTTAGCTAAATAGCCAAAATTACATTTAGGGGGTAGGACTATTTGAGGTGGTTCATTACAAGTTTCTTGCTGTAGGATGGGGCTATATCACTGCAGCAATATCATAGATTATCAGAAATATGCAATCAATTCTACAGAGTGTCTCTTTATGTAATACGTAAGTAGGACATTTTCGCTAGATTCTACACTATGTGCTGATGGATATTAGTTAGGGGGGTGCATTAGCAGTTTTTTTATCTGGCATGGGCAAGTCGTTTAGCATTTTCCTGACTTTACTGTAGAGCAATTATTTGTATAGATAGGTTATACCAGATTTCATGGATGAGGATTGAGTCAGTGCTTGCTTCTTATTACAGTGGAGTCCACCCTATGAATACTCAGTGCACATTCATTTGTTGTATACAATTTACTAGACTCTACACAGTGTACAGTGAACAATCTGTAACTCAGGTGAAATGTGTTTCTTGCCTTATTAACTATTCCTTTCTTTAGAATTTGGAACTTATCACAGAGTAGCTATGCTGAATTATGAACCAAATGCAAGTACAGGAAATATCCTGAGTATACTTATTGTTCAGGTTTACAAATTCTAGGGCACTTTGTAATGCAAAAATGTGAGCTTGAGCAGAAAAGTTATATTTGAGGGTTATCAGCAATGCTCATAACATGTATCTTGCTCTAGAGTGGGCTAGCAATCAATGAACCTTTATCAATTATTAATTGATTATTGTCCATGTTGTCTTTTATTAGTAGGTATTGATTTCTCACAGGTATTTCTAAGAGTGCATAGGTATTGTCAATAACAGTGAGTTGTCAATGTGCTCATATATAAACTCCCAATACCAGTCATACAAGGCAAGTGTATTCAATGCATAACTCCTGTGGTCATTCCTGAAGCTTTTATTCATTTATCTATAGTATGGCAAGACATGCTGTTGCCCTAGAAAGATGTGGTGTCTATGTTAAGTGCTTTGATGTAATGATTGACATGGCAGAAGTCCATTCTAGACTCTATCCTTTATGGTCTCTAGAGTGAAGTATGACAGATTCTTTATTTTCTAGAGGACTTGCAATCCAAGGGCATTTAGATACCTTTTATGCTCCTGACTATTGCGATTTGTTTCTATTCCTACCTATATTAGCTGTTCTAGATTTGAGCACATTTATACTTCTGAGTATTGGTTAATGTATAACAGATTATATATGTCATAATTCTTTGTCTTGTGAATTGCTTTTATCTATCATGGTATTATACATCACTAGATGTCATTTGATATTCTCTCAGCTTTGCCTTCATATTTTAGTCTAACACAGTGATTAGTATTTATTTCCAAATGAAACTTTCAATGGAGTGAAGACTTGAATTGCATGGTATTGTTCAGTATAACCATTGTGTCATTAGTTCCAAATAGTCATATTAGTTTTCTATGATTTTTATTCTTTAACGAGATATAGTTTATAATTTACTTGCTGGAGAATGATATGAGAGACTAGCTTTTTAGTGATCATTTTTAACAATCATTTCTTGCAAATTTTGCTACCAATACCCAGAATTAATTGTACGGAATCTATCTAGTGCTTTTATATGTGAAGCTTTAACAGTAATCCTGCGGTACAACACATTCATGGTTAATCAAACCAATTACATTCGAATTCATGGGACAGCTACGGGAACTAAAGTTGCACCAACATATGTTACCCTTGCTATGGGATACTTAGAAAATAAGCTCTACAAAATTATTGAAAATAAATATGGGCTTGCTCACAAAAACAAATTTGTCACCAGATGGATAATATGGGATGAAAGAATTGATACGATTGACACTTTATGCAAGATTCTTCAGAACCTACATACAAACATTAAATTCACAATAGAATCTAGCAAAACTTGTATAAACTTTCTAGACATCAATAATAGTGTGAACGACTACATGAATTCCACTAATATATATCGCAAACCAACTGATAGTCAACAATATGTTCATTTCGAGTGCTGTCACCCATCCCACACAAAACAGAACATTCCGTTTAACCTAGCCAGAAGACTTTGCACAATTATTGAAGACAAAGAACTAAGAAATAGAAGATAAGTTGAATTACAAACCAACGTTACAAAACAAGGCTGCCCTGAAACACTGACACAAAATTGCATACCTAGATCAAACCTCATCCCCTTGACAGAATTACGCACAGAAAAGGAGCCTAAATCTAATAATAACACGATTCTACCTTCGTTTCAACTTTTAACCAAAGAAATCGAAACTTTACTAAGGCATGAAAGAGCAGCAGCATTCTTTTCACATAATGAATGCTTTTTCATCCGACACTCATCAGAGTATGAACACGTCGGATAGTGACCTAAAGGTTAACCAAAACATGTATCCAGATGCGGTTACATGTGATAGGATGCGTCTAATTGGCCCCAAGTGCGACCAGTTAGGACCTATTACCTATTGTTTACTTGAAGAGTCCCAATGAGAAAACAAACTCTTTTTGTCTACACAAGACAGGGTTTTGAGTCTTGATGTAAAACAGATTCCAAAACACTTAAACGAAACGAAGATGTAAAACAGAAACCATAACATTTCATTGAAAAATACACTCCAGAATTGAATTGAGACTAAGTCAATTACACTTCAAATATGTTGATGCTTGGTACTTTCATCTAATCTAGCGTATTGCTATATACAATTTCTCTATAAATTTGAGGATAATACTGAAATTGTGCACTTCGCTGAAGATTCCATATTGATTGGATGAAACCGTTACATGATATAAAGTGGCTTCTATTTTCTAGTTATAGATATATATTTATATATATAGTTACATATATATATATATAGTTATATATATATATAGTTATAGATATATATTTATATATATAGTTACATATCTTTATATATATATATATAGTTATATATAAATATATATAGTTATATATATATATTACAGACAGTAATATATGTATATATATACACAGTAATATATGTATATATATAACATACAGTATATATCCAGTACACATACAACATACATACATACATACAGACATTATACATATATATATATATATATATATATATATATATATATATATATATATATATATATATTTATATATATATTTACATATATATTTATATATATATTTATATATATATTTATATATATATATATATACATGAATTTTCTATATATGTACATATGTATGTGTACATATGAATATGTATGATGAAGTTATAATAACGGTATACTGTAAAACCATACCCAATCAAAGGAGCAATCCTCCTGTGGATGATACATAAGACGGCATGTAGCTTCAAAGTTCTTTGAAAGGACATAAGCATATGACATGAGACCATTCAATAAAAAGTATGGTGTGAAAAGTATCTTCAGAACGGAGAGCATCCTGTCGAAAACTTTCATTGAATCCNCATCATCTACAGTGAAATACCATAATCAGCTATTGACATACAATCACAATATACTCCAGAAGCATAACTAGCAGTGGATGTGGGAGGAGGGTTTCAAACCCTCCAGCCTTTGGTAGTCTCATCGATAAATTTAGATTTAGTGACTTTTATCAATACATGACTGCATGCTCTGCCATGGCATAGTCAAAAGCATGTTAAAAAGGCCCTTTCTAGCATCAATGCACCTAATAAAAGAAAGGAGTTCTTGCTAAAAACATGCTTCTGCTGGTAAATTCACACTTCTGCTAATAGGGGACTCTTCACATATTATATCATCAAAGAAGGAGGGGTTTGATTTTAGCAAAATGTTTGACCAAAGCTGTAAAGTGAAAAAATAAACCGAAAAGTTCATCACATCTATTGTGCGAGATACCAGATTGATTACTGGACCAAGAGCTCTCCTTCACTAAGCATTTGACTTGGTGAATTTATTAGGCAGTGCTGCTTGTTGCCCCAAGTCCCCTTTTTGGTTGTACAGAAAGTTACATGTGATATTCAAACAGCTACAGAAGCAATGAAGCATATCTATAAAATTCGTAGTACAGATGCCCTTCCATCTTATTTTGAAATGGCTTGATACCTAACTTGATTTCCCTGTCTAGCTGGTATCTGCTTTAGCATCCTTTTTTATGGCTGGAATATGCTGCTCATTTTCAGAGTTAAACTTGTGTTCCTTTAATTGTACACTACTTTATTTTGCTTCAGTACCTCTTGTCTTCTCTGGTGCCCCTCCCCAATTTCACTGGGGGGCTGTGGTCCTCAGTCCCCCTGCCAGGCCGCCACTGATAGCTACTGAGCATTAGACCTGACTAACGCTCTTCCCGCTGTTGAGTATGACCGAGTAAGGTCTTGAGTACATAAGCTGGGATAGGCATGGCACTCAAGATAGACACATTTCAGATCATCATTGCAGTCTTCTGCTGCCTATCTAGTAGTTTCTATTATGGACCTAATTATCGTAAAGAGTGAAAAGTCTCAATCAAACTGTGCTTCATTGGAAATATATTTGAATGTATGCTGAAACCTAAGCAAACATACAAAAGCGAATCAAACTGAGCATTGGCTTAGGAGTGTATTTGCTAATGACAATCGTGAGATAAGGAGGCTAGATCTTAAGATCCTAAGATTGGATCTTAAACTGTGAGTCTCATGGACAAAATCGTGCGAGATGGAAAGTCTGAATATAACAGATTGCAATCAATAAGTTAAGCTTAGTTTTTTTCTGCATTTATTGTATAATGGGCTTCTTTACACCTTGCAATTCAACATTCATTTGATCTCATTGCTTTAACAGAATTGCAACTTATTATACTTCCTAAAAACATCTGGAAGTCCACACGACTTGGCAGCACAACACAGAGGACACAAACAACATTAACACGAGCAAGAACTCGAGGAAAAGAAATGAGTAGTTTCAAATGGAAAAGATCGTATAATTTCCTGGTGGAGATTCATTACTACTGATACCTTGTCAAAACTTGGCTGTCAGCCTTGTCTGTAGACCTGTTTTGCAATTACATAAGGCCCATATCACTTATTCACCTCTGGTACCAGGACTTGCCCTTCTCCACTGTACTGGGGTCCCAACATGGGCTGGTCCTGTTGTCATGTAATGACCTTTCAATATAATATGCTGCTTTTCCAATTGGCAAAACAGTCTTGCTCAGATTAACTTAGAATTCCTACTCATGCAATAAGGCCCTTTTTTGTTTTCTTAATAAATACCAGGCGTTGCTTGTGCTGTATACTGATAGTAGAAAGCGCAATAATGAGACACCGCTTTAGAGACAGTGTAAGTGATAAAAATTGTATATCAGACTTTTCATACAAAAAGTCAGTAGCATATGCTGTTCATCACCGTTCTAAATGCTCAGATTTTGTAGGAGCAGCAAGAAAACCTGCCTTTCCCAAATAGCATCATAAATTAACTGTACTTATTTATACTTCACCCACTGCTAAGCAAATCACTCTCACTGGTCTTGTGAACACACGAAAATCACTTGCTTGCTGTTCAAATAGGAGAACTAAGGTTAGGCAGGAGAGTACTGTTTAGAACTGGGAAGTGCCCCACCAGAAAGATGGTGTATCCTCTGAAGAGCACAAGGTTATAAATAAAAATGATACAGCACACTGACCTTAGCATGAAAAAAACCACACCAGAGATCTTGCCTTTCCCATACGATATTAAACAATTTCATCTCTATTATGAAATGTAATGGGCAGTACGCCATTGGTTGATAAACCACTCTCCATCTAGCAGGAAGATGAACCCCAACATTGAGTTGCAAACACAAAAAACTTTTTCTTCAAGGTGCTCAGAAAAAGTTATGAATAGGCTGAAATCTCCCATACAATCAGGCGCTAAAAAAAATTTGATTTTCACAAGACCTGGGGACAAGTAACATCCATAATCAACTCTTTCCTTCATTGTGTGTATGACAAGAGCTCCATCAATTGTAAGAAGACCCCCAGAATGGTGATTTTCAGCAGTTTTTTGCAAACGTCATCCTTGTACCTTTTCAAGATTGGTTTAACAAAAGGTTGAAACTGGATTGCTTGGGTGGAAAGCTGCAAGATTGCTAAATTTCATCTCATCAGAAGACCTACTTAAATTTTTTACATTTCTGGTGAGCTATGTTTTCATTAATACTAGTTAGGCCAAGGGTATNTTATTGAAAACAATTCTCAACCAAAAATGCAAAAAATAATAAATTAAATCTATCATCTGTGAAAATTTATCACTGAAATTAGGCAAATATGAAATATTCATAACTAGAATTAGTGATGCATTGAAAGATCTTGGTGATAGTCATGGGGAGGTTTTTGAAAAATACAAACATAAACTCTGCACTCAGCCCTGAACAAGATTCTGGACCAAATACAGGCCCGAATATGAGTGTTGGAAGGAAGAAAGTGTAATAAACAGACTTTACAAAAACTGGAACCCAGACTTCTTTTAGCATTACATAATTGTGCTTAATATATTCTTGGGTTTTTGGAAATTGCATGGCCGAAGCGTGGTTGTTTTTCTTTCTTGTGTGTTGGCCTATTAAAGATCACTAAAATTTACATTGGCGACGAGGATGGGATACAAAATGGCACAGCTACCGCTCCAACCTATGCCTTCGTTTGATCCAGACACGGCTGTGGGTGCAAGTCTAGCAACACGCTG
>OLMO02000301.1:8349107-8364101 GCA_900291935.2 Cassiopea xamachana
ATTTGGGTTTCTCCTTGATTACTTTAAAAATCTTAAGCCAGTTCACTGGCTTCAGTTTGCAGAGTGAAAATCAACACTTACCAAATCGCTTCACCATTTGCCGCAAGTGGGCACAAATGGACATTCGAGTTGACAAATGTGCCACTTTTGGAATTACAAGGTCAGCAACAGGATAAATCCAGTAACTACCCAAAACTCGTAGTAAATAGTGAATTAGTTCATGCATTCGTCTTGGCGATTCCTTTTGTTATCTTGGTAGATATTTTGACTTTGACATGCCAAATACAGTCCATAAACAAGAACTTTCTCAAATGGTTGGCGATATCATGTACAAAACAGATCTCCAACCTTTGCATCCAAAATATAAATGCCAGCTGTACAATCGCTATCTCTTGTCTAAGATATCCTGGCATCTTATCGTTGCAGGCCTTTCAAAACAAGGATATCTGAAAACCTTAATAATCTTGTCAATATATACTTTCGTTCATGGCCAGACCTTCCCATAACAGGTACATTAAGCAATGTTTTCCTTTCTAGAAGTAAATGTGGCCTAAGCACACAGCCTCCATCAAGAAGCACAGACAGTTCTTCGCACTGCATTAGTATGCAATGAAGCCTTAAATACACTTTGGAGAAATACAGCCACCTCTACTAACATTCAGTATGACCACTACAAGTTCACTAAGGAGGTTTTGAAATATTTTCACTTACAACAGGAAACCAAGCTGAAAGATACACTCTTTTCACGAGGATTCTTTTTACGTAATATGATTGAGCTCTCATTGTCTAGTTTAAATTCACTATGGTCTTCTGCACAAAGTAAATTACCAACAAATATTTTCAATTTTTCTGTCAAATACAAAAATAACACTCTCCCAACGCAGGTCAACCTCCACAAATGGGGCTTACCATCTTCATCTGACTGTTCTTTCTGCCTAGTACAAGAATCTCTTCTACATGTCGTTTCTGGTTGCAAAGTTCATCTTCAACAGGGCCGATATACTTGGCGACACGATTCCACCTTCTTTTTTATAGCCAACTCCTTTTAATCTTTACAACACGCAAAAAATTTTTGCCGACATCTCTGGATATATCAGCTCTTCTTTTGTCACTGGGGACGATTTGCGGCCTGATCTATTTATCTCAATTTCGGACGAGTGGCTTTACATTTTAGAACTGACGGTGGGTTTTGAATCTAACCTTAGGACCAATGCCGAAAGAAAGACAAAGAAGTATAGGGATCTGGTACTGCAACAATCTAATAAATATACAAACTTCAAGTTTATAAACCTGTCAAGGGTGCGCTACGTATACTTGAAAAGTGTACATCTGACTTACTTGACATGCTGACAGATTTACAGTTTGATGCTGCTACCAAGAATTGCATATCAAGAAAGATAACTACCATCGCAATTATAAAATCTTACTACATCTTCTGCGGACGAAACAGAGTGGCCAAATTCTGAACTCCTATCTTATTAACTTACATTAGAATTCTTTATTTTCCTCTTATTACTTTAAGATTATTATATGCGAACCAAGTAGTCAATTGTAAACTACCTATTCTGTAGTGAGGTGTACAACTGTATGTAGGATATTCTCGATTATATGGAGTGACCATTATTGGTTGTTGTTGTTGTCGAGCAGTCGAGGAAAGTCGCACTGTACACAGCTCTCTCTTATTTTGCATAATAGCAGATACATTTTCGCATATTCTTTGTATTTGTCCGTTTCAGTGGAAAATGTTTCATTTTCGCTTGTTTTGGACATTCGCTCTATTTATTTTGTACTCAAATTGCGGCAAGGACTTCCAGTCCTTAGGCCGGGACAGTTGGTGTTGCAAGAAGACATGCAGTGCTCCAGATGATATATCCATTCCAACACTACAGAATAATCTCAACCGAGCTTATCAAATTATGGTCAAATGTAGCTACAGGAAGGAATGCAAAGAGTAAAATGTCTTGAAATGCATCAACGACGCTACCCTGTAATTGAGAAAATGCATGAAGATCAACGGTCAGAATTTGAAATTTGGAATAATGACGCAAGTGGCAAATTGACCAATGAGCAGGAGATTTATGTTGACAAGCTCGTAAACGTGCAGATAAAACCCGGAATGAAGTTACCGAGATCGATAGATGAATGGACTACTGCAAACGAATTCTTTAAAACGGTTTTAGGAAATGTTCAGTTTAATGAAACTTCAAACGACACTACAATCGAATTTATTAACAATACTATTTATGATTATTTTCAATCTGTATGGTACAGGTATTTCTACTAATCATACTACTGTTTTCTGTGGTAAGTATAAACATCTAACTACCAAATTGCTTAAGCGCAAATTAAAGCAACTCAAGATAAGCGAAGGTCCTTCCAAGAAATCAGACGTGTCCCACCTGCTGCCCTCAATGTTGAAAAACCAAGATATTGCCCATTCTTCTGCAACCACTGTCAATCAAGGTCGGTACGGATCTAAAAACTTCTGGGGCTTTGCTAAGCACGTGATTGAAAAGGGTTCTACCGTACTGCCTAGGGTTCTACCGTACCTTCTCCCAGCACCATTGCACTCATTTCTTTATCAAAATGTTCTCTGCAGTCCTTTCCTGTAAAAAATTTACTATACTGCAATGAATCCCATCCATCTTTCCTCTTTGATCTGCTCCCTCTTATGGAAAAGTTACTCGAGTTATGCGAAGAGTTAAGTTATCTGGCTCTCTTTATCCCTTGGACAAAATCTCACTTATCTGTTTCAAAAGATGCCCATATCTAAAACATTTTTGACAGATATTATTCGCATCGTTTGGAAATCGGGACGGGTTCCATCTGAGTCAAAGAAGTATGCACGATTTTGGTACATAAAAACGCTCTAGTGATGATCCTGCAAACTTCAGACCTATCACTCTCAAATCTGTTCCTCATAAAGTCTTCACTTCATGTATACGTGAAAATCATAAAGGGATTACTGCTGAGACTTCAGGCGTACTTGAGCATACTTCAATGATGGCATCCATTATCGATAAGGCACAAATACATCAACGATCGCTAGTCATCACTCTCATAGACCTGAAAAATGCTTTTGGAGAGGTACACCATAATCTCATCAAATAGGTTCTTATCCCTCAACATGTACCATCTACTATACAAACGGTTCAGTGGCCAAGCGGCCCAGCCAGTTCCATTAGTTTAACTGACGTTAAGCATGGCTGTGTACGGTCAGAAACTGGATGGGCGAACTCCAGATGCACGACCAAAACAGCTCACACCGCCGTCCTTCGGAAGGGACGTTAAGCTAGGGGTCCCATACCTGGATGCGGCATGCATAGTAGGCCTAAATTAGCTGAATAAGCTAGGTATAATAGCCTACTCAAAATAAAATAAACAGCAACAACAACTAGTCTTTATGACAACTTTCAGACTTCCATTATTACTGATAACTTTGCTACCCCTGCTATCCCCGCGAGCCGGGGTGTCCTTCATGGGGATTGTCTCAGCCCACTTCTTTTCAACATGTGTTTCTATACATTTATTCAATTCATTAAGCAAGAGAAATGCAAACAACTCGGCTTCTCTTCTCATGATGCTTCTGATCGTCTCGTTAATCCTACCCACTGGTTCCAATTTGCAGATGATGCAGCGGTCGATACAACTGACGAGCGAGAAAATCAACTCGCTTTAAACTGATTAATTAAGTAGTGCCAATGGGCTAATATGATTATCAGGGTTGACAAATGCCTCACATTTGGAATCAAAAAATTGTCCTCCAGATCTTTGCGATTTCAACCCAAACTCCTTATCAACAGTGAACTCTTGCCAGTTGTCAGCAGCTGTGAATCATGCAAATATCTTGGACGGTACTTTAATTTTGAAATGGACAACGAAAAACACAGCGTTCACCTTAAATCATTTCTTCTTGACATAATGAAACTCATTGACTCGCTACACATACTTCCTAAAAAAGCTTCTCCTCTATCAACGCTATGTCCTTCCTAAGCTCTCCTTGCATCTTACTATTGCTGATCTCTCCAAGACATGGGTCATTGGAAATATAGATAACGTTGTGGTAAGATTTTTCAGGCAATGGTAGATCTTCCAAGCAGTGCATTCTTAGCGGAATTAGTCTTCCTCGTAACAAATTTTGCTTAAATCTCCTCCTTCCTTCTGTCAAATCCCAGCAATGTCAGACCGTCCTACGTAATGTCTTGATATCTTCATCTCATGATGCAATTAAATCAGAAGTACCAGTTTTCGTATGAGCATACAATATGATACATACCGAAATACCAAGCCAGTTTTGAAAGCTGTACGCCAGAATCATACTGTACAGCTCAGTTTTAACTTAACCTCGCAAGGTTTCACCATTACATTTATTCTCAATCACTCTTTGAAAGCTGTTAATTCTCTCTGGTTTTCCGCTCAAAGGACACTACCAAAAATTATTTTTAATTTCACAGTTAGGTATCTTAACACACTTGCAACTCGAAAAAGTCTCACACTGTGGAACCTCTCCAACACCTCTGACCGTCCCTTTTGTTTACAGCCTGAGTCCTTTCTCCATGTTATTGGAGGCTGTAAAAATAATCTCAATGAGGGCCGCTTCACATGGAGGCATGACTCAAAGCTGAACGTCTTGGCCCCATCATTGAATTGTTTGAATCACTGTACTTTCTATATTGACCTCCCACAACATCTTTCCCCTTCTCTTATCATAGGTAATGACCTACGTCCTGACATGCTCATCTCAACTTCCAACACTCTTTATGTTGTAGAACTGAGTGTGAGCTTTGAAACAAATCTAAATAACAACGCTAGTTGAATGTTTGAAAAACATCGCTACCTTCTGCAAGAATTAAAATCAAAATACTGTCAAGTAAAATTTGTTAACTTGTGTATAAGTTCTCTTGGTATATTTGGACAGTCCTGCGATTCTTTCATTCAGATGTGCACCAAACTAACTATTAACACAGGTCATACTATATAATCACTAAATTAACTACCATAATATTTCGCACAACCTATTAGATCTTCTGCATGCGCAACAAAACTTGGACCAACCCGGACCTTCTACGTGCTAGCAGTTTCTCTTTTCATTCTAAGCTCTTCCTGTTACAATTACGCATCTATTTATTTTTTAATAGAAATATCTGCACTCAATCCAGCCGAATGGAAATTACCTAGCATTAGAGAGATTTGTATCTGTATGTTAGTTTACGTTTATGAAAATGAAGTAGCAGTTCGAGCCATTGAAATTTGTGATGGCATATGCCAGCTGTACACATTCTGTGAGTCACTGCTTAAAAATAAGCGCCCATCCAGTTAAACTTATTTAGCAATGCTATCTGCAACCACAGATCCTCTTATCTTGGCAAAAACTGCATTTCTTGTCTTATATAGCTGGTACATTGAAACCGTTTATTGCAGAATATCTTAAAATATATTCTGGGAAGGTTGATAAAGGTTATGTGGACACAATGATTTAATTTTTGAAAAATTTTTAAAAATATATTCCGATGCTCTTGCCCCCCATCCAGGCATTGTTATGTAACCTATCAAAGGGTCCATTGCCAAATTTCTGCGTGTTATCGTTGTGAACAACAAACAGTTCATCACTTTCACTGGGAGGAGTGTATATGGGTCATTCAAGAAAGATGTGATGCTAGTTCGGTTTTTTGGCGATGGACCTCCACCATCAATCTATAACGGTCATAGGGAGAATGGAAAAGTAAGAGATATGGAGATGTGACTAATGATGACAGCAGCGACTCAAAGCTGCAGCTTCTCAGAATGGGGACTAGAAAACTGGCTCACAGAAGGAAAAGAAGAAAGAGAATGGGATTGAATTTGCATCTAGAGGGTGGAAAAATGACATCTGATGCAAAAGAATATTTGATTAAAGATATAAATGGAGAAGAGAGCACACTTCCAAAGAAATGAAGAATTTTACATGAAAGCTGAAGGGAAGGTCGCAAAGTACCTGATGGTGTTATAGATGATTGTATGCCAAGTTTTAATTAAAACAACGAGAGTGAATGGGAAACTTCTAAAATATTGTAAATAATTCCCTGTAACTACTTTATGCTAGTTGGTATTTATTAGTTTGTACTCATTAGTGTAAACTACTTTCAAATCCAACTATAAATAAATCGTACTTATTTACTCGTTATTGTATTTCATTTCATGTCCAAAGAAGGCTGACCATTTTTTCTCTTTTTATATCATTGAAACAAACACAATTTTGCATTTGCAATTTTCTATGCCGTTCCTAGCAGAAATGGACATAAAGTCATCTGGTTCTGGCTACGAACGGCATTTACAATTCTTTTAAACATGCCTCATCACAAAAAACAACAACAACAAAGCAATCTGTGCATCATGGCATCGTCCCATTAACCAGGCCCGGCCATGCACTAGTCTGGTTGCAAATGCTTAAGAAGAAAGGCACTGATAAAAGACTGCAGTGTCAGTGCCAAATGATTGTTTGAGTTCGAGCTAATGCCATGGGTCACAAAGAGCCTATTTAAAATTACGTAACAAAAGCGAAAAGGAAAGTCGCTGATATATAAAAAGAGCTTAGTTAAGCCTATTTGTTGCTTTAATGTAAGCTATTGATGCCTCTAAAATCCTTCGATTTTCGCTTTCACCAAACGTTGGGCTGCCGTAGAGAAGTATGTATAATAAGGCTTGTAGGTCATATTACCTAAATCTAGTTTTGGAAGGTATGAGAGTTGTCCAAGGAGATCATAACGCATGGGATTAAACAAGGGGCAATGCAGGAAGAAGTGTGCGTTATCTTCAATTCCAGTATTGCAAGCACACATTGGACTAATACACTAAAAATTGTGTCTGAATCTATGCTCGTTCAATGCACTAAATTCAAATCGAAGCAGAGCAAGTTTTTTAATACTACAGATGTCGAATACTCCGAACAAGGAGTTTTTAACAGGTCGTATAGAGATAATGAACTTACTCTTGAACTCAGTCAAAGTAGCAGAATTTCTGACAGTTTCATCACGCAAGTTCCATTCATGAACAGCATTCATAAAGTATGTATTTGAAGCGTGCTTCGCCTTGTTAAATGGTACGTCATATTCACGCATGTTTCTAAGACCATACTGTTCCGTTCTTCCAATAGGCAATTCTGCATAAAGATAGTTTGGAGTTCCCGTTCCTCTTAGGTTAAAAAAATGAACTAATCGTCTGATCCATCTTCGATTGTATAACCTTTCCCAACACAATTCCTTGCAGAGCTTTTGCCTATTTGTTCCTCTCCAAGCTCCTGAAACAGCAATTGCTGCTGAGTACTGGCTTCGTTCAAGTCTTATTGTGAAATTTTGTAACATTTCAGGGTCATTTCGATGATAAATGATGTCCCCATAATCCAAATGTGGGCGAGCATATAGCTTGTAAATCTGACCAAGGACATCTCGAGATACGTATTTAGATAGATATTTTATCATTCCTATTCCCCGTCTAGCATTTAATATAGCTTGTCTGATATGACTTGTAAAATCGAGCTTAAATCAAGAATTAATCCAAGATGCTTGTGTTCGTCCTTCCTCGTGACATGATCTAGCCCATAGAGATAATAGGACTAGAGAGCTCGCTACGTCATGTGATAGGGGTCAGCAATGTAAATTAAAAATGGTAGCTAAGACAGGCAAAAGATCACACGGAAACTACGTTCGCATTGCAAAAGTTTAACAAACGTTTGAAATATGATTAATGGGAATGTATATTGGAAATAGATAACTATTTCCGTAATATTAGCCTCTTACGCTGCGTACAATTATACACATAGATAGTCGAAAACACCAGGAACAGCAGAAATCCATATTTTAGTCTCATTGCACCAGTTAGTGCCTAAGTCATACAAGGTTGAAAAAGTCAAGGTAGAGGGGGAATAAGTTGATAGAGCTTTATTGCTCGCTTATATTGAGGATTACTGAGTGATTATTTGATGACAAAAGGCATGTAAATACAGGGCCAATGCAAGAACTTTGGTGAGTTGTTTTCTGTTGCAACATCCCTCCCTTAAGGAAAACCTGGAATTTTCTTGCATATTCAGAACGTATAGAAGAAGGCTACCACATGGTATATGATTTCTATATATTTAGAGAGTATCAAATTCCTCACATCTGCCTGGATCAAGTTAGCAAGGAATGCTTTTGAGGATATAGCCATTTTAAAATCACATAAATGAAGCAGTTGAAATTAATGGCTTTCCAGTGATGTGCAAATGGGAGAGTATGATGCCCCCAAATTCTAAGGAAAGCATCTAGGCACATCTCTGTGGCAATGTACTACAAAACTTTATGAGATTCAGATAAAGGATATCCTAACTTTAGGATACAAGTTCAAGACATCATGCTAGAAGGCCACTTCACAAAGTGAAAGTGGCTCCCCAAACTTTTTGGTTCTCATTAGCCACAGCAATCAATTGTCTTGGGTGCTGAAGTAAAGGTCAATTCACACTGCATGCGTCACGATGCGTCGAGCTACATTGCGATGCGGCGCGTCGCGCCATATGCTTTTCCTTCAGTTCACACTGGTAAAGCGTTGCCTGATATTTTTAGCTACAATGGCGTCACGACAACAAGACATGCTTCTCGCTCTCGCTTTACAAACTCAGATAATAGCCTTAATTGTATTGCAAAATCAAAGAAAAAGCGATGGTTTTAGGTTCTAGAAGTTTGGAAACAACGAAATCAGCGAAGTCATCATTACAATGTAATCTAAGAAATGAATTACAAGATTACACGACGCGTTTCAATGATCTCCGAATACTGCCTTCCACGCTTGATGAATTGGAAAGTTTGGTTAGGCCATTTGTTGTTAGAAAAGGGAGCATTTCATTTTTTTCTTTCCTACTAGTGTCATAAAGGCAAGGCAATTTTATCACTGATTCGATGAGTTGTTCTTTGTTGATGAATTTAGCTGTCTCTCATTATATCTGTCCTACTTCGGAAACCTTGCCTATTGTCCTGAAGCAGCGCGTCGCGTCAAAGATGGATTTTTTCGTCTCCAACGCATCATGACGCATCCATGAAAAAACGCGATGCGTACGCATAGCAGAAATTCCTTCGAACCATATTTGGACAGCGTCATAATGTGACGCGTCGCGTCACGTCCAGTGTGAATTGACCTTAGCAGTTTAAGGAAAGTAAGCCAATAACTGAACTTATCATAGTATTCAACAATTTATCCAATGTATTCAATTAAAATAGCAAATTTTGGAAAGCCATGAAAGCACTTTTGACACCATAGAATCTTTCAAACAAAAGATTTGTCAATAACTATACATAATATATATATAAAATCATGTTAATAATTATATAGAATAGATATATAATTTATAAATACAGTTGGAAAGAAAATTTTGGATGGTCTCAGGACAGCATTTACTATGGGCTTTGGTGCATCAGAGTAGCCCATTTTTGCTATCACAGAAAGGTTACTGTCCAAAAGTAAGTCTGCTTTTGAGTATGTTTTTACATACACTTGTCTTGAAGGCCTCTGGAAATGGCTTACAGCTAGGTTCAAAGAGATAATAGTTAGAATACTACTCCCAGTCATTGGCAGCTTAAGTGGATTTTTAGAGCATTGTCCCAGAATAAGAGCATAGAGGTATTAAAACAATGCAAACTGCATTATAGAAACTATCCATTCTCCTCAGAATTTTTCATTTTGTGTCAATGATAACTTGAAAGCTATTTTGGATTCAAATGCCATCTTGAAGAGTGATGATCTGTTGTGCATAAATGGCTTGATCTCACATTCATAAAAAGAAACGTAAATGTTCATAATCTGTTGCATCACTCTATCAGCCAATTGATAAGCATTACATCATTTAAGCTTCTGCATAACTATTCAAATTCTAGTGAAAGCTCTCTTTGAAACAAAGAATCTTCATTCTTTTACCGGCACAACGCTCTATTGAAAGCCATATTCTTGTTTCAAGTCTACGAGATGGCCATGTAACAATATTGATAGAGTGTGTTGCAGAATTGTATTAGCAATCACTTCTTACAGGCTCAGCAGAATTTACACTGACCACGTTATAAGACAAAGTGCACCTTCTAGGAGACAGATACTCACAAACCAAATTTTATTCTATAATATACAATATTGACAGAAGATGTCTTTGCGTTTTTTAATATTTCTATCTCACATAGACCTATAAATAAAACAGACACTTTAAGCTCTTGCAGGCCTTAAACTCATTCCTGAAAAGGCATAGTTAGCTACTACTTTGAAAAGCTCTTTAATTTGAAAAGTATTTGCTACTAAATGAATCTTAGCCATATACTTTAACCTTCATTACTGTTTGTTTTAAGTATAGAGCGTAAATACCTTCAGCATTTGAGGAAACTTAATAAGATATCCAGAGCAACCCAGCAACAATGTTCGATATTTGAGCTACCACGATAAAGTCTGCGGCTAATAAACGCAAAAGTTTCTCCAAATGAGCATGAAAAACTCTTAGTCTCTCTTCAAAGCCATAATGTATTATAATATCCGTGAAATAAGCAGCGGAACCATGATTTATTTCCTTTCTGCGTCTAGTGTATACTAACTTTCTGCCTTACTAGGGCGCCATTATGGATTTGCATGCCAGGCCACTGTTTTGTATACAATGGGATTAGCCTGTCAGCGCTCTAGTTCTATTAACTCTATGATCCAGCCCCAGGTCGAGGTTGGGGTGCTCTATATTTGATCTCTTTACTGAGAATATTACCTCTTCCGTTTTATCACTGTTGAACTGCACCTTCCATTGCCATGCCCACAAGTTAACCCTCTCCAGGTCCTGATTGAGGTTCGCAGCAGCTTCATCTTTATTCTTGACAACCGTATAAATAGAGTTATCGTCTACAAAAAGTTTGATATCATTTTGTAAACCATCAACTATGTCAGTTATGTATACGAGGAAGAATAGAGGGCCAAGTACTGACCCCTGAGGCACCCCAGACCTAACTGTCAACCAGCTAGAATTCTTTCCATTCAATACAACTCGTTGCTGTCGACTTGTCAGGAAGTTACGAAGGAGACTCAATAGCTTTCCAGATATTCCGTTACATTCTAGTTTATACAGCAGACCTTCATGCCAAACTCTGTCAAATGCTTTTGATAGATCTAAAGATACAGCTCGAGTCTCCATACTGGGGACATTGTCGAAGGAGCTATAGATCTTATGATATATCTTATGATATAGCTATATCTTAATTGATAATAACTGATTAATTGTTGAGGTTCCTGGCTAGAAACCCGCCCGATGAGGAGTCAACAGGCCATTTTGCCGTAAATGACCATAAATCGAATCAAATATTATCTTTTCAAACAACTTTCCAAATACCGGAAGCAACGAGATCGGCCTATAATTGGTCTTACACATCCTACCATCTTTCTTGTGAATACGAACTATATTTGCCTTTTTCCAAAGGCATGGGTACATACCCGTTCTTAAACAATCTTCAAAAATGAGGCACAAAGGTTCAACTATTGAGATGTCACAAATTTTGATCAGAGAAATAGAGATAGTTTTTTACCAAGGTTACTATAATACTGTTCCTTTGCGTTGGCGACCATTCTGGATGTTTTATTTCTAATAATCTTAAAATTTTCCCAATCCTCTTGTTTCCTACCACTGTTCATATATTTCCTGAAAACCCTGCGCTTGCGCTTTTCTGCCGCCTTTACCTGCCTTGTTATCCAGGGCGGATCCTTATCATTAATACTAGGAACTCTGCTGGGGATATTTGCTTTCAAAATGCTATACAACTTATTTGTAAAAACTTCAACCATTTGATCCACATTGAGATCTTGGAAAACTGATTGCCAATTAGTTTCTTTTAGGCAATTTCTTATGGTTAGGATGTTAGCTGACCTGACGAGTGGTTGCCTTCATCCATGTGACTGTTTGGTTATGTTTCATCACTACAGATCTTACAAACCTGTCCTGCACCTGATGATATTTCCTTATTAAAAAAAGGTGAAAATAGCCCTAAAATTACTCAGAGCATCAGTTGGCCATGTTTACAGTACGATCGGTGAAGAAATTCGGCTTCAAGTGAGCCCAGAACTGCTTTTGAAAGAAAATTAGGGGGGTGCAATTACAATGTGTAAGCCCCATAATTCACTCAAATCGTACTATTTTGTGCTTAGAACATGCTACATCATAGCTGTAATGAAGTTGGATTTCATGTTTGTGGTTCGATATATTTTCTCATCGATACATGCAATGGGAGAGAACCCGATTAACAATAAAACTGCACACATTACCCCCCGAATCTTTGAAAATTTAACGGCCTATATCTTTGTAACTGTGCAGTTTAGGAATATGGTTCTTTTATAAATTTGGCACAACTTTTAACGGGCATTCCAAATATGCATTCAGATTTGAAAGTTGAGGAGATAAAAATTTTTCTGACAGTGAAATATGGTATAATTGCTTACATCGTTGTCACGTGACACTCGTCTATTTTTAAAAACTTCCCAGCTCGGAATTCTTACCTCCTACTTCTATTTCATTCTAGCCATTAAAATTTTTGGTTACAATGATCCTTAGATTGTTATGAGAATTTCCCTGTCTAAAAGAGGCGGATAGTACATATGCAGAGTACAAGCGATGTTTTGAGATGGCCGTAATGAAAAACCGTCAGCTATTTCTAAATCTTGACAAAAGGGAAGAAATATTTGATGAATTCGTTTTCTATAATGTTGGAGACGTGAGCGATTATCCCAAATTACGCAAAGTTATGAAGATAATTCTAGTATTATTTCATGGCCAAGGAAGTGTCGAAAGAGGATTCAATGTAAATAAAGACATGCTACAACCACATTTAGAGGGTATGTCGTTAATAAGTCAGAGGATGATCTATGACCACTTAATGCCAAATGATTTATCCACTCAGTTAATTACAATAACCAAGGAGTTGAGAGATTCAGTTGGCAAAGCTCGCAGTAGACTATAAATTGTACGTGCAGAAAGTAAAAAGAAAGAAGATTTTGATGCAAGACTGACAAAGTTGGATCTTTAGTGAAAGATATCAATGAGTTAAAATTGAAGAAGGCCAAGATAAAAAAGCTGCAGGAAACATTAACAAGTGATTCAGAGACTCTGAAGCTGAAAGCTGCAGAAGATGCAACAAATGCTCATGCATATGCTATTGAAGCAAAAGACATAATGTGTGAGCGCAAACATAAAATTGAAGTAGAGACTGACAGAGGCCATAATATCTTTCGAAAAGAAAAGCAAAGAGTTTTAATTTTCAATTTCTAGGTTATAAACTCCTTTCTTTTCAATGTTTTGATCATATATTATTTTGTTATGCTTTGTTCCTTTTTACGTTCTTCTGGTTTTAATAGATAAATTGGCATTGGGACAAGATGCTGTATATTCTGGATAACAATGCTGAGGATGGAGCTCTTCGTAGACAAGCACATTCTCATGATTTCTTCTTCGGCTAGAAGCTATCATTACACTTGACGTAATGATAGCTTCTATGAGAATTTGGATAGTAAGCTAGCTAGCATCAAGATATTTTTAAAACCGCCGGCAGGGAGATTAACAAAATCCATAACTTTGCTGTACGAGTACTTTTCAATGATTATGAAGTCCTATGTGAAGAGCTTCTTCTTAGAAACAATGAGCAGACAACCCATTTAAAAAACCTTCATAAACTAATGACCGACATCTATAAGTCTTTAAATTGCCAAATTCCAACATTTATGTGGGATCTGTTTATAATGTCCCGTTCACACTGCTGCATTTTTCTACAAAAACGGTCTAAACCTCCGTTTTTGTGCAACCGTTCACACTACTCCGCACAAAAACGCACAAAAACGCACAAAAACGGAAGTTTACAAATACGCTCTTTAAAGTGGATATCTATATAAATGTAACAGGATGGAAAAATGTATTTGAGATGCGCGACTAGTGCGCAGCGGCTTGCATGGATAACATAATGGTAATGGCGGCAACGAATGCCACTGTGTAATCTTGAGATTCAAAATGCAAAGGAAGATGACAGTAGCCTGCAAAATCCATGAATATGGAATATCAGATATTCAGAGCTTCCATCTTTAATTTAGGAATGAAACTTGTCTGCTTAGACAGCCGACCAAAACAACTCTACATTACATTTTTCCCCCATTGCAAAATGCCGTATTGACCGTGGTGCCAGACTTCTTCCATTTCTGAATCTGCGGAACAGATTGCAGAGTGTGCGATTTTTCGATGAGATCTAGAACGTGTGCGAGTAAAAAGCCAGCTGTGCAAGTGAACACATGGCTTCAGGTGTGCCCTTCCAGTGTACACTACAAACTCTGCTCTTGTGGAAGAAGCGGCATGATAAATACCTTTCACATGCTCAAATAGGAAACATTGAGGACAAGAGGTCCAATCCACGAAAAATGCACACTATGCTTTCTTTAGAGAATATACCGCAGATTCAGAAATGGATGAAATGCTACAGCAACAGGAATGCAGCCCTGGGGGGGCTTTGAGAAGAGCAGACCCCTTGCTAAATCCAAAAAGGTTTGGGGGCAGCCATTGCCCCTTTGAATGCAAAGATCCTCCTCAACATATTTCCATAATGTTTCTACTATGCTCAAGATTTACTAACTCATTTCAAAATTTGCTTCACTGCAAACTATGTTTATTTTCTGACACAATTGGTGATTAGTGGAATATTGAGGAATTAAGTAGAATTATTTGTCACAAATCAGGAGTTGTGGTCTCCAATAGTATGTTTGAAGCAGCCTGTCAAATATTTAGCATTACACCCTTTTGAAGCAGCTTTGTTAAAATTTATAATGAAGACTAAACAAGTTTGAGTCTAATTTGGTCAAATTTCCAATACTTTCAATATGTAACGAGGTTGTATAGCGGCAACAGAAAATTAAATATTAATCAAAATTTTGAAATTTGCCACAAAAAGGGATTATCACAGCTAAGTTGTTCAAGCATTGTAATTTACTTTATATATAGTGGCAAGC
>OLMO02000301.1:8370320-8388399 GCA_900291935.2 Cassiopea xamachana
GCCTGCTTAATTTCAAATGGAAGGCAATTCCATGATTTTACACCTCTGTAGGAAAAGCATTTCTACCCATTGGTTGTTGTTTTCTATGGCAGCTGTACATCTGTACTGGTACTTCTCAGAGCCATCAGATGACTTTCAGAAGTTCTTATAAATAAGTTTGACAAATACTATGGCGCAAGACCATTAAGGGCCCTGAAAACCATAGTGTTAAGTTCAGTGTGAATCAAATCCTGAATTGTTTTCAGCTTAAGAGTAGTTAGAAGTGGTCTAGTATCAGCGTCATGGCGGCTGCTTGTAAGTATCCTTGCCGCTCGATTTTGAAGGTTTTGCAATTGGCTCTATTCGATTGCTCCACAATTACCCCTAAACAGAGCAGCAAAATCTAAAGTGCGGCTCTACAATACCAGTATACAGTGTCTTTAAAGTATCTTGAGGTAAAAATCTTTTGGCAAGTTTTAAAAGGCCAATTGCTATACTGACACTTTATGATAGAGCTTTGATATGACCTTTCCAATCAAGATTCCTATCCACTGGTAGACCAAAATATTTGGTAATTAGGTCATTATATATTGGTTCCTCAAAGACAATTCTTCATTACTTCTAGTTAAACTCCTTTCCTTTTGTTTTGTTGATATAACCATTGCCTTAGTCTTACCAACACAGTTTATTGCCCATAAACCATTCAATGATGGTAGTACGGTCTTTGTTCATTGCCTCTTTTAGTAGGTGAATGTCATCAGAAAGGTAGGAAATACTGCTACCGTGTCCTCAGCGTACACTGCTACCGTGGAGTATTTGACAGCTTGTTGTAGGTCATTAATATAGAGAAGAAATAACAAGGGCCCTAGACACAATCCCTGAGGTACTCCTATATTAAAAGCCATAAGTTCTGATTTAACACCATTCATGCTAAAATATTGCTTGCGATTTGAAAGAAACGATTTGAACCGTGTTAATTCCCTTCCTTGGAGACCGTAGTACTCTAATTTTTGGCACAGAATGTTGTGATCCACAGTGTCAAAGGCCTTCTTTAGGTTGATTAGTACTAAATCAACAAGCTGTCTTTTATCAAGCCTACTGTGCCAGTCATCAGTGCATTTCTGAAGACATGTTAAGGTAGAATGCAATGTACGAAACCCAGTTTGCTCTTTAGCAAGCAGGTTATATGAGTTCAGATGTTGGTACAGTTCGTTATATACATGTCTTTCAAAGAGCCTTGAAATGACTTTCAACACTGATATTGGGTGATAATTTGATTTTTCACTTTTATCTCCTTTCTTTATAAATGGGTGCCACCCGAGAAATTTCCCATAATACTGGAAAGGTGCTCATCTCAAGAGATGTATTAAAAAGCATGGCAATGGAATGCTCTAAGAATGGCAAGGCCAGTTTTAGGAAATAACTTGAAATAGTGTCAGTTCGAAAGCTTTTTGAAGTAGTGAGCTTGGCAATGGCTTCCTTATGTCCTGGATCATAATGGATCTGAATCTAAAGTTTGGAACCGAGCTCTTTATTCGATATTTACCTGACAATAATGAGTTGTCAGTTTCTTCAATATTTTTAGCAAGATCGGTGCCTACGGTGCAAAAGTAATGGTTCATTATAATTGCAATTTTCCTGTTCTTGTAGATTTCCTGGCTACAGTTCTTGATATAATCAATATTTGCATGATTGATATTGATATAATCAATATCAATAATGCAACTCCATGGAGAGTTTCAAGCACTTCAATCATTATGCATTTGATTTTTTAATAGAAAAGTTGCCTTCTAAGGGAATACATCCTGGGGTTCTTTAACTAAAAAGCTTCACGGATCACATAAAGACTTAGACCATGTAAAATACTTGCCAAAAGTCCCTTGGACACTTTCAAAACACTATGAAAAACTACAGCTTTCTCAGCATTTCAATCATCACGCCTTGATGCATCCCCCTTCCACCTAAAACAATGTTGGTCTGTTCCCGAGACACTTGGCGTTATTGTGCACGAAAAATTTTTTCGTTACCGCATGTACTTCTCTCAGTAACCAAAATTGTTTAGGGGGAGGAGGGGGGTGAATACTCCGTCCAGATTAAAAATATACAAAGTGTCCCAGGACTTTTGGCGAGTATTGTAGATGACCACTTTCTGTAATTGAATGAGCCCTGTTATGCAGGCGCTGGAGGGAATCTAATTTTGTTTCAGAAAGGCTCCCCCAAACAACATTTGCATAGCGAAGATGACTTTCAATAATTGCGTGGAATATAGCGAATCTGAATCCTTTAGCTTTTCAAGGCCGACAACCCACCACAAATCTTAGACTAAACAGCTTTAAACCGTTCATCCCCTGTGAGACTTTCATCTATGCTGACTCCAAGAGCTTTGGATATAGGTACCCGTTTAACTTCAGTGCCACTTAACAGAAGCACATCCGAGATTACTAGTTGCTTTATTCTACGGGGATGACCTACTGTCATGCATTCAGTTTTAGACGGATTAGGACTTAAATTGCTTATCCTCATCCACTCATAGAAGTTGGATAGTTGATGATGCGTGTCAAGTACTAGCTTTTCTATTTCATCTGATGTAATCATGATTTGTGTCATCAGCGTAGAGACTAGCTTGCGAAAATTCTAGGCACTTTTCAAAGTCGATAAGGTAAATGGTGAAAAGGAGAGAACCAAGGCAAGAGTCTTGGGGTATACCACAAGTGATGTTTTTGATGCTTGATTGGTGTCCATTTGTAGCACAATACCTTAAAGATATTTCATGAAATTAAAGGGCCAAAACTCATTAATTCACGTCAAAAATCGTTTCATTAGTTGATAACTTGAAAACCGGGAATGTCTATAAACAAAACCATAAAGATTTGAAAAGACCATTCAGAAAATACCTAGGTATATTATGCGGACTCCCCAGTTTTCAAGATATTTAGGGTTGAATTAAATTTTTCCAGGTAAAATGTGGGCAAACTTAGGCTAGGTTTAAATGAAATTTTGACAGAATCTTACCTTTAAGACCTAAAAAGAATTACGAAAATTAGAAAAGTCATACTGTGTGGCTTTGTAAATATAAATTGTATGATTATGGGTCACAAAAAATGCATATCCTTCCTTAGCAGGTACAAAAACTGCGTCTTCATGGTTTCTTAGAGAAAAAGATGGCGATTATAAATTTTGGTGTTCTCATAACTTCAAATTGCCATAACTTTTGAATGGATTAAGATTTTGGCCTGAGATTTTGCAAAATACGGAGACTTTTATCTAATGTCAGAAAATGATGCTTGATTTCTTATTTGAAAGACTTCGTTTTTTCGCCACTGTGTATTGTAGTGTCTACACGTAGAAACGACATAGGATCATTATGGACCTATGCAAGAAGGCTAAATTGTTCGCTAATTGGTATCCGGTTTGTGATGTATAATGCAAACAACATAGTACGAGGGGTGTTCATAAAGTTCCCGGATATATAAAAGTAAGATAAGCTATGCAAGTTATATTGTTTACATCTTTTCAAAGTACTCTCCGGCAGTGTCAATGCAATTTTGCATGCAGTGAAACCACTTCTGGAACATGCTTGCCCACTCCAATTGTGGTATTGCCTCAATGTGCTCCAAAAATGCCTTTACTGCTAGATCAGGGGTATTGAACCTCATCCCACGGAGCTTTGACTTCACAAAAGGGAAATCGAAAAAGTCGCAAGGAGCTAAAGCTGGACTGTAGGGAGGATGGTCCAGCTGTTGAATTCTTTCCCCATTCAAAAAGTCTTGGGTGGCAGCTGCCCTGTGCGCAGCAGCATTGTCATGATGCAGCAGCAGTCCGCGATGCCTTGTTCGTGGGCGTCTTTCAGTGACTGCAGCAAGAACACAAAGCAAATACTCAGTGGTATACCAAGCACTAGTCACTGTGCTCTGGGTAACAAGCGGTATTGTTGCTACATGACCTGCACAGCAATCATTTGCTTGGCAACGGTGCGACTGCGAAGGAATTTCTGAGGGGATCTCTGTCCGATAGGGAGCCATTGCTGAGACTCCTTCTTTGTTTTGGGGTCAAAACAGTATACCCATGTTTCATCCCCACTTACGATGTCCCAAACAGCATTTGACCTCCCTCCGTCAAATTTTTTGAGCATGAAGTGACACCAATGCACCCTCTTCTGCTTTTGCTCCTCCATCAGCATATGGGGGACCCATCTAGCTGAAACTTTCCTTAACCCAAGGGACTTATGCAGTATGCTGCTCACATTTCCCGATGAAATGCCTACTTCCTCCGCAATCTGTAACACTGTCACTCTTCCATCTTCCTCGACAAGTCTCTGAACTGCAGCCACTTGGACACCTGTTGTTGCTTCAGCTGGGTGTCCTGAGCGGGGGTCATCTTCTAAAGAGCGCTGCCCCCTTCGAAATTCGGCAAACCAATCATAAACTGTTGTCCGTGAAGGTGATTCATTACCAAAAGCAGCTTGAAGTTAGCTATGACTTTGCTGCTGATTTAGACCACTTTTGAAGTCATAGAAAATCATTGCGTGAAAATGAGTATGTTGAAGCTCCACTGTGAGCAGTTCAAAAATGCCACCTGCCTATTTTTAGCACTCTATTGTATTTTCAATTTTAAAGTTATTGAAACAAAAATCTCCAAAACTTTGCATTTTGGATACATAATCAGTTTCAAATTTGAAACTTACATGAGAGGATTGAAGTATTTTCATATCCGGAAACTTTTTGAATGCCCATCGTATATCATTTACTCTTAATTCTTATTTCTTAATCTTACGAATCTGCCATCTTTTTTAACTGGTCTCGCTCTTAACCATTTCTATGTACTCCACAATTGAGATTCAAATGAGACACACTAGAGATATAAACATGCAATCATGACTGCTTTCTATAGCCTGGTTTCCATATAACTTACTCGTACCGGCGACTCACCTGAGACGTTGACTTCTTTAATGGAACCACGTAATTTCAATTGCTGGCAATCCACTGGCGACTCAACATAGAAGAAAAGTTGAAACTTGTGTTCAACTTTTTTTCCATTGTAGTGCCAGCGACCTCAAGACATTTGTATAGAAACATGACTGTGAAAGGTCACCGGTGGGTCGCCGGTGGGTCACCAGCAGTTTAAGAAGTATTAGCCTAGCCCAGGCATGTCCAAAGTCCAGCCCGCGGTCAAATTTTATCCGGCCCGCAGCCTAGTCATGAAATATATAACACTCATATACTGTTATTTGGCTAGCAGTGTTAATATTCTTCATTTACCTACTAGAGGCAAACAGCACTTTACACAACAGAACCCCCAACCAGCTAGAATTCATGGTCAGTGGTTTTCCACCATTATGTCTCAAAAAATAACAATTCGTATCCAGTCCCTGCAGTCGGCTCTCCTAAAACTGTAGTTTATTTCCCGTTTTTTCAGCAGCGTAGCACGTGTGATTTCAGCGTGCGATTTGCTGAATAGTAGAGTGTCGTGTTTTAAACCACAGGTGGTGTCCCTGTTATGTCCTATTAGCTGTGCCTGTCTCTCCCAGTTAATTACTGTTTATAATGATGATAAACAATTGTAATCGAGATCTAGATTCAGTATTGAATAGACTCTGTGAAAGAGCGCTGTATTTTCCGTTTCATAACTTAGGAACTTTCGAAATCTAGCACATTGTATATAACTAAGGTTATAGGGATTGTTCGAAATCACATTGCGTCCCATATTTTATAATGGCAACAATCAGCAGAAAAAGGAAGATTTACAGCGAGGGTCGATGCTTCAAGGATATTTGGAAGTTGGACTATTTCTTCGCTGAAATACTAAACAGCTGCGTCTGCCTCATTTGCAATGAGAAATTAATTGGGAGACAGAGTAAAGGAGTTTGACTTCTTTTCGCTGGCTTGTGACGAAAGCACAGATGCCTCGGACACTGCTCAGTTACTCATTTTTTTGAGGGGAGTGGATAATGACATGAATGTCACTGAAGAACTTCTTGACCTCCAGAGCCTGAAAAGCCAAACGAGAGGAATATACTTATTCTCTGCTGAAAGCACTGCCGTTAATGAGATGAAACTATCGTGGAATAAAATGACAGGGTTAATTACCGATGGAGGACCTATGACCGGCGAACGAGGAGGATTAGCAACATTTATAAGCAACAAAGTAAGCGAAGAGGGGGTAAAGCTGTAAAACTCTGTTGCATCATTCATCAGCAAGTTCTGTGCGCCAAATATCTCCAATACGAACACATTATGAAACCAGTGGTAAAGGCCATTAACTATATCCGCTTTAGAGCGCTATTCCACTGTCAGTTTCAACAGTTTCTAAAGGAAATTGATGCAGAATATGGAGATGTTGTTTATTACACTGATGTGCGATGGCTTAGTCGAAGCTCTGCACCTATGCGCTTCTACTCTCTTAGGCAGCAAATCGGCGAGTTTTTGGCTGAAAAGAAACAACCTATGCAAGAACTAAGTGACCCTTTGTGGCTGGCTGATTTGGGTTTTCTAGTTGATATAACAAAGCACCTTAACACCAGTCTCCAGGGACCAGAGGCAGTCATAAGCCAACTTTACAGACAAATTAAAGCTTTTGAAGCCAAGTTGCAACTATTCAAAAGACACTTGCTTGAGGCCATACCCAATACTGCACATTTCTCAGTGCTGCAAGAAATCATGACCAGATACCCACAGAGCAATTTCAGTGCGCAAATGAGGAGATACGCACTAGATATTTCATCTCTGGCTGAAGAGTTCAAGGCACGTTTTCAGGATTTTGCAGCTATCGAGAAGGAAATTACTTTGTTTTTCTCACCTTTCTCCGTGGACACAGATGATGTTCCAAACTAATTGCAGCTAGAGCTCATTGAACTGCAGTGTGACACTGAGAGCCGCAATCGGCACAAGCAGCTTTCTCTCGCCAATTTTACCGACAGCTGGATAAGGACAGGTTTTGCGAGATTTGAGTATTTGCAAAGAATATGCTGAGCTTGTTTGGGTCGACATATTTGTGTGAGAAGACATTCTCGGTTATGAAGATAAATAAGAACCGTGGGAGGGCACGGCTAACAGACTCTCACCTGCGGGACATCTTGCGCATCAATACCACTGCCCTTGAGCCAAACCTGAACTTAGTGCTGAAGTCCAAATCTCTGTATCACCCATCACATTAATGCAGACTAGTCATTTAAGATAAGCTTCAGAGTTCATTTTGTTTTGTTAAGATTAAAACCAGTCATAAATTCAGACAAGTCACTCTAGAATAAACTTCTTAATTTTGATTCAACATTTATATTTACTGATATGTAATATTAAATGAGTCCTGGATTTTTGGATACGACTATTGCTTGCTCATTTGTCTGTTATTTTATTCAAAAGCACGGCTGACATTGAACCGCCATGGTAACATATTTCATTTTCAAATAAAATTCTCACGTAAGAGCACAATTACTTCTGTTTAAGAAAAAAGGTTAAGTGAATATTCAAGTGCACGTGATATGCATGTTTCAAATGTACCAAAAACATTCTTAAGATGTTAAAATTGAAACAAAAAAAGCAAATGCGAAACACAAAGTGGCTTCCAAAAATTTTCTTAAATTATCGCTGCTATATGTAAAAAAGGTTGGCCCCCACCACTTTTACAATAGAAAATCTGGCCCCCGTCGCAAAAAGTTTGGACACCTCTGGCCTAGCCTATTAAATACTATACAAGTCTTTCCTGCATAAAACATTTAGAAATTCTAAAAGCTCCTCCGCTCAACGACTGTGANAGGAGAGGGCAACGAGAGGCATGGATTTCATGATGACCGAATTTCTCTATCGGGGAGAATGAAGTGAAAACTAGCTTTTCATGTTGTTTTGAACTTTTTACACCATCATTTCCAATAATGATATTATTGTGCTAACACTGCAAATGGTTGGTGAACAATGTTCATTAGTATGGATTCAGCAGAGATTTGACCTTATAGTGGATTTGGTTTACTACAGCCTTGAATAAACTAAACTACACGATTTATCTTTCAAAACTATGATAAAGGGTGTACACTTTACGTGTCTTTTTGAAACTGAAATCTGAAGGAATTTACATTGCCTTTAGAAATTTGTACCTATCCAAGTGAGGATATTGTAATTCATTCACTTACAACATGTTTCCAACACAGAATTAGGTTCTTTTCTATCTTTTCCAAAAGTGACGTTGTAATTGGCAGTGCTTCGTTTAGCCCTTAAAGTGCACATAATAGACTTGATGATGTTTTGACGAACGTATCTTTGAAGTGTAACGAATTCATTAGTTTGACTCGTTTTTGTAACTAACGCTTTTAGAGTAGGGTGTTTGGGATTTAAAATCAACTACTATCAAAACAACGCATTGAAGAAGGGCTTGGAACTAGTGAATCAGTGACTTATATTGAGTCAAAAACCCAGCGTGAATGTTAACAGAATGGCCGTGGAGTAAAGCGAAGCTGTCCTGCTCACTTTGGTTTGATGAAGTGTGGCTAAGAAGAAAAGAGAGACATTGCTGATGTATTCTCATAGGTTTCACTGGACATCGAAGGTTCTAACGAGGCGGACCTATAGATTTGTCTATTAAACGCTATAGTGGTTGGAGCTGACATTTTAGGCCCATACCTCGTGCATACTTGTACGTCGTTTTAGCTTTATTTCTGTATGGAAAATCTGGAATTTTGCTCCATATTTTTGACAAGGAGGATTGCTTTCGTGCGGTATGCAACTTTTGTNTATATTGTAATTGAGCTATCAAATTCTTTACTTTTGTTATTAACCAATGTCGTGGATTTCCGTTGTCTGTAGATTTACTGACCATTACGTTTTGCAATTCTAACGCATGTAACATATAAAATAGTTATGATAAGTAGAACTGTTGCTCTACTTGCTAAGCATTAAGCATGATTGCTATTTGTAGACTTCGATTTCTCATGATCCATTGGCCGCTTGTCTAGTACTTTCGGCAGAAAGGCCAGAGTGTATATATGCATGTCAAGCTTGTCATGTCTGAGAGTCCTCTTGAAGGAACTTGGAGACCCGGCAGTGAATCACCTAAGCTCATGAAATGTACTAGGGGTGGCGCCAGGACTTTACTGACAAGGGGACTGTTTATTTCCACGAGAGAATTAAAACACTGTTGGCAGGGTACTATAGGTGCTAAAAACCTCTGTAAAAAGATCTTTTCACTTTACGCGGGGGGGCTAGCATGCTCCGACGGGGCCTTAGCAACACCTTTGGAATGTACAATATTTTCAGGGATGAAGTGTTTCCAGAACTCCTCAGAGGATCCGTTCTTGAAGCTCTCCAATTTTCGTAGAGTCTGTCTACCTCCTTCCAGTTATGGCGAAAGGTCACTTGACTCCATAGAATGCTATCATAAAGACAAAATCTCCTACCTCAGCACAAGTGGACTCTGTGCATCCAAATAGCACACTATAAGAATATTGTCTTTGCTTCTCACTTTGATGACAATTTGAATAAAGGTCAAGCATTGCTCGGTACAAAAACTAGGTACTAGAGCTTGTGCAAGCAATGGGATGTTTGACTCACCGGTACGACCCAATCTACAACACTGATTCCCTCGTTCCAGCCTATTGTCACTGCGCACTTTTTTTAGCAAAAAGTGGCTCAAAATTGGATTACAATGGTTTTGACCATCTTACAAGCTTCAAAAACAAAAAATTGTCGAACCATCGTTTTTGGTGTGAAAGTTATCCATCTTTCCTTGTCATGTTGACAACTTTTGATCTGCATAAGATATAAAAATTACTCTTTCTGGAAATGTGAATTGAAGCTTTCTTAACATTCTTGCAAAGTATTTGACAATTAAAACTATTATCAGTTTCTTCGCAAAGAAAGTACACTTTTTACCACCAAAACACGCTTTTCGAACGAATTCTCGGAAAATTATTGGCAGGAATCATTCAATGGTAATTCTTTTGTTAGCCAATCAACTTTTGATGCCTATGCTAAGCAAAGTAGCATTTTGTCCTCTCTGCTTTTTTCCGGCTCCATTCATTTGGTTATATCCATTAAACATGAAGCAAACGGAACAGTTCAAAATGAAACAGTTCATAAAGCAAAGCCAAAAGAGCACGGATATAAGCTCCAAACAGACAAGGACTGGGATCAGAAAGTTTCGGATCGGACATTGACTTTTAAAATTGCCAATTTTCGGACTATTGGTGCCAAATCTTATCTCATGTACATCTCTGTTCTAAAACACAGAGCTTTTTTAGCCTCGTTGTCCAATTGCGTATCTTCAATAACATCAATAACTTGCATGTAAGCAACACTTTTCAAGGTTTTTTCATTTTATTTCACTTTTGGGAGGGTGGCCCTTGAGCAATTGCTGTTTTCCAAGGGGCCTTCCATTAATGTTACAGTTTATTTGATAAAAAATAAAAACAAAACATACAAATATTATAATAAAAAAATACAAAAGGAAACTTGTTAAATAAAAGTATAACATCAAATACAAAATCGAGGAATTGAGAATCACCCAAGCAATCTAGGTACTATTGCTGTCCAGAAAGAGGCAATCCTGTTAAGATGGAATCAGGCCCGTTTAACCATGGGCATCCACCGTCCAACCACTAGGGTGACCTCCAGTCAATTATAAATTGTTTCTAAAAGCACAAATGGAAGGCAATTGCTTTGCCTTATTTGGTAGGCTATTCCAAATAAGGCAAAGCAGATCAACACACCACAAACAGCTGAAAAAATTGAATTGCACACAAATTGATGTATCAATGCATGTAGACATGGATCTGTAGTAGAGTTAATAATGAAACTATGCAAACAGAAACCCACGGGCATCCTGAATTGCATCATTTGCAATTATTTCATAGAGAGTGCAGACAGTGTCATCTAATCCATTTCTTTTGACCTGAAAAGAGAAATAGAAAATTGGTGTAGAAGACGAATGTAGCAGAATATTATAGCACAGGTTGCCATAGCTACAACATCTATACAGCAACAACAAGTCTTTACAAATTGCATGCTGATAAGAAGGGGGAAATATGTAAAAACGAGGCTCATTCATGGCTTCCACTCACGGAAAGTTATAGTGGGCCTAAATGAGTCGCTCGAAACAATCCCTCAAGTTTTTACAATAGATTGCTAGGTTTACACCAAAATTTCTGCTTGCACCAGTACGCAATAGTACCATGGTAGTTTGACTGTGACTGTAAAGTGTTCAATCTGGAAAGCGTCACAGCAGCAGGCTTAGGAAAGTCATTGGTGTTGTTCCCAGATTTTGCAATAATCACCTCAAAATTGCCAATATTAAATTACATATTGGAAAAAAGCTGGTCCTGGCCTCTCGACCAAACTTTCTGAAAGCACATTTCAAGTTATGGTCAAGATGATGGTACAGTCGAGCTATCAGTGGTGTATTTCCAGAGATGAATTTAGCAGCCATAAATAAAGGAAATATTAACTTGAAGCTCCTTTGCTGTCAAAATGTTATTTATTTATCATACAGTTATTTGGTAATTTTTTTCCCAATTCCCGTCGACATACTGACCTTCAGAGTGCAAAATCGTCCCTATTTCTTATCATTGTAGGACAATAGACCCTACTGCATAGGGTAATAAAATACTTTTAATTTTGCAGAAGGTATATATTTCGTTACTTTTCACGAACCCAAAGTAGCTAATCTTTCGGTCCTTGCCAACAAAATTTCCAACTGGCCTCCCAACGAAACTTTCAAATCATAAAGACAATATGTTATTCTTCACTCTCTTGGTGTTCAATGTTGTGGGTGGTATTACCTGTTCCTGATATTTTAGTTTCTATGAGTGGGACATTCAGGCCTATTATCCCCACAGCTAGCAACGAGTTTGATCACAAATTAACTAGTAACGAGTTTGACCTCTATTAGGCCTACTATGACTAGACAAATCAACAAGTTAATACAGAAATGAAGACTACCTGTAGAAAAACCACCAGGATATTAGGAATGACAACAAACAGTAAGCCTTGTGCATATTCTCACTATTCATTCAGCACGATTGTCAGGTACAATTGTCTCGCGTTTTGGACTGCAGCCTACTGTGCCTCGCTCTCATTTTACATCCCCCCTTATTCATGCTGATACAATTGTATAGCTATGTAGTTGCATCAGCATAATTTATATTTTAGCTATCCTATGCTTAGGATAGCTTAAATAAAAAAGTTGGCATGATTCTCCAATTTCAGTAATAATTGATGGACAAAATGCCGTGAAGAAAGGTGGACTATTTTTGCACTGTGAATTGATCTATGCATGAACAGCCTTAAATACTGACTAAAATAGTAGGCCCATTTGGTTGGTGCAAAATCTAGGCCTCCAAAACTAGTACTAACCCAAACTCAAATTAAAGATAATTCATCCTGATTTTCTTCAGTATATGCCACTAAAGCAGATTCTTTCTTTCCATTTTATTTCATTACCAGCACTTTCTTCGTACTCGCCAGCATTCAACAACACGTTGTTCTTAGCTATAGGTATCCATACATGGTACCATTCAAATCAGTATAGTTTGCTTCTTATGCTACAATCTACAATTCGCTCTACTTTGAAAAATCCTCAATTGCAGCCAGCCCTAATATAAGTGGCGGCCATAGTTTTGTTTTCCTGTCATTCACTTGACATATTTTGCATTTGCTGATCATATATAAGATGCTGTGGGGGTGACTTCTACTCTGTGGATATTTGCAAGAGGATGGAACTCCGTGCTTGAGTATAATCCTTAAAATTTTGTATTGTGTGACATTCTACTCCAATTCCAGGAAATTTCTCTCCTAAATACTAAATTTATGGGCCTCTCAGGGGGTAGTCTAAATACTAGCTGAGGATCTAGCTGACAGCATTGTTGTTTAAGCTTTATCCCTGTTGATGATAGAAGCGTGGAAGGGGGTTTCAGTTTCTGATGGACACTACACAATACCTTAGTTTTCAAAAACCATGTCTAATCACCATATGACTCTATAACGAGTACACAGGCGGTATGGCAGCAATTAGTGAGGCAAATAAAAAGAACTTACTGAGGGATGTGGGGAGGCAGCAAATGCGGTTGTATCGCTATATCATAATAAAAACACAATGTCAATCCTGACTACAATCTACTTGTAGACAATTGTTGAGACTCAGTGACAATACATTTGCTTGAATTTGAATAGCATTTATGACCTCATATGATGGTTACTCTAAATATTCTTGGAATAGACTAGATCTTCAGCCATGTAGAATCAAAAATTCACACATTTTGTGAAGTGTACCAATGCTGAACCCTAGCTGCTGTGTTCAAACTTCCTGACTTCGCCATGTACCAGACAATGAACAGACGATGGCCATGCATCACCTAAACCACTGTAGAATGCTGTAAATGCAACTCAGCTAATAGAACATGAAAAACAACTTTTATCTTGGGAATTTGCTCAGAGAAGGATAACTTGTTGTTGAGACTGTGCCTGAGCCACTGTTAGGCACTGCAGACATCCTCAGAAATGAACCACATTAGACACTGAGAGCTTCCTCAGCTTTCCTCGCATATGAAAAACATATGCACTGAGCTCTTCTGGTAAGAATAACCATTCTTCTTTGGGACACTCTTAAATACCAACAACTTCCTTCACAGAAGGCTCCCCTAGGGAACAAATGTTTCTCACTGACGGCTTCCTCAGCATGAAGAGATTTATTCACTGAGGACTTCCTAAAATGTGAAAAACTTTCACCCACTGATAACCAACTTTACTCTTTGAGGACTTCCAGGCACATGGAAAATGTTTATTACTGAGGGCTTCCCCGTATATGAACAATGTTTATCATTGGTGAATTGATAATATTCTTCTTTGGGCGTATCTCAGCTAGTGGCAAGCCATATAATAACAGCAAAGCATTGTCTACAGAACTGAGTCATTGTCTGATGACAGGGATTGTGATGGCTTCGATATTATAGACCTATTTAAGCGAATTCTGGTAGAAGTGCATTAGCTGCTTGCACAGAAAGGAGGAGACTTTTAAAAATACCAATACTATTTGCAGAGGAAGAAAGCTCTATGAAGTAACTTTATAGAATCCATCAGTTGCAACTATGAAGAAACTGATGCAACACTAGTGCCACATGCCTGTTTAGTGACACAAATCTATTTGCTGTTGCAACAGACACAGATGCGTAGGTTATACTTGTTCATGTTCTTGCCAATATATGAGAAATGACCAGATGGGAAAATAATGATTTTCAAAGCGGCTAACCTCGAGCTACTGAAATGATCAGGTGAGAAAAGGATTCAAAAGAAATTATTGAATAAATTGTTTCCAACTGCTATGTACCTAAAGACAAATGGATGAATCATTTGATTCAAGCAAAATTTGATTATATCTATCAAAGCGAAATGGCCACTATCCTTCCGCAACACAACAATTCATTGCAGTAGGCAATACTCTGCACTCAATACCTGGCATACAAGTGGATAACTCGCAAAAAGATGAAAATCATCAATTCCTTGCGAAAATGATCAGTGGCCAAATAGACTTGGGAGCCGGGAGGGCAAAGGGGCACATGTTCCCTATTTCTTTGCCAAAAAGTGCCTGCTTGTTCAAGCAAGTGTGGTCCATTGATAAGTAGCTGTTATCTGTATGACATCAAATTTCAGGTTCCTGTTTTAGAAGTTTAACACAGGAATCATTAAAAGGCATACATAGTGTTTATACCAATGTCCACATCCCTTAAACAGTTTGGGCTAACTTTATGTTTTAATCTTGAGTACACCGTGTATATTTACTATTTATTCTATCACTGATTTATTAATTATTTATACAATCATTTACTACAGAGCCTTGCAGTATCCATCTGCATCTCTATTAATTTTCCCTAGGAGATTGGTCTACAAGCAGTACACTTATTGCATGTTGATTCATCTTTATTTCCTTTTTCACATGCTTTTGGTATTACTTTGGTAAACGTAAGTATGCTGCAAGAACGATAGACTTTTGCATAAACTGGACATCATTTCTTACTTCCGATAACTAATCCAATGGCATCTATTTTGAGTTGACATGTAAATCATCATCATCACCATCATCAGCATCACCATTATCTTGACTCTTGAATCTAGGCCATTTCAGCCCCCTGAGGGATTTTTCTATCCACCACTCACTCGTCTTGCTTCTTCTTGCAAACTATTTCATGTTTCTTAATATAGTCTGCTGCTAGATCTTTCCCTAAATATTGACATCTGCTTCTCTTTCTCGTAACTTCTACACAGCATGCTCCTCCATGCCTTGCCATATTCTTCTTTACTACCTCACTCCCACACCTGTCACATATCCCTGTACTTTTTCCTCCTTGTCTTGTTACCGTAATATCCCCTCCACAATCCTCATCCTCCTGCTCATCTACAGGTATGATATACTTTTCTTTACATCTTCTTTTGTGTCTTGCCATGTTGGCAATACTCTTCAGCTGGTTACATACTGGGCATCGTCCTCTTTCCTTTCCTTCACACTCTCTTCCATGGTTCGTCTTTGTTGCCCTATCCTTAATTTCTTCCCCACACTTAGTACAATTGTCTATTTCTTCTCTATCTGTCTTATGCACTCTACCATAATGTATCTTGATTCCCTTTGTTGTCTCAAACCTCTTCCCACACTTTCTGCAAACCTTCCTGTCCTCCTTCTTATTTCGTTCTTTTTGACTTGATTTTTTCTCAGCCATCAGATGTTCGCATTAATTTACTTCTTTTTCTCTTTCTTTCACTCTATTTCTCCACTTGTTCTTGTACATCACTAAAGCCTCAATACCCTCATAATCCAATCCTGCTCTTTCTATCGTTTTTCTATAATAATCAGTTGTTGTTTGACGGTGTTTTCTTTGATCTTCCAAAATCACTGGCCGCCCTGTTATTTGCAGTGGCGTACCGTCAGGGTATGCAAGGTATTCAGTGACTACCCTGGGATATCAGACAAAATATTTTTTTGAAAAGCTTATTTCTTTGAAACCTAAAATTCAATACAGCCATTCATTATTGTTTAAAACTTCCACGTTGACTGCCATTATTGAGAGGAATACTGCGTAGAAACAACTTATCGTCGCTTATTGTCCCTGCTTTGTTATGACACTGGTTATGTCATGCAATAAGCGGTGAATATCTTCTGTCTAAATTCGACCAATCAGGGTGTAGAATTTTATGAATGGATTGATCGACCATCAGCCAATAGAATTGAAAAATAAGCTGCAGATTTTTAGCTGCCAGTATTGCTCTAGCCTCTATCTCAGCAAGTTGCAGAGCAGTCTCGTTTAGGGCCTTAAAAAGGTGCTGGCAATGATTAAGCAGAGATGGGCACGAACCAGTGCTCAATTTACAGGTATTACTTCATGTTTTGAGTGGTACGACTTCTTTCAGTCTCCTATTATTCAGTTCCATGCTTAGCTTTTGTTGATTCCAAGTGATAATCCTCACTTCCTTTTCCACTTTTGCTTCCGTAAATCATTCAGCTTGCCTCCACTCTCTCCCCCTGATCTGCCTTCTTTTCCTGTCTTCCTTCCCTTTTCTGTGGTCCATACTGTTTCTCCTCTCCTTGTCTTTAAATGCCCCCTTCTACTTCCTAACTCCATTCTTCATGTTTTTTCCTCCTGAATGATTTTGGGTTCTCATTGAAATCCTTAACCATCAGCTCAATTATAGCAGTCTCATAGATGTGATGGAATTTTGTTTTTGATATGTACTCACCTCCTCATCCAGATACAATGTTGGTAACATGTTCTTGTTCTTCTGAAGAGTGAGGGGAAGTGGTCTGGCCAGTTTGTATTTGGATGGCTTGTGCAGGTGTGTAGCCTTTCCTTGCTTTCCTTTACATGCCACCATACAATGCGTAAAGCATCACCATCATCATCATCACCATTACCATCATCATCACCATTACCATCATCATCATTATCATCACCATTATGGCTATCATCACCATCACCATTATCACCATCATCATCACCATTATGACCATCATCACCACCATTATGACCATCATCACCATCACCATCATCACCATCACCAGCACCATCATCATTGTTGTCGTCATCATCGTCAGTGCATTGCTTGGGTTCAAACTGTCATGGACTCCTGAACAAAATGTCTCCAGCTTCCTCAGTCCTGCGCTCTGCTCTCAATCTCAAGCAATGAATATCTGCATACCTCTGAAGTAATGTCACAGAACCTGATTCTTGACCTTCCACGTCATTCTTTTCCCATGTTCTGATCCAATCAATAGTGCTTTCTTGAGAGAGTTCGATTTCCTCAACTGGTTTCCAGCAAACAATAATTTCCTTTCATGCATGATGGTAGTAAGACACTTCCTGCAATTTACTCTTCTGATAGCTTCCTCATTGGTCTTCTTCTTCTTCTTCTTCTTCTCTTTCCAGCTAATTCCTAACAATCTTCTATAGCACCACATTTTAAAACTGTATAACCTCTGCCTATCTGTAGACTTAAAGACACAGCATTCTTAACCATAGGATATGACTATGAAGACTGTGGTCTTGAGAAGTCTCATCTTTATTGTCAAGGTATTACCCCTGTTCTTGCCGACATTATTTAATGCAATTGTTGTGTTCTTTGTTATGCCACTTCTTGTGACTTGTGTTGAGTCTTCAATATTATTGAAAAAAGTTAGTCCGAGGTAAGTAAGCCAGTTAATGTTCTCAAAATTACATCTATCAATCTCACTTCCATTTTCCAATGGGGATCTTTGACTTTTCCGCATTTTCATTTTCTTAATGTCAAGGACCAATCCAGCCTTTTCAATTTGAGACTTCACTCTGTTCACCAGATTTTGGAGCTCTTCCAGGTTTCCTACAATTAGCATAACATTGGCCGTGTATCTCAGGTTGGTACCCTTGGGTCCTTCAACAGCAATGCTTCCTTCAAAGCCATCCTGAGCAATTCACATGATATTTTCAACATATATGTTAAAAAGATGAGGTGAAATGATGCAGCCTTGTGTGACTCCTTGTTCAATCTCAAACCAATCCGTCAGTCCACAAGATGTGCTCACTGCCACCTTTTGCTAACCATATAGTACATTTATAAGTTGGATCATATGGATAGAAAAGCCCATACTCTTTATAACATAC
>OLMO02000301.1:8407651-8432504 GCA_900291935.2 Cassiopea xamachana
TTAAAAATATGTGATCAGTCTTTCGTCTACTAGTTTTGCCGAGAATTTGCAGACTCGATGGTAGCTTTGGGGAGCTTTGCCCTCTTGCCCCATCAATATCCGCCACTGGTCCTATGTTACCTTATTGCAGGGGTCGGGAACCTATTGCTCGCGAGCCATATATGGCTCTTTTGATGACTGCCTCTGGCTCTCAGAAAATTTCAAAAAAGAAAAATTAATCAATAATTTTACTAATAATGTTAATTTACTAAAGAATTAATAATAAAAAAAATGTTAAAAAAAGCCACCACAATAAAAACGAGTTTCTGTCCTGAAGAAATAAACACAAAATAACTGTCTCTCTCTCTGTCTGCATTCGCTGTTCTATTGTGAGCGCGCCTTTTGTACTGTATTCTGCAAGTGTTTATCTTGTATAAAATTTAAGACGTTACGTCAAGCGTTTGAGTTAACAGTACCACAACCTGCACAAGTAATTTTGAGACCAAGTAATATTTCCTTGATTTTGGTTAGCTTGTTTAAGCAGAGTGAACCCTTCTTTCCAAGAAGATGGCTAAAAGAAAAAGAGATGACGATTACCGTACGTTTCAGCAAGAATGGACAGAAGAATTTGCCTTTGTGAAGAATCATCGATGAAACGATCAAATATAAAGCGACACTTTGACACACGCCATGCCACATTTGCTGCAAAATATCCAGCGGGAGACACCAGAAAGAAGGCCTGTCAAGGGCATCGCACACGTACGCGACAAGCGACAGTTTCTGATGCTATTTTTGTCGATTTGCCTCTTTTACGCAAAATGCCAAGACGAGACAGTGCAGCAGAGCGACAAGCGACAGTGTCTTTGCTAAGTAGAGGCGTTTCTATTTCTTGTTGCTTGTCGCTGCTGCTTGGCCAATCAAAGCCGAACACCTCGAAACAATATGGCCGACCTTTGGAGTGACGAGGAGATGGGGAAGCTCATAGATCTTTACCAAGAAGAAGAGAATCTGTATAATTACAGAATTAGAGAGTACCGTGATCGGGATAGGGCCCGTGAATCTCTTTTGAGGATATCCAGGGCAATGGTGAAGAACTGGGACGGTAACGCGTTTACAAATTTATTACGCTACTTGTGCGTCTTTTCATGGATATTTCCAACTGAATAGTTTCATTCAACAACTTTAAAAGGGGCCTCCGTCTACACTATACTTTAATATTTTACTAGAAAACACATAATTACAAAATAAGCTTACTCATAATATTTATAATAGCCTATGTAATGTCTAAAATATTTTGTAGGCCATACTTGATTTCATAATTATGCTCTAGGGCAGAAGGTAATAGGCACTGGTAGACTCAGATTTTTTATTAGAACATATCTGGCATGAGGTTATAGTTAGGTAAAAAACAGAAAACAGACTGCAGTAATAAGGTAAAAAGCATTTAGGAAGTAGGCTTTGCTTCAGATTACAACTCGAACAAAAATTGAATGAAGAAACTTATGATTGAACTATTTACAAAACCTGAAAACTTCATATCTTTTATCACAGTTGCCTATTCTGGGTTAATTTTGCTATTGGAGATTTCATTATTTTCTTTCAAGAATTTAAGAAACAGATAGGGAACATCAGGCTTCATATGCCAAATTACTGAGAAGCATCCAGGCAAAAGGCAGAAAGTTTCTTTCTTAACAAGACACATTGTAAAGGAATGTCTATGCAAAATTCAAGATTAGAATAATCAGAAATCTGCTTAAAATGAATTCTGCTTTCTGCCTTGTTAGTATTGCCACAATGAAAGAGGAGTGCTTATTGGCATGTTGGAATGTATTACTTTCTATTTCCATTAGGCAATATGCTATTCCTTGATTTTCACATTTTTCCTGTTATGTATACTAGAAGACACAACATGTACAAAACTTAGAAGCATCAGAAGCTCATATACAAGAGCCAGCTGAGCACATTCTGAAAGCAGAAAAAGTGGGGCTTTGGCTGATTTGAGAAAGAAAAATAAAATTTGGCTTTGGTATGATAGGGTTGGCTGATGTATTCCTTTGACCTTATACTAAGACAAGAGTAGGAGAGTCAAATCTGATATCTTATTTCCTTCACCTAATTCCATTCATTCCATGAGATAACTCATTCCTATAAGGTAGTTGGTTTCCCATGTGAATCCACTATCTTTATGCTTTGTATCAGTGGCTTATTGTTGCTACAATTTTAAATGTACTCTGCCAAAAGAGTGAAAGTAGAAAATGAGTATGATACATTAACATTCACTACTTATTCCCAAATACTAAACACTCTTGCCAAGAAACTTTTCCTAAACCATTGACATATTCTTTCACCTTGTCTCGCACCCAACGTGCATTTGCTGCATTTCTGTTTCCAGACTGCTGGGTTATATTGGCAAGGTGATTGCTTGTAATCCCCCTCCATTCCCCAGGTATCATTTCATGTGATACTGGGTTCTCTTGATCAACAAGAGAAAGGGGAACAAAATATTTGTCTCTTTGCGTTTGACAAAAATTGTGAAGGGCTAGGCATGCCTTTGTTATTATGACAGCAATGTCTGGTGACAGATGTATTGCTGCTCTGAATACACCAAACCTTGCTGCCAGAATCCCAAAGACATTTTCAGAGATCCGCCTAGCCCTTGATAGGCGGTAGTTGAATATTCTTTCTGTCCTCCTTTCCTGCTCCATTGAAGCCATATCTCCCATTCTCTTTGCTGGGTATGGCTTGAGAAGATATGGCTTTAGTGGGAATGCATCATCACCAACAATGAAGAATGGAATAGGGTCATTACAGGAAGGTAGTGGCCTAGGACCAGGTACCCCTAATTCATTCCTTTCCAAACCTCTATATAAGGTAGATTCCCTAAAGACTGATGCATCCCCAGTCCTACCATTTGTGCCTACATCAAAATATGTGATGCAATAGTTTGCATCAACCAATGCCAACAAAATGATGCTTTGATATCCTAAGTAGTTGTAGTATTCTGATCCTTGGTTGGGTGCTTTTATCTGAATGTACTTGCCATCTATGGCTCCAATACAATTTGGAAGGTTCCACCGTGTATGAAACTCTGCAGCCATCATTTTCCATTGCTCAGCATTTGATGGTACCTGTAACAAAATTGTCATATATATTAAACATTCCAGCAATAAATGTCATATCCATCCTTTCTACATGCAAGAAGTAAATGTGACAAGTCAGGAATGCTCACAGAATGTGAGTGAGGATATTGAGGAAGAAAGTACAATAAAAGAATGCTGTTTACCTGACCCAAGATAGCGCAAAGTGATAGCAAGCCTTTTACCTGCGGGAATGGCTTTTCTCATCCTGGTATCCTTTTTCTCAATTAAAGGTCGGACACAAGCCAGCAAAACTTGAAAACTTTCGTACGACATTCTGAGGAAACGCCTTGCCTCCTGGTCATCCTCGAGTAGCAACTCTGTCAAGAGTGTAGAGTATGCCCCATATGTCTCTCTTTCCCTCAATCAATCCTTCGCCCATTCTTTTCGCCTCTTGCGTTTGCTAAATATGACAGCTGCAGCTGCTAGTATTGCTCCCACTTCCAATTCCTCGTTTGAAGACAGCTCAGTTTCAAAACAATCTCTCGACGTGGCCATTTTGTACAACTCAAACGTGGTAAAGAAAAATGTATTTCGCAAGCTGTCACTCACGTGTGCGAGCTAGTGGCTGTCGCCTGTCTCTTGCCTTTTGTCGCTTTGCTTCAAAACTGTCGCTTGTCGCGTATGTGTGCGATGCCCTTCAGGAACTACTGTCCTGAGTGCAGGCTAGTCAACATCAGCTCCGCGTATGGGTCAAACCATAGTCAATAGAAAAACACTGGTCTGGAAGCCTTTTGTTCTAGTCTATTGTTCACGTTTGGAGCTTGCATCTTGAATAAAATTCGTCACGTGATCAAAAACTGTGCATTGAGACGCCTTAGCAACACAGTAAGTACTGTAAAACAGTTACGAATCACGCTGCTATCATCACTGATAGCCAAGAATATTGAGCAGCATTTAGCAACGTAAGATAAGTATGAAAGAGAAAAGTATGCTTGAGTTACAGGTAGTTTTACAAATCAGTTAATTGGGACATTATGCCCGGAAAGAACTGCGCTTTCCCGCAATGCTCAGTTTCACAAGCACCGAAGTTCGGTGGGTTGAAATTATTTCAAATCCCTACACGGAAAAACGACTTTTATTCGAAATGGCGGAACAAATTGGTTGAAAGCATTAGCAAGTTCAGAGCCGTAGATGGTGCGTTCAGAGAGAGAGTGTTGGCTGGGAAGGTATACATCTGCGAACGCCATTTTTCAGAGGAAGACTTCGAATTTACAAGTAAGTTATTTTACTTTCATTGATCAGGTTTCAGGAATAACTATTTACTCCGCCTTCCTCATTTATTCCCTTGTTTTAACACCATTTGATTGTTATTTATATGTATATATTCTGATGAAGCAATAAAATTTTGTTTTCCTTTTGAACACAATGTGTCACAACTATGTTGCTTTTTTAGAGACTGGCCTAAAACGTCTTAAGGATGGTGTTGTGCCCACTTTGAATCTTCCTGTGAAGTCACATGATAGCCAAAAATCTACAGAGAGACGACATTTATATGTTGTGAAAGACATAGCTGAAAAACAGAGAGAACCTCTTTATAGAAATATCAGCGATTTCTTGCGAAGGCTAAAGAACCTAAACCTATCCTCTTGGAATATAGAAGTCATAGGTGAAAAAGTTTCTTTCAAGCAAATGGAAGATCCCTATGCTACACCAAAATATGAAATCGTATTGACTGAGGATTTGAACTACACTTGTGTGGTTTTTGGTTGGCCACTTCCAAATGACAACGAACTTTACAAAAAATTTTACAGATCACTGAGAAACATTACTATTTCAAATTTGTTGGCCTATATACAGTCAATGAAACTGTGTACTGGTGTGAATGGTGATTTTTCTGTAGAAAGTCATCCTGAACTTATATCTCATACCATTCCTTGCAAGATTGATATCAATAACATTACTGATGGGTTGCCATGTATGGATACATTGTTTGTCAGATACCGCTCATGTATGATAATGCATAAAAGAGAAGACAGTGATTCTTGTGGTAGTTGTGAAGCCTTTCGGGTGGAAATTAAAAAGAAAGCTGTAAGGAGTCAACAAAAGTTATACCAACACCTAAACACTCCTGCAAAGCCATGTGCACCTCTATCTAAAATACATCGTCAGCGTGTAGAACTTGCTTTAAAACAAGAAAGATTAAAAGCAAGTAAATGCAAAAAAGACCTTGAGCTCATGAAAAGTGAAATAATGGCAAAGGGTATTGAAGTAAGCCAAGAAATGAGTGATGATTTTAATGAAATTATGACAGAATATCAATCAGATGTGTCACCATTTATGCAACTGTTTTAGCAACAGCAACAAAAAGCAGCCAAGGCCAATGGTTCAATAAAGTATCATCCTATGATCATAAGATTTTGCCTCTCTCTTGGATCAAAATCATCTTCAGCATATGATGAGCTATGTACATCAAAGGTATTGAAATTGCCTTGCAGAAGAACATTAAGGGATTATAGAAATGCAATTAAGCCATTTGCTGGATTCAATTCAGATTGTTGCTGAGCTGATACAAACAGCTCAAAGTCTTACTGGCTACCAACGATATGCTGTACTGTCTTTTGATGAAGTAAAAATCAAGGAAAATTTGGTTTTTGATAAATACTCTGGGAATTTGATTGGATGTGTTGACTTTGGAGATCCTGAGCTAAATTTCTCTTCCTTCAATGATGTCAATGATGTGGCTACACATGTATTAGTGTACTATGTCAGAGGATTAGCGTCTAACCTTAAATTTAGCTTGGCGTATTTTGGCACAAAAGGTGTTACCTCCTATCAAATTATGCCCACATTTTGGGAGGCAGTCGCTATCTTGGAAATGAAATGTGGATTGAAAGTCATTGCTGCAGTTTCAGATGGGGCTTCTCCAAACAGGAAGTTCTATAAAATGCATCATTTGCTTGACGAGAAAGAAATCTGAAGCAATTGTGCACAGAACCATCAATCTGTTTGCAGCAACCCAGAGGTACATTTGGTTCTTTGCAGATGCACCCCATCTAATGAAAACAACAAGAAATTGTCTTTATCACTCTGGTATGCTCACATTTTCAATTCTCTATTACACTCACCCATTAAGAATTACTACAATGTAACATCTTGCAGTATCAAAAGTGAAATTTGCTTTCCTTTTAGTTGCATACATAAGGCTAAGATTTCCTGGCTCCAATCTCGCAGTCCTTTACTTTCCTTTTTTCCTTTGTTAAAACTAATGTCATTTTAATATAAGAATATGTTCTCAAATTGACTGATGATAGAGCTAAAAGACAAATGAGACTTGTCTATTTTTTGTTTTTTAGACCCCAGTCAAGTAGTAGCAAACAACAACGTTGTGGAAAACATGGCAGGGAGGTTCGTTGAGTTGGTAGATTGGAAATGGCCTACTAGTAAAGGAAAATTATAATGCCATAGTGATGTATCTCAATTCCTTTCATAGACTATCCGTGATATCTATTCAAAAATGGATGACACAATGGAGGAGGAAGAAATTTTGGAAAGCCCTAATACTGTTTGTACCGGATGTCCAGTTTTAGAAATGAAAACTGTATTCTATCAGAAAAAGATCAGTTGGCTTAGAAGATCAAAGAGTAAATTAGAAGGCTCTAATCAATGCAAACTCTACTTCAGCTAACGCAGAGGCCATTACCCTACACGTTGTACAGCTTTAACGCTTTTGCTCATAGGTCCTAAGTGACTGTTTACAAAATTTGACAAGCTATGAGCTGCAATACGTAGTAGATACTGGTACTCACCATTCCTGAACTTGAATTTTCCTCTCTAATCTAGCCTCAAGAGTTTGTGGTAGCAGTCCATCGGCGTCATTGGACTCAACATTTTCTTTATCTTGTGCATCCGAATCGTCAGCTAGTGGCTCTCCGTGGCATGCACCTATTACCCTACACGTTGTGTAAGAAGTAGTAGACATGGCTGTGCAAGCACATGGTCATCATTGCCATCATCTTCTAATTGATAATCAGTAGCTTCATCATAAAATGACGATTCACTGTTACTGTTTGCCATTTTAATGAGCCGTATCACGCCAAGACGAGAAGCTTTCTTGCGCTCTGTTTATCAACTGATATAGGCTTAAAGAATGCATTCGGTTTGATCCTCGTTATGACATCACGCAGTGGCTATCAAAATTCGCACCTAGTGCCTCAAAACAAGCGCTAATTTCTACACCTTTTTCGCCAGTAAGAACAGAAATAATATGATATTCATGCATTGGAAAGACCGAAGTTTCGATTTTAGCTAAAAAAGTATATTCGAAATTTTCGATGCATAAGCACTTTAAAAAAGTGCTAGTGCTCGATTAAGACAAAGGAAGAAATCCACGTTGTCTTGCGCGGTTGTCAATTTCTACCCTCTAAAACAGCTTCAAAGGACGTAGAGATTGATAGGGTGTATACCGGTTAGGGAAAGATGGATAAAACGAAAAAACGCGAACGAAAATGGAATGGAGTTAGATGTCTTGTTCGTAAAGAGGAATTTGACGATGATTATCGACAAAAGCATAATAAGAAGATACATGGAAATCTTCTAGCAAGAAATAAGCATGTTGGGTATGAATCAATTAATGCAGTAGAGAATCCGTTCAAATTTTGTGCAGAAAAGAAGAAAGAGGTAAATATTACATTTATGTGCTGCTCTTTGGTGCCTAATTGCTGGGGAGTTCCGAATAGGAGAAGGGTTTTTTATTTCAAAATCTAATGGGGTGTGAGAATAAACAATAGGTGCTATGAGTATACGAAGGATTGCAACAACATGGCTACAAGGACGCAAAACTCTTACAAATAGAGAATTCAAAAGATGGAGTTTTCCCATGAAAGTCAGTCCAAGAAATTCATAGTTATTAAAGTAAAATATCAAAACAAATACTTATTTAAATCTTTAGAAGCAATAGCTCTAACAAGAGAAGGAATTAAGAGCATTTTGAAAAAGGGAATTAGTTGAGGGTGCGAGCAATTAGGCACCTAAAGTGCTCTGTGTATCTTCTTCAATCCTTCTTATATATTTATCGCTTCTTGTTTTTCTTAATAATTGTTCAAAACTTTTCAAACACATTTAAAACTTTCAAAGTACCAAATTCCTATACAGAATTAGAATCGGAGATAGGTTTGAACTGGAAACAAACCCGGAATCGGAGATAGGTTTGAAAAAACAATATTGCAAAAGCTTTGTTTGGATATCAAAAATTATTAATAAAACTTTTTGGACTACATATTGATGCAAAATTGGGTACATTTTGCATTTTTTTCATTTTATTTAGTCTCGTTGTTGCTCATCATTATCTTGTAATTTGAAATTCTTTTAAGTTCGTACAATAATGATGGACGGACGGACCAAAAACTAAGACGGACCAATTAAATTGTTAAATATTTAGCCATTAAAAGCTCTCGAGATTAGCTTTGAAAATTAAAATGTTGTCTTTTGATAGATCGACTCTGCCAGTAAGACAACAGCATCATCAAATTTTAAACATGCAGAAATCGAAGATCAAGATCTTACATAAGAAAAGGCTGAACAATACAAAGCTAAGAACCATATTGTGGAAAAAGCTCCTCAAGAACAGTCTGTGGAAATGGCTGATGATCACATTGATCTAGATGTCTTACACGATGAGCATGATGATTACAACGATATTGAGAATGACAGTAACGACGACGATGATGGTGGTGATGGAAGAAGACTGGTTTACATGTGTGGGAAAGTTTCAATACATGTTAAAGCAACTGTCACAAAGTAATGCAATCTTGCAAGAAATTGAAATGGGTTCACGTCCAGACCAAGACGAAAGTCTGTGGAAGATAGTATCTGCTACATCTAAAGTCAAAGAAGCTACCAAAAAAGTTTTGAAAACAGCGTCAAATGTTTTGGGGAAAATTGAAAGTGCAAAGGCAGACATCGTTATGGATGAAGTCGACATGACATTACCATCTCGTGATCCAGGTGAAAGACCACCAAAGTTATCTGAAAATCAAAAGAATTATTTGATCCCCGTTGGACCAGATCAACCACTTCTAAACAGATATCCAACTAATGAAGCTATTTTGGAATCTGGTCACAGACAATGCCGTTTTAATCCTGAATGGTTCAAACAATACCTTCATTTGGAGTACATCAAAACGAAGGATGCAGCATTTTGCTTTGTTTGCTCATTGTTTTCCAAAGGCCCAGGACATGAAAAATCAGAGAGTGCTTAGGTAAAAGGCGGAGTTCGCTCCTGGCATAAATTTAAGAGCGTTGGGACGAAGAAAAATGGAAAGTTAGCTTTACATGCATTTGCAAACTTTTCGAGTGTAACAGGACATGTGGATGTCATGATCGACAAAGATCGACGAAAAGCTCTCATACAAGAAGAGGAATCTCGCGAAAGAAGTAGGAAAGTTGTTGAAATTCCTTTTGATGTCACAAAGGTTCTTGGCCGACAGGGACTTTCTTTCCGTGGACATTGCAGTGATGAAGATGGTAATTTTAGACAGATTGTGCTTTTGTTGTCAAGGCATTGCATGGAAATGAAGCAATGGCTGCAAGATAAGCATTTGCGTCCATACCACGTCACCTACTTAAGTGCCCAATCCCAAAATTGGTTTATGGATATCATTGGAAAAGAAGTGCAACATCAAACTATCAGTGAGATAAAAGAAGCTGGCATGTATGCAATAATGGCAGATACCACCCCAGATGTTTCTCACAAGGATAGATTTGCCCTTGCCTGTAGATATGTCAGTTCGTCAGGCCAGCCAACTGAACGACTTACTTCTCTTGGAGAAGCAAAAGATAAAAGAGGAGAAGGAGGAGCAACTGAGATTATTGACACTCTTAATAATCTTCAGGTCAGCACAGATTGTATGTGCTTTCAAAGCTATGACTATGCTGCTGCCATGTCTGGAAAGTTAACGGTGTTCAGAGGATGCTCCAGGATAAGCTTGATAGAACTGTGCCATATATTCCTTGTTTGGCACATAGAACCAACACCGCAGTAGAACACAGCTGCAATGCAAGTCCTATCATGGAAGATTGGCTTGATGTTTTGGAAGAGATATATGTCTTTTTCACAAGCAGCGCCAAGGTTTCAGCCTCTCTTAATGAATGTATAAAGAATTTAAAGTTGGATAATACTTTGCAGCTAAGAAACTTATCGAAAACAAGATGAACTGCAAGCTCAGAATCAATCAGATCAGTGTGGCACAGCATTGATGCAATCGCTATGAGCCTTGAACTGTTAGGAGAGCCTTCTAACGATGCGAAAACGAAAACATTGGCAGCTAGACTACTTACCAAGATTCATCGTTGTGACTTCATTATTGTACTTATGTTTGGAAAAAATATAATGAAAAAAACACAGAGATTAACAGAAGTGCTACAGTTAGAAGAATTAAATATAAACGATGCAACGACCATAATGGATGCAACATTGGAGACATTGAAAAGTCAACAGCAAATCAGAAGATGTCAATGCTGAAATAGATGTAGCTATTGCATTAGCCAATAGTAAAGGCCTAGACCCTATAAGTGATTTTCAACGTCGCCGTCGCAAGCAACCTCCGCTGAGAATTGATGACAACCCAGGATCGTCAGCAGCATTTGATGTGCATATATTTTATCGAAGGGAATTCATGGCAGTCTTGGATACCCAGATTTCCTTCTTGTCAGAGGTTTATCTGAAGTGTTGTAAAAAAGTTCAGCCCATAATAGAATGCCTAGGGCTTAATAAGGATAAACCTAAACTTGAAAATTTTTTGGCACTGGCAAGTTTTTTTCCAGATTAAATGTGACCAGATCCTGAGACTCTAATGAGTGAAGTGGCTGTCTTTCGATCTTTTGTGGAGGTAAAAAATAAAGGATTTACATTAATGTCGGATATTGGACAATTTGCCTACAAAATAAAACAACATTTCCATTAACGGCCAATGCATACCGCCTTGCGCTTATAGCACCTGCTACGGTTGCAAAGAACGAAAGAAGTTTTAGCAAATTGAAACTGGTAAAAGCAATAAATCGATCCAAAATGCTGGACGAAAGACTGCCGAACTTAATCTTAATGGCCTGCGAGAAAGATATTACCGATAAAATTAGAACGCAGGAGCTTGCTTCAGTTTGGGCAACACTGAAGTCAAGACGTGTTGCGACAGAATAACTTTATTGACATTTAGAAGTTTTTTTGTTATAGTCGTTTGGTTTATATTCGTTTGGGGTTTTAAGTGTGGAGTAGTTTGAGAGATTTGCCAAAAAGGGGCACGACTGTTACAGAGACCACACCCTGAGGTACGCCCTTTTGTCGGAAAACCTACACGTTGTGCCCTCCCAACAAATTTTTCATAGCTACGCCCCTGACTGTAATAGCAGATGAAAGTAGAAAATTTGGCGTAGAAATTAACAAAAGAAAGACCTGTATGACAATTTCAAAGAGGAGTGTAAGTCCAAAGTGCAAATTAGATATTAATGGAATGAAAATCAAACAGGTAGAAAAACTCGAATATATAGGGACCTTAGTAACATCAGATGCGAAATCAAATCAAGAAATAAAGCGAAGAATTGGAAATGCAAAAACAGCATTTAAAGGTATGTCTAACGTGCTCACTGCAAGAGACATTAACAATCAAACCAAGCTAAGACTTATAAAATGCTATATATGGAGTACAATGCTTTATGGATGTGAAACATGGCTGATAAGCGAAGCAATGAAAATGCAGCTCAAAGCGGGAGAAATGGTTTTTACGGAGGATGATGAAGATCTCTTGGATGAAGAAGGTCACAAATAAAGATGTATTGAGAAGAGCCCAGACTGAACGACAGTTAATGAAGCAAATAGTGAAGAGACTGTAGCTTCTTGTGACACATAGTAAGGAAAGGAGGCATTGAGTATCAAGTGGTAACAAGGAAAGTAGAAGGAAAGAGAGATAGAGGAAGGCAAAGACAGACATTTCTTGGTTGGTTAGGCAAATTCTTAGAGAGGAGAGGAGTGGACATCATTCATTTGGCAGAAAACAGAACTTTATATCATGCTGGGACATCCAATGTCAGAATCTGACAAGGCACTATACGACGACGACGACGATTGTTCTTAACGGAATAGTTCAGATTAAGCGAATTACGTAATGTCTAGCATTCCCCACACTTTTTTAAATAAGTAGGTTCTGTTTAGAAATAGAAGCCTTGTGGATGCAAAACAAACTCCTTAGATAAAAGTTAATTATTAAATTATGCTGAAAGAGTCAGGAATGCAAAGTGGCGAAACACATTTTGAGTTGTAATAGACGGAGATTTTTGCAATGGAAGAAAGTTCTCTCACAAATATTGCCAACAGTAATATCAACCATAGTAACTTAATCACCCAAACGGCTTCAATTTACATTTTGCTACTTCACGGAAGTAATCTACATTGGCTTTTGTAAATGCTAGATATTTGTTATTGCATACAACCTGCAAGCAACTTATATCGATCGCCAATTCAAAGCAAGTTTGTGGAACATCTTTCATCCATAATGAAAATAGTGAAAAATAATACCAATATCTACAGCCCCACCATTTTAAAATGGAATGCACTCTGGTGTAGCAGTGATGTAATCCATAATACTTCCTTCCGTTAGTAATTATTAAATAATAATCATGACCTTGTTTTCGTTTTGATTCAATTTATGGTGCTATAGTTGGAGAGCAGTAGTATTTTATGTGTCTGGCTCTGTCGAATCCTTGCTGTATAATACACCCAATCGTTACATTTGGTGACAGAGGCACAGAGCTAAGATAACATCGATCTTATCGATTCTCTTGCTCTCCTTCCGGATAAAATTGAAATGGGTGACTTTCACGCTTGGCTTCGCACCTTTGAATGCTGCGCGACTGCAAACAAATGGAGTACAGAGGACAAGTTGACCAAACTCCCTGTCTTTCTCCGAGGACCCACTGCTGCCCATTTTCATGGCCTAACCAAAGCCCAAAAAGAGAGTTATGCCAAACTCATTAAGCACCTAAAGGATGCCCTCTGCCCTCACGTCGATAGGGAGAACTTCTATTCTGCATTTTACCACCGTAAATTGCAACCTGACGAAGACCCTTCACTCTTGCTTTGGGATTTGGAGGACCTACTATCTAAGACAGATCCTGACTTATCTGCTGAGGCCCGCACTGTGTTGCTAGAGCGACAGTTGATGAAAAGTTTGCCACTGACAATTCGTCTTCGCCTCCTGTAGAGTAACTCAACGCCATCATTGCCCGACATGTGTGTCTTCATTCAACGCTACAATGCTATGCATCACTTGCAGGATGACAGTTCTGTCATGGCAACAGTGGAGAATCCTATGTTTGTACAAAGAGATGAACTGCATGACTCAATGTGCAGCCTTAAGGTCAATTCACACAGCACGCGCCGCGATGCGTCGAGGTACATCGCGTTGCGGCGCGTCGTGTCATATACTTTTTTTTTAATTCACACTGGCAAAGCGTCATCTGTTATTTTAGTTAAAATGGCGTCACAACAACAAGACATGCTTCTCGCTCTCACTTTGCAAAATCAGGTAATAGCTTTAATTGTATTGCAAAAGCAAAGAAAAACGACGATTTTAGGTTCTAGAAGTTTGGAAACAACGAAAACAGCGAAGTCATCATTACAATTTAAGCTAAGAAATGAATTGCACGATTACATGATGTGTTTCAATTATCTCCGAATACTGCCTTCCACGTTTGATGAATGGGTAAGGTTGGTTAGGCCATTTGTTGTTAGTAAAGGGAGCATTTCATTTCTTTTCTTTCCTACTAGTGTCATAAAGGCAAGGCAGTTTTTTCACTGATTCGATAAGTTGTTCTTTGTTGATGAATTTAGCTGTCATTATATCTGCCCTACTTCGGAAACCTTGTCTATTGTCCGGAAGCAGCGCGTCACGTCAAAGATGGATTTTTTCATCTCTGACGCATAATGACGCATCCATGAAAAAACGCCATGCGTACGCATAGCAGAAATTCCTACGAACCATGTATGGTCAGCGTCATAATGCGACGCGTCGCGTCGTGTCCAATGTGAATTGACCTTTACTGCGGCTGTCGCTTCCCTTTCAACGGAGCAACAAAATCGTAAAGCTGCTCTGATGGAGCCACATCCCCCACAGCGTCGAGAGTGGAGGCAAAAGAGTGGCACTTCCAGTGGCCACTGTTTTAACTGCAATCAAAGAGGCCATTTTGCCCGCGAGTGCCCCTGGGATGCCCATCGCTCTGTCTGCCGCAGATGGGGTCATTCTCAAACTCAGTGTCCTAGCTGTCGATCTGCACCTTTCCACCATGGATCCTACAATGCTGTTGGATATAAGGAACCTGGACAGACTGATTTTCAATCTTTAAATTCCAGAGTAAGTGCACATAGCAATTCTTTAAACCTCAAATGGGTTCCTCAGTAAAGGGCTGGGTTGCAGGCCACCCCCTTGTTTTTTCTCTTGTTCCCTCCTTGGAATCGTCACCCTCTCAGCCCCTTATTCAATGTAATTTGGCTGGTGTGAATGTTAATGCACTCATTGATACTGGCTCTATGAAATCCTTTTTGTATAGGGGAGTTTTTGACAAGATCTTACGCAAGCCCCCTCTCGCCCCTTGTGAGTCCAACTGCATTGGCATAACTGGACAGCCCTTGAGTATTGATGGAAGTGCACAAGCAAAGCTATCAGTTCCCAACAGTAGTTCATCTTTATCCTATTTAGGAATCTTTGTTGTGTCCCCCAATCTCTTCCCATCATTAGAATGTATTATAGGATGGGACTTCATAACCTCAAATGCTCTGTAATTGAAACAAAACGCAAATGGGAATTACTTCTTGGAAGGGCCCCATGGGTGCACCCCATTGCATCCCTACACATCTCACACCTCACTTCCCCCAATGTTTTTGGCTCTAAATTAAACGACAGTGTGCTCCCTCCTTATCATTACTACTGCCTTCTAGTACAGTTTGCCCATTGGAGTCCTGTTCCTGTAGCATTGTCTGACAATATCTGCGTACCTGGCCGCTCAGAAGTATTAGTTAGTTGCAGAGTCCCTTCTAGTAGCAGAGAACAGCTAGGGATTGTTTCACTCACCTCAAACAATTTGACTCTACCCTCAAGTATCCTAGCAGCATATAGCGTTTGTCAGGTGCAGGGAAGGAATCTTCCAGTGCGTATTATGAACACCTCAAACATTGATATTGAGCTGCACGCTGGTCAAAAGGTAAGTGAATTCTGCACTGTTCTTGATACTCCTGATACATATGAGTGCATGGCGTCTACTACTGAAATGTCCTCTCTCCCCAACAACCCCTCCCTCTCAGTTATAAAGCAGCAACTTGAAGATTCCTTAAGCTCTGATCTCTGTCCAAATGATAGAAAAACTATTCTCGATACTCTACTCCAATTCACTAATGTTATTCAGCACACCATAGATACAGGTAAAAATCCCCCCATTCGACAACACCCCCGCCGCCTGCCATATGCCTATCGTGCTGAAACCAGAAATCAAGTGCAAGACATGTTAAACCAGGGGGTCATTCAGTCCAGTTGTAGCCAGTGGGCTTCCCCCATTGTTTTAGTTATAAGGAAAGATGGCAGCTATCGCTTTTGTGTTGATTATCGTAAATTGAATTCCATCACCAAAAAAGATGCACACCCCTTGCCTAGGGTAGATGACCTTTTAGACGCACTTCATGGTTCCTGTTTATTTAGCACACTAAATATTTATTTTCTATTTAGTTCCTGCTACTGGCAAGTCAGTCTTGACCCCAATGATAGAGAAAAGACCGCTTTTGTAACTCCTGATGGGCTGTGGGAATTTTGTCGCCTCCCATTTGGTGTTACAGGGGGTTGTGCTACATTTCAATGAGCTATAGAATTTGTGCTTTCGGGCCTCTCCTATGATACTTGCCTTTCTTATTTTGACTACGTTATCATCCCTTCTACTAACGTGCAACAAACACTGTGATCATCTAGTCAACGTTTTGAATCGCTTTCGCGTGCACAATTTACGCGTGAAAGCCACGAAGTGCCATTTTGGTGCTAAAAGTGTTCGCTTACTTGGCCATGTTGTCTTTAGCAAAGGGGTTCACACCGACCCACAAAAGATTGATGTCGTTTCTACTCTTTCTATTCCACGCAGCATTGAGCATGTGCGCTCATTTCTTGGACTGGCTGGGTACTATAGGCACTTTCTTCCCAACCTTGCCACTATCGCTGCGCCGCTAGTCAGGTTAACTAGGAAAAGGAAACAGTTTTTGTTGGGGTGATAAACAGCAAGTAGCATTTACTCATCTTATAGAGCTATTATGTACTGCCCCCGTCCTGGCTTACCCCCGTCTTGTTGCACCATTTATACTGCAAACAGATGCCTCAGATCTAGGCCTTGGAGCTGTGCTAACTCAGAGCGATAGCTCTGGCAGTGAACGTGTGATCTCATATGCAAGCCTAGCCTTAACTGACCGCGAGAAAGGCTATAGACCTTTCTCCTAATTACATCATTCCTGTGCGCGCGCACAATGCATTGTGGTATTTGTAGTCACGCATTGGGATGCTTGTTGTTGTTTTGAAGTTATTTTGTCTTTCTGCTTCATGATTATCTCGCAGAAAATGTCTAATAATAACGAATTGGAAGAAAATTTAAACGAAAACCATTGCTCCAGTTTTTTTCAAAGCTCCTTCCCGAGCAATGGTTTCATTCCAGAAAAATCTGTCGAGACCAGAAGGGAAGAGGTCGGAGTGTTTGTTTTACGAGAACAGCAGGTGAGAGACCAAGGATGGTCGACATCTTTACGTGGGTTCCCTAGAATGTCAGAATCTGTCATTAAAAAGACTCTTATTGCAGAATCAACTACTTTCCCACAAGAAACTGTTGCTCCAAAGGCTTATCTACACAGGAAGCAAGGGTACAAGTTGTGGAAAGAAGGATGTGTTGGCAATATTTTTGTGAAAGCAGACGTTCTTGCCCAAACCCTGATGTTTCTGGTGAAGAGTAGGGTACATGCATCAATGAAAAACATATTTTACAATGTTTACAATCACATGGATCAAGTAAATGGTGATGTGATGTTCTCAAAATGTAACTGTAAAGCTGGGCAGGGAGACTGCTGTGAGCATGTGGCCGCTCTCCTTTACATATTGCTTGATTTTGCAACTTCAGAGAGGTCAATGATTCCAGACTCATTGACATGCACACAATTGACCCAAAAGTGGCATATGCCATCAACAGCAAACATGACATTGTCCAAAGCAGTCAAATTTAATGACGTATCATTTACAAATGCTGAGCCAAACAGAGAACTGGAAAAGGCTTTCAAAGGTTCTGCTCGGAACAATTATTGTGCAGCACCATCACTTGCCGATAGCAATTCCAGTGATTCATTAAAGCAGTTATTTGGAGGTCTGCAGAATCATGGTACTGCTAACCTTTTCTGCAAGGCAGTTCAGTCAAATGACTACCACCCATCTATGTATTTTGAAACTTCCTGCAAAAGAAAAAGCTTCAACAATTCAGCACAAGATGTTCCAGCAGAGAATACAAGAAATGAAGCAATTTACAAAGTTTTTGAAAACATCAGCAATGAAAACAACTCATTGATAGATTGTTTTATCCTTGAAGAACTGAGGGGTAAAACAAATATGTTGGTTGGATTCTCAAAAGAACAGGCCATAGAAATTTGTATAAATTCAAAAATGCAAGCAAAAAGTCCAACCTGATTTAAAGAAAGGATGAAACGTTTAACATCATCACACTTTGGAAGAATGCTAAACAGAAGAAAAAATCTTGAACCAACATCAATAATTAAATCTATAACAAAATCCAGCAATACAAGAACAGAAATTATGCCACCATCATTAAAGTGGGGTATTGAACATGAAAATACAGCCATCAACAAATATATTGAAATGCAACAACAATGTATAAATATCAAAGATTGTGGACTGGTAATTGACCCAAAGACCTTATGCCAGTTGCAGTCCTGATGGGGTTGTACTGGAAGACCTAATGCCAGTTGGCTGCATTGAGGTAAAATGTCCTTTTACAAAGAAAGATGTGAAATTAACTGAAGCTGCTGAAGATGATGAGTCTTTTTTTAAAACAAACTGACAATGGACTTCAATTAAAAAGAAAACATGTTTATTTTTATGAATGCCAAGGTGTTGTAAACATTCTCAACCTTCCATGGATTGATTTTATTGTCTTCACTGAAGTAGATATGCATGTGGAAAGAATCTATAAAGATGCTTTACTGTGGAAAAACATAATGCTGCCTGAGTTAACCAATTTTTTTGTAATTACATTCTTAAAAACTGTTAGAAGAAGCAAAATAATCAAGATTATAATACATCAGAAAAGTGAAAGTATATTTTGGGTATTTTTCTTCTGGATTTCTATTTCAATGCATTCTGGAGCTGCCAACATATTACATGCTTTTTTCTACAAGGAATCGCTTTATAAGGAACCTGCATGTATAGGGCCTGAAAAGTTAAAGAACTTTTACTACTAAAGAACTTCAAGACTTAGTGCGAATTACATCAGACAATATCAATGGAGTAGAAATGAAACTTGTTTGTTGACATTGTACTGTTTAATAAAACTTCATTCTTGGCCTTCCTTGAGATTTTGCACATGGTTTTTAACCACAATTTTAAGCAAGCTCAAACTTCAAAGCTTTTGTGTCTGTGTTAACTTTGATGACTAGGTGTGCGATTAAAATTAAGGAACTTTTAGTGCTACAAGTTGGTCAAAGCAGGTCCTAAATAAGGATCTTTAAGAACTAGGTTCCAAATAAAAAAACGGGTGTAGTTAAAATCTGATGTTGCTTCTGGGCTATGCCCAAGACCCATTTTAGCTCAAGTATATATGCGTTAACTTATATCATCTACAGTCAGAGATGGTAAGAAATTTGTAAGGTAGGAACGTAAGACCAACCAATTTTTTTCAAATCAGAGGTTATTGTTATTGGAAATACAGAATTTAAAATTCTGAACGTCTTAATTCTGGATATTGCACACTCAACATGAATGCAAACGGAGACAATCTTTCTTGTTTCAAGTTCTTCATCAATGCTTAAATGTTCTTTGCCTCTCAAGAATGGTGGAATGTTTATTGACAAACCATCTGGTAAAACATTTTCAATTTCAAATCCTTTATCTGCCATCACAGAATCTCCCTTTTCCAGCAGTGAAAGAATCCCACATTCAACTGTGGCCTGTTTGTCACTGGTTCTGCCTGTGTATAGATCTGAAACAAAAGTTATTCTTCCTGCAGGTGAAATACCAACAAGTCCTTTGGCAGTGTTGTGATGCTTGTAATTGGAGAATGTAACACTTTGTGACCTTACAGAACTTGCCTTCTCAATGAAAAACTCAGTACAATCAATCACAACTTTTGCTTGTGGGTATGTTTCCCTAAAGCATCTTGGCATTGTCTCGTCTATACAGATCTTGGATTTTGTAGGCCATATTGGCAGCATTCGGAAGAAATTGTGCAGAAAATCGAACCAAGTAATGCAGATCCTTGATATATGCTGCGATGAAGCAGACACTCTAGTTCTCCTACTGAAGAGAACTCCTACTCAGGACAAAGTGCTCTTTTTGGCCCTTGTTTGTTATGATTTACATCTTTAATCTTTTCTGAATTGGTGCCAGAGTTATAGTAGTTCAGCTTGTTAACTGCATTATCAAATGCATTAAACAATACTCTAAAAGTTCCATAGTTGGGCAAGCCAATATAAAACCGAAAGATCTTTTCATCTTCCTTAAAATTGTCCAATGAAAATGTAGGCCTGTTTGGTTTGCTTGACAATTTTTCACGAAGAACACTTTCAGGTTTTAATGCCAAGTTTTCAATTTTAAGCTTCCTATTCTCTTCTTCCAATTGATTTATTTTGTGATGGCATGAATCTGAATCTTCTCCATCTACTATTATTTCATTGTTGATACCTTCTTCCATTTCCTCATGCTCCTGTACTACCTCTGCCTCGCAGTTAAGAAAAACATTTGCTTCCTCTTCGACACCATTATCTTGTAAAATTTGTCGATTTCTCGACTTCACGGTGGATCTGGTGAAAACAGGGCTTTTTTCTCAATTTCTTGGGTTAAGGTAGGCACATTGTTCATGTAGGTTTTCTTCCCACCAGGTGTGTCCTCCATTGGTGGAACGAAGTCTTTTCTGCTCACCATATGAAGCCATTTCATACGTAGAAGCTGCTTTTCCTTTGACTTTCCATCAGGAAATGAATAAAATGATAAATGCTTATTTTTCTTGCTGTTGCTAAAACAATATGGCACACAGCACGTGTACCCTCCGCGCCTTGGAGTTGGACTATCAACATTGACCTCTTCGTCGGCTTCTTTCTTTTCTGAAATAAAACCATTGCTCGGGCAGGAGCTTTGAAAAAAACTGGAGCAATGGGTTTCGTTTAAAGTTTCTTCCAATTCGCCATTATTAGACATTTTCTGCGAGATAATCATGAAACAGTACGACAAAATAACCTCAAAACAACAAGCGTCGCAACGTGTGACCACAAGTACCACAATGCATTGCGCGCGCACAGGAATGGCATAATTGGGAGAAAGGACTATTCTACCATCGAGAAGGAAGCTCTCGCAATTGTATTTGCTACTGATCACTTCCGTCCTTATATGCTAGGAAAGAAAATTTACAGTCATTACTGATCCTAGTGCTTTATGTTGGCTGCATTCGGTGGAGCCAAAAGGGCGCTTCGCTCGCTGGGTCATGCACCTTCAAGAATACGAATGTGATGTAGTCCATCGGGCTGGTTCTGAAAATGGTAATGCTGATGGTCTTTCGCGCCTCACACCTTTATACAGAGGTACGCCTATGGTGGCTGATACTGGCGAATTTAGCACCACTTGTACAACAACTTTTAACCCTAGTTGTAATCTACAGGCCGCGCAAAGGGAAGACCTCCGTTTGAAGGTTGTCATTGATTTAATATCGTCAGGGATGCCGAAACCCCCGTTTTTTGCCTGGCGTCATGATCCTATTTTAAAAGCACTTTGGCATTGCTGGGATTCCTTGCACATTGTCAACGATGTGCTTGTCAAAAGTGACAACCCTGAGAGTGCTTTACTAGAATACTCATTCGTTATTCCTTCACATTTGGTTCCGTCCATTCTTCAGGGCATTCATAGCAGTCCTTTTGCAGGACATCTTGGTCTAAGAAGACCCTTTTGTACGCAAAAAACCGCTTTCTCTGGCCCATGATGAAAAGCAACATATCCCATTTTGTTCGCTCTTGTCCAGATTGTGCTCAAAACAACAGTCCCCATGCACCACATCCAAGTCAGTGAACCCTTCGTTTTCTGGGCAATGGATTATATGGCCCCCCTCTCTGAAATGTGTAGGGGTAACAAACACTTGCTGGTGGTCATGGACCATTTTACTAAATGGTGCGAAATTTTTCCCACACCTGATCGAAAGGCACGCATGGTTGCCCAGACCCTAGTCTCGAGTCTTTTTGGCAACTTTGGCCCTCCCCAAATTATTCACTCTGAACAGGGGCGCATCTTTGAAATTCACTTAATGCATGAAATCTGCCAAATCATGGGTACACATAAATCTAGAACCACTGCCTATCATCCCCAGTGTGATGGATTGGTTGAAAGACAAAATCGCACCATCCAAGACATGCTATCAGCATTCGTTTCCCAGTATAGAGACGACTGGGATACTTGGGTGAGTGTGATTGCTTATGCCTATAATACCAGTACCCATGAGGCTACTGGTTTCAGTTCTTATGAGCTTGTATCTGGTCGCACCCCCATTGAGAAAGATCTAGACATACCCCTGAAAAATCCATGTAGTCAGTCCTAATATTCACAGTCAGTTTGCCGCTCACTCAGGTTCCTCAAGCAGACAGCCCAGCAGAATCTGGTTGCTAGTAGATCGCAACAGAAAAGGTACCACGATCAGCAGCTTAAGGAGTGGGTACCTTTTTCAGTAGACAGTTCAGTGAGGCTTCGTTGCCCAAAACCCTGGAAATTTGGTAGAAGGTGGATTGGACCATTCAGAGTTATCTCTAGAAAAGGGGTTAATTATACCATACGCTCTCCTGAAGGTAGAGATAGAGTTGTGCATCACAACAATTTAAAAGCTTGTGTACTTCCGCCAGGCACTGGAACTACGCATTATCCCATTCCTGAAGCTGAGGGCACAGACACAGCGGTCGCGGCGACGGGGGGGCCGGGGGGGCCTTGGCCCCCACTTTTTGCTAAGATGAAATTTGCGCATTTGTATTTTACTGTTCTTCGTTAGTATGTATTTATAAATTTTTGTTCATAATTCGAGGTATAAAGGGCTGTTTTTCGGGGTATCAAAAGCTCTTTGGGACGCACAATTTTATCTGTCATCCAAGCATAGTGGGGCAGATTTAAAATTTTATCGAATTTCTGGCCCCCCCCCCACTCAAATACTCGCGCCGCGACCCCTGAGACATCCTATTTGAAAACGACCCCACCAATGCTGAGGGTGAAAGGGAGGCCCCTCCACCCGAACGGGCTCGTCCTGCGAGGCAGAGGCAACATTTAAACCCTCCTTTAAGGTTTGGAGATTTTGTTGCACACTAAAAAAAGGGGGAATGGTGTAGCAGTGATGTAATCCGTAATACTTCCTTCCGTTTGTAATTATTAGATAATAATCATGACCTCGTTTTGATTCAATTTATGGTGCTATAGCTGGAGAGCAGTAGTATTTTATGTGTCTGGCTCTGTCGAATCCTTGCTACATAATTACACCCAATCGTTACACTGGCAATATATTTGTGACAAGACGCCATTGCTTCTTCTAAAACATTTTTGGTCATTTTCCCACCCTCTCGTTTATTCCAATCCCCAAGTTAGGTATTGGGAGTTTTTCCAGTCCCCGACTAATTCAATCCCCCTTCTGTTAGGCACCAAAACAGTAAAGGACGTTTCTTAACAAAATTGCTTTCTATAGAGATGTTACATTTGGGAGGTGTCATGGCCCCCGGTCCCCTACAGCTTTTTGTCAAACTTAGCATATCAGCTCTGGAACTGCAGAATCTGGTGGCTGTTCTCACGCTACAAAACCCATGCGGCTATACGGAAAACCTGGAGATTTAGATCAAATCTATGGCAGAAAGGCTAGATTTATGGAGCTTTTTAAGAATGTTGTTTAATTCTAGGAAAGGAAGCCATTACTAACGTCTGAACGCAAGCTAACGAATAGGCCTAAACTATACGACCTGTATATTTACTGCTTTCGTCGTGCATTGTCCGAGTTCCTTCTAAAAATGCATTATTTTTGTTTGTATTTATTTATTTTTAAGTTTTTGAACATGGTGGCCCCAAAGAAACAAAGATCTGTTTTCTAGAGGACCATGTGAAAAAACTAATACATAAAATGTATGATACATGCTTATATACTAAGCAAAAATTTTTACATATTGAAATAGGAAGAAAGCAAACAAGAAAACAATCAAATGAACACAGAAATTTCTTAATGTTCTACAAGCATGGTTTTTTAGTTTCATCTTAAATGATTGGAAACTATTAGCTTTTCTACAATCGTTAAAGCAACGAATTCCAAACCATGGCCCACTGTAAACAAAACAGTTTTGCCGATGTTTTGTTTTTAGTCGTGGATTGAACATTGAAGACTATTTTCAAGAAGTGCAATACATTGGACATACGGTACAGGTTAGAACAGTGCTTCTCAACCTTTTTGATCTAACCGCCCCCCAATTCAACGAATTTTGTTAAAACGCCCCCTCCTCTCGAAATATACGTTCTTTCATCAGTTTCATAAGTAAATATATTATATCATACCTTCTCAAAACGCCCCCTTGGGAGCGATATCGCCCCCGTTGAGAATCACCGCGTTAGAAGAAGTATGTTGCTGAGAACTACCGTGATAATTGGATGCACGTTTTTGTTTATAAGAAAAAAGTTTATAAGAAAATGAGGCTCAAATCGTCAAAATCTTAAGAAAATCGTAAGAAAATCACGAGGCTCAATTTCCAAAATTAAGTGTTTTTGTAGGCCAAAAAGCGGTATTTCGTTATTATTGCATTCAAAATGTTGAAGATGGAATTCAAATTCAAGTATACAATATTATTAACGACAGTGTAGACCATTCCAGCCAGTTATTTCAGTAAAAGTTAAGAAAAATGTAAGAAAATCTGAGGCTCAATTTCGGGAAATGTTAAGAAAATTGAGGCTGAGGCAAAATAATGATGTTCTTATAAAAAAAAACGTGTATTTGATGTGACTAGCTGTTGTGCGTTCTTCTGTCGTTGCTAAGTCTTATTTCGTGCCGACCGAAAATTTAGTCGCAATTCGCAGATGTTTGACTGCGCCGATGTAACGAATTTTGTCAAGTGTCCATACGCTAGTTGGTGTCGTTCCTCAACCTTCGAAAATGCTAAATCTTTTTGGTTTCCCTGCTTTGTCAAACTTTGAAGACGTATCAGATAGAAATCGGTAATGTACAGCCAGTTTTTCTGTTGCTTTTACTTATGAGGGATTGCATATCATTTTATTTCATAAGGCTGGGGTAGAGACATCTGTTATTTCTAAACTGTATAGTGTGCCAAGGTGCAGTCAAAATGCTTAGGCCCGAAGTTCAGCTTGCTTGCGCTGAACTGTTTTGACCAAGAGCGGGCAGAGTGTGAAACGTGACTGTCGCACTGGGCCTGGCACTCAAAAATTCTGTGAAAACGCCCTTAATCCTAGGGGCTATCAAACTCATAAGAGATTTTGGGGTCGCTTGTCTCTCCCCTT
>OLMO02000301.1:8459952-8489103 GCA_900291935.2 Cassiopea xamachana
TTTCTGGCTTGGAAAGTCTCTTAACAAAATAATGTACTACAAGAAATTTCACCATTTGAGGCCATTGCATGGCCCCATTGTTCCACTTGCATTCGTTCACAAGTGATTACAAATAATGTCTCCCAATTATGTTTCTCGCTACTTCAACGCTTTGAAGTAACCAACATTCGCTACTATATCTATTCAAATACCATTTGAAGTTCATTAGTTTGGTTTTAAAAAGTCAAAAGTTTTTCTTTTGGGAATGTTATAGGATAGTAAGCCGAATCGCTATTATGCAGAAAAATTTCGCGCTTTGAAAGTAGAACCAATCTCTACTTTTTACTGCTAGTTTTTTCCGCCTCGACAGTTTCGAGCAACCAGCGAGACATCAGGACATTTTTCTGTCTCGACATTTTCCACCTATTGGAGATTCGGCTTTACAGACTTTCACTTAAGCCTTTGCATGTATGGTGCAAGGTGCTTTTGGAGCTTAGGTCGAAGCTGTGATTGTGACTGTTCGGTAGCCATTGACATTATTTGAAACATTGATCATTTTTGGCTTGTCAAGTTAATGATATTTGTTTTCTTGTTTGAGAAAGGAATTAGCCAGATATCTACCTTTTCTTATCCAAATTAACAAAAGAATAAAAACTGCTTGTTCTTAACAGATGGACCAATGGCATCATTTTAAACACATGCTAGTCAGGAAAAATATTATATATTTCTGATCTGTAGTTAGGAAAAATACCTTCATTTTCAGGAAAAAAGTCAGAAAAAGTCAGGAAAAAATATCATCAAATCAGCAATGTGGTTGCAGTAAACCAACGATAAGTCTCTCTGGGTTGGGAAGAACTGTCTGAATTTTCGTTCACGCTCTCGATATCAGTAAAATGTTGTTGCAGGTGCCAGCAAATTTTTCTCACGAAGACGGGAATCGAGCAGCTGCGACGATTCCCTGGAGAGGTTTAGGTCTCGTGTCAAGTCATTGAGATCTGCTTGTGTTAGAGGTACTGGCCGGTCATTCTATTCTGACCAGTATTCTACACCCTCTGTTCTGTCATATGTGTTATCAGATTCTGATTCAGAGCTAGATTTGATTGCAACATCTGGCTTAGGAACAGGTAGGTTAGGACCATGAGGGACTGGTCTTATGGCAGACGGAATATCAGGATACTGAACACAATGCTTGTTCTTGCGATTGATTGCTTGAAGATTGGTCATGCAGAAATAGCAGTCTGTCACATGATCTTTACCCTCTCTCCACACCATAGGAACTGAGAATGGCATGCTTTTCCTTTTTTCATTTTCCCAATCACGCAAGTTCTCAACACAGGTTTTGCAGCTAACATGGGGTGCAAATGCCTTGTCCTGGTCTCCAAGCTTAACTCCAAAGTAACAATGATATGCCTTCTTCACAAAAGCAGTTATCTTAGGAACACGACCAGGAAGAATCACATTACCACATATATAGCAGAACCTGTCAGGATGATTCTTACATTTGCGATCCATTCTCTCTCGATACAAAATCCTAAATAAAAGGACTAAATGTGTACCCTGAGATTCAAGTCACATGGACTGGAGTTCAGCTCTGTTATCGATCGCAATCAGACTCAATTTGTTCTAATTCTAAAATATACTTGGGAACTCAGAATTCGTCTTATGTCCTTTCTCTATCTCAACTTCAAACCAACTGATTTGAATACAAACCTATGTGACCATTTAATCCTCACCTTTTGCAAGCAAAATCTAAGAATAACAAGTAAATGCGAATAACAGGAAGTTGATAGTTGCCTTGCGATAATTCTGACCCACTGCGGTTCTACTACGCTCAAGTACTGCCACTTCATCAGTTCCTTTGAATCATAAATATTTACGGTGTACTTGTTTAGGTGGAATACCAAAGCAATATATATATTGAATCATTTTAGTCAAAAGGCGTACCGAAAAGGCCAAATATCTGAATGAATGACCTTCTGAAAACATATAGAAAATCAACGCATGTGCATCTTGCAATTCCCCACAAGCTCTGCTAAACAATAAATGACAACTTATGTGTAAACAAAACAATTTTCAATTTCCTAAAATTAAAGAAAGATGCAGATTCAGCTTCAGTTTGAGGCTGCTCCAATTTCGTTTTCTATATAAAAGACAGAGATTGGGCTAGCTACATTTCTCTTTTTCATGAACTGAGTACTATCCAAGGGTCAAAACGTATATTAAACATATCTCAAAAACTTGACCTGACCAAAGAAAATGGATAGTATATTTGGATTCAGCCAATCAAAACATGCCAAAATCAATTGAAAAACCTTTGACCTTTTAAAAAAAGTTTTTAAACGCAGGACATTGTAATCAGTAGCTTCATCATAAAATGACGATTCACTGTCACTGTTTGCCATTTTAATGAGCCATAGCACGCCAAGACGAGAAGCTTTCTTGCGCTTTGTTTATGAACTGATATAGGCCTAAAGAATGCATTCGGTTTGATCCTCGTTATGACATCATGCAATGGCTATCAAAATTCGCACCTAGTGCCTCAAAACAAGCGCTAATTTCTACACCTTTTTCGCCAGCAAGAACAAAAATAATATGATATTCATGCATTGGAAAGACCGAAGTTTCGATTTTAGCTAAAAAAGTATATTCGAAATTTTCGATGCATAAGCACTTTAATAGTTGTAAGTGCCACTGATGGATTGACACTGAGTTGTCTTTGTGCAGTAGTTCAGGACAGCTAGATGATGTATCATTATATATAATGCGCAGAGCCTTTTTATGAATACGAGTAATTCTGTTGTTCATTCGTCCGTCAGAAAACATCAAAATTAAAGGACAGTAGTTAAATTGAGGTAGTATTTTCCTCCATTTGTCCCTATCAACGTAATTAGAGATCCGAGATAGGGTGTGCAGCTGCTGATTAGTCTTTTTGCATAGGGCAGCTGCGTGTGATTTAAAAGGAAGCTTTTTATCAATCTTGAAATTAATTTCTTGACATATCAAGTATGGAGAAACCCATGGCGCTGCGTATTTGACAATCTTGCGAATGTGACAAGGGAGGAGGTACCAGGGCTTGTATCTCTTACGAATCGACCATAGGAACACCGCTTTCATGTGCTTGTTTGTAAACTTGATTCCGACGTTCTACACTCGAGCTTCGTTGGTTGTGAAGAAAGTTGTTTAAGATGAATATTTTGACGGAAGCATATATTTTATTGGATTTGGAAGACTTCGGTAGGGTGCGTGCGTTATACGAGCTGAGAAAGCAACAGTTTTTGAATGGCCCACTTACAAGAGTGGGCGAATTTACTTATTCTACTTTTGAAGTGGATGGTGTGGCGAAGAGTATTCTCCCACTCTATCACTTAGACGTTGAAAAAGGGGAGAAAGCTATCCCAGCAAGGTTTCACTAGATTCTTCATTGAATAATACAGTATTCGTAATGCATGTTGTTGATGTAGCTTTTCATTGTTGGTGAGATTCCCCTGATACCGATCGACTTCCAGCTTCCATTCAGTGTTCGTTCAACTCTCGCTGAGTCTAGTCTTGGCTTTCGGTTGTTTTCATTTGCTTTGTCGAACAGTAATGCCGAAAATCCTGCAACTTCTGGCTTTCTGTCAGAAGAATCGTTGTTCTAAGAAAGAGCGCATGCACTTTCCAGCGTGATTTAATTCAGTTTAGACTCATAGGCGCATCTTTGGTGCATCTAAGATAAAAAATGGCGTCCTACGCATGCTTACTTTTTCAACACATAATTATTGTCAAGTTTTTTCTACAGATCTTTAGAGACTATCTGTGTGGGAAGTGAGCGTAAATGTTTGCGAGCATTCATTCACCATTTTGTCGGAAAGCATTCAATTAAATATAGCTGCGCTTGAAACAGAATGCCACTTTTTGTACATGTAACTTTCCAACTCACTGCTTTGCTTGTCAAGTGTAATATAATATTTTAAGACAGTGCCTCTTGAGGCATCAAGCATAAATATTTGGGGTTCCAGGTACCAACTTTATCGGCTATCAACATGATGCAATGCTGATAACTTTTCTTTTCTCTACGTCAGCGTTTCTAAAATAGTGGGAAGCGCCCCTCAAGAGAGTGCGATGTAGTGCTAGAGGGGGCGTGCATGCAGGGGTGATTTCTAGGGGCTCAGGGGATGGAGCCCCCCTTGTTAAAATTTCTGCTCATTTTGGGGGGTGACACAGCCCCCTAAAACTCTTGCATTGGCTTGGCTTTTCAGAATTTATTGGCCTTGCTATGATCAATTGTGCACTGCTATATGGTTATGGAGGCATTTCTTATTGTTATTTATACTATATCAGTATTAAACTAAATTATCTTGTTTCCATCTTTGAAAATATGGGCGTGGTTGTAGCTTGGCCACACCGAAGCTATGGGCGTGGTTGGCTTAGAGCCCCCCTTGTTAAAAGTTTTAGAATCACCACTGCGTGCATGGCACTGGGAAACAGCTACACATATACAATTTTTATAGACAATGGTCTTTTTTATAGCAATTGGAGGAGCAAAATATTTTGTTTCGATAGGGGTGCCTAGCAAAAAAAGTTATATTTTGCTACCCTTACTTTATTTATTCATTTCAAGTCTTATGCCCTCCATTACACTGAAGCACTTTTCATTAAGATAAAACATGGGTGTGGTCAATTGGGTGGGTCATTTTTGCAATTGAAATTTTGCGTATGTTAGAAATTACTCTGGTTCGCACCTGGTCAAATATTGAGAAAAATTTTGATCTTGATTATTGATTTGAAATTGATTAGAAGAATCAAAATTTGATTTAAAAAGCGAAATAACACAAGCTGATGGTTAGTGTACCTAGACACACATAGCACTTCAGTTTCTGCTGTTGTACATGTTTTTTTATAAGAAGACCATCATNTTTTGCCTGAGCCTCGATTTTCTTATCATTTCCCACAATTGAGCCTAAGATTTTCTTAAATTTTTCTTAACTTTTACTGAAATAAACTGGCTATAATGGTTTACACTTTCATTATTAATATTGTATACTAGAATTTGAATTCTATCTTTATCATTTTGAATGCAATAAATGACAAAATATCATTNTTTTGGCCAATAAAAACACTAACTTTTGGAATTTGAACCTCGTGATTTTCTTAAGATGTTGACCATTTGAGACTCATTTTCTTATAAACTTTTTTTTATAAAAATGATATATAAACTTCAAAAACACCAAACTATATAAAAGTAATGTTATTCTTTGCTAGGTGTTGGGGAAAACAAAAAACAGCTCACATCTCTTTGGAATGTGATTGACATTGGGCCAGTTTAAAAGATAATTATCTGTTTTTGAGGCCTCAAGGTTTAACCGTAGGCATTCCATTAATCAAAGGATCATGCTAGAGTGCCAGGGGCTTCTACATTTCAACTCTTCTGCATTTAAGTACATACTATTTTACTGCTTCTCATAAGACATTGAGCTTTGTATCCATTCAACTGTGCCTTTCCCTTCATATTGAGATGCAAGATACAACTATGGGGGCAAATACGGTGGGCCTATCCACAACGCTAAAAGCAGGAGCGACGATCATTCAACATCAAAGTTTTGAACATCGAACAAGAAAGAATCGCAAAAAATGAAATCCAATATTTTTTGCCTTTTCTGTAGGTTTCTTGATGGTAAAAGAGTTAGCGAATTCTTGGCCGTATTGTAATGATGAACATAGCCATCAACGAAACTTTGCGTAAAACAAGACAAAAAGTCCGATCAATGAAATATATTTCCTACCTCTCGTACCAAACCATCTTCAGCTGTGTAAAACGCGTAGATATAGTGCAGTTAGCTACATTTGAGCTGATTTCAGTGTCTAGTTCACTTTTCCATTTGCCCCATGTATCCACCATCTTACCTCTACATGCGTGACCAGTCATCTGAAAGAGAGAACAATAGAGCGCGCTTTCTATTCCTGCTGTTTCTATGCTGAGAATTCTAGGCTGTGGAAAAATATTCCTGGCATATATTAAAAGAATTTTCAAAAAATGTGATGTAGACTTTTACAGCAACCATTTATTAATTTTCAAGGACTGCTTCTTGAACTTAAAGAACCTTCAGGCACTTGCCGCAGCATAGTTGCAGGCTAATGTTACTGCATTGTTAAAGCCAATAGGTTAAATATTATCAGATCAAAATTCGTACCCAGCACCATCCATGCTAAATTATTCCTAATGGCTGGGTACCAGCTAAATGGAATACTTGGATTTCGACTTCAGATCTAAATCTAGTACTATTGGCAGACAACACAACCTCCAACAAATGAACAGAAAAACAGTGTACAATTGATTTAATGTGACTATTTTGTGAAAGAAAAATTCAATACCTTAGCTTTGCCTTTGTGATTTCTGAAACAAGTAATAACAAGACATTTAAAAGAAAAGTATTTCAAATATAGAAGTTATTTTTAAAANACTAAACTTATCAAATGTAGTTCAAAATGTGTCTGCTGATGCCTGGCGGCTACAAAATGTGCCTGGGAACCAGGCTTTATCAAGGTCTGCCTGATTTTAAGTTTTGGGCCCTGTAGTTTGGGTCCTTTTTTTAAGAAATTTACTTCTCCAAATTTCAATGATCATATTTCAGTATGTCAGTACACTGAGGATAAAAGTAAGAATTTATTGGAAGGTTCTCTTTGGGTTCTTAGTCAAGGTTGTTGATTAATGTTGCTGTGATAGCTACTCCTTTGAACGTGGTGTTGTGATGAGGAAAAACAGTGAATTCAGAAGGTTGAAGAATATAGATAAGTATAGGATATAAAATAAATGAATGCGTCCATATATTATTTGCATTTCTTAGGGCATAAGAATGTATACCCAGTGTTGGCTGGGAGCAGAAATAAGTTGAAAGACAGTGATCAGAGCAACTTTCTGTGTTGCATTTCTACCTTGTTGGCCATTGCCAGTTTGGTGATTCACAAGCAGAGTGTCGTGTTGAGGCTTTCCCTGGTTTGTGTTTCATTTGATGGCTTTCATACCCAGCGCACTTTCAGCCACCAGTCATTAGAAAGTGGCCCCTAATAATGGCTTACAGATAAGTCAAATCCTGGAAAACTTCAGCCACCACACTCAGAGGAGATTTTTGTAGTTGTATTCTTCGTGGTTCTGCCTTCCTTGGAGGGTATGAAGAGTGCCCCTTATGTTTCAAGTCATGTACTTTTTGAAAACATTTCAATAATTTTAGCCTTGTGCAAATCTATCATAATGAGGCGTTGCCAACAAAAATAAGTGTTTAGCACTTTTCGAATAAACCTTTTCAGCAAATCCCTCCATCCGTTTCTATACTTAGTCTTCGTTTATGCGTTATGCTTCTTCCAGTTGATAGAATGGACGAAATTCAGAGATACCCTTATGTACAGACCGTTTTAATTCATATTGGATGCTGCCTTTTTCAGTAAAGTTAACTGTACAGCGGCCACTGGAAGTTATTAGAAATTGGAGGCTAGTAACACAACCAACAAGAACAATTGAAATTTATTCCCTTTTCATTTACACATACATCAACCCTCTTTGCAAAAACAAAAGGGCGAACGGTTCGCATTATTAGGATCTGCATTCTAATAACAGATGCTGTAGGCTGCTGGTTGAGTTTCTTTTCATCGTTTACGGGCACTGTTTAGAAACCAGCAATTGTGACTCAATGTAGTTTTGCAGTCACACATGAATCCATGCAAAAGAAATGAAAGGATTTGGTTGAAACAACGAGGAGACTAGAAAATGGGGAAAGAAACTGTTATTAGGCTAATAGCATCGTAAGCCGCCACTGCGTATACCCTAGATCAGGAGTCTCCAACTTGAGGTACAAACCAGCTATCAAAAAGCAGCCAGGGGCCTAGAACACACAGAATCAAAGAACCAAAATAAGAGCATTGGTAGTAAATACCTTTTTCTCCAAACACGAAAAAGTCTCTGTGAGCCAGATGAGAAGGCTCTTCGGGCAACATCTGGCCCACAGGCTGTAGTTTGCAGACCCAGACTTGTCANAACTCTCCCGGTTTTGACTGCTTTCTCCCGGTCTCCTGATTAATATATTTTTCCTCCTGTTCTTGAAGATGTCACCTAGCAGAAATAGAAATCTCTCGCTGCTATTTAATTGGTTTTCAGACATCTCCCTTGATTTTTTGTGATTTGTTTAAAAGTTTTTCTGATTTGAAGTCGTGATATGATGGTTACATTGACTTTCCACATGGCAAAAAGTTTTTTCAATGCTTTATGAGTAACAAACCCAATAGAATTTAATTTAGTGAGACTTCTCATGGTCATTTTTGTCATAAACTACTTGCCAAGCACAGCATTGTGTCAGAGGTATTTATGCTCTTATTAAATATCTGTGACCACCCGGTTTTGACCAAATCTCCCTGCATTTTAATATGAAAGATATGGAATCTCCAGCTTTTGAAAACTTTAGGTTGACAGGTATGGAGACACCTGCTCTAGATCATCAACACTTTACCATGATTTTTGTGGTTGTGTATAGAAGTGCTCTAAACTGCAAACTTTAATGATTTTATAATTTATTTATATACAGTCAACTGTCCATAACTGAGACAGGTGAGATCGCACATGCTTGTGTCCACACATATGGAAAAGTCTGGCACTGTCAACTCTCAAGTGCCAAATAAACAGGAGTCCTAATGAACAGGGAGTCGGAAAAAATTCCAAAATTTGATTTCTGGGGGGTCACAATGAAAAGGGGGTGGGAATTTGAGAAATGTCCTAAAATGATTATAAAGTCATAAAAACATAAAGGATAAGAAGGATACAAAAGATAAGAAGGAAATGTAGAACCCTGCATTATAGCAAAGGTATGCAAGCAGATGTCACAATTTTTTCTGCTAATTTTTATTTACAATTTTGGTCTGCATGGCAGGGGGTCATATACTCCTTCTCAGTGACATATGATGTCATCAATCAAAAATCATGCTTAGCAGGGTGTCATGTGCTCCTTCACAGTGTCATGTGCTGTTGTCATGGAGTTAATAGAACTAGAGCGCTGACTGGCTAATCCCATTATATACAAAACAGTGGCCTGGCATGCAAATCCATGATGGCGCCCTGGTAAGGCAGAAAGTTAGTGTACACTAGACGCAACAAGGAAATAAATCATGTTTCCTCTGCTTATTTCACGAATATTATATTACATTATGGCTTTGGAGAGAGACTAAGAGTTTTTCATGCGTTTGTTCAGAAGCTTTTGCGTTTATTAGCCGTGGACTTAACCGTGGTAGCTCAATTATCAAACATTGTTGCTGCGTTGCTGTTGATACCTTACTAAGTTTCCTCAAATGCGGAAGGTATTTACGATCTATACTTAAAACAAACAGTAATGAAGGTTAAAAAGTATGGCTAAGATTCATTTAGTAGCAAATACTTTTCAAATTAAAGAGCTTTTCAGAGTAGTAGCTACCTGTGCCGTCTCAGGAATAAGTTTAGTGCCTGCAAGAGCTTAAAGTGTCTGTTTTATTTATCGGTCTATGTGCGATAGAAATAATAAAAAATGTAAAGGCAACTTCTGTCAATATTGCATATTGTACAATAAAATTTGGTTTGTNAACTCTCCCGGTTTTGACTGCTTTCTCCCGGTCTCCTGATTAATATATTTTTCCTCCTGTTCTTGAAGATGTCACCTAGCAGAAATGGAAATCTCTCGCTGCTATTTAATTGGTTTTCAGACATCTCCCTTGATTTTTTGTGATTTATTTAAAAGTTTTTCTGATTTGAAGTCGTGATATGATGGTTACATTGACTTTCCACATGGCAAAAAGTTTTTTCAATGCTTTATGAGTAACAAACCCAATAGAATTTAATTTAGTGAGACTTCTCATGGTCATTTTTGTCATAAACTACTTGCCAAGCACAGCATTGTGTCAGAGGTATTTATGCTCTTATTAAATATCTGTGACCACCCGGTTTTGACCAAATCTCCCTGCATTTTAATGTGAAAGATATGGAATCTCCAGCTTTTGAAAACTTTAGGTTGACAGGTATGGAGACACCTGCTCTAGATCATCAGCACTTTACCATGATTTTTGTGGTTGTGTATAGAAGTGCTCTAAACTGCAAACTTTAATGATTTTATAATTTATTTATATACAGTCAACTGTCCATAACTGAGACAGGTGAGATCGCACGTGCTTGTGTCCACACATATGGAAAAGTCTGGCACTGTCAACTCTCAAGTGCCAAATAAACAGGAGTCCTAATGAACAGGGAGTCGGAAAAAATTCCAAAATTTGATTTCTGGGGGGTCACAATGAAAAGGGGGTGGGAATTTGAGAAATGTCCTAAAATGATTGTAAAGTCATAAAAACATAAAGGATAAGAAGGATACAAAAGATAAGAAGGAAATGTAGAACCCTGCATTATAGCAAAGGTATGCAAGCAGATGTCACAATTTTTTCTGCTAATTTTTATTTACAATTTTGGTCTGCATGGCAGGGGGTCATATACTCCTTCTCAGTGACATGTGATGTCATCAATCAAAAATCATGCTTAGCAGGGTGTCATGTGCTCCTTCACAGTGTCATGTGCTGTTGTCATAGAGTTAATAGAACTAGAGCGCTGACTGGCTAATCCCATTATATACAAAACAGTGGCCTGGCATGCAAATCCATAATGGCGCCCTGGTAAGGCAGAAAATTAGTGTACACTAGACGCAACAAGGAAATATATCATGTTTCCTCTGCTTATTTCACGAATATTATATTACATTATGGCTTTGGAGAGAGACTAAGAGCTTTTCATGCGTTTGTTCAGAAGCTTTTGCGTTTGTTAGCCTTGGACTTAACCGTGGTAGCTCAAATATCAAACATTGTTGCTGCGTTGCTGTTGATACCTTACTAAGTTTCCTCAAATGCGGAAGGTATTTACGATCTATACTTAAACCAAACAGTAATGAAGGTTAAAAAGAATGGCTAAGATTCATTTAGTAGCAAATACTTTTCAAATTAAAGAGCTTTTCAGAGTAGTAGCTACCTGTGCCGTCTCAGGAATAAGTTTAGTGCCTGCAAGAGCTTAAAGTGTCTGTTTTATGTATCGGTCTATGTGCGATAGAAATAATAAAAAATGTAAAGGCAACTTCTGTCAATATTGCATATTGTACAATAAAATTTGGTTTGTGATTATCTGTCTCCTAGAAGGTGTGCTTTGTCTTATAACGTGATCAGTGTAAATTCTGCCGAGCCTGTGAGAAATGATTGTTAATACAATTCTGCAACACACTCAATCAATATTGTTACATGGCCATCTCGTAGACTTGAAACAAGAATATGGCTTTCATTGGAGCGTTGTGCCAGTAAAATAATGAAGATTCTTTGTTTCAAGAGAGCATTCACTAGAATTTGAATAGTAATGTAGAAGCTTAAATAATGTGATGTTTATCAACTGGTTGATAGAGTGATGCAGCAGAGTATGAACATTTACGTTTCTTTTTGTGAATGTGAGATCAAGCCATTTGTGCACAACAGATCATCACTCTTCAAGATGGCATTTGAATCCAAAATAGCTTTCAAGTTATCATTAACACAAAATGAAGAATTCTGAGGAGAATAGATATTCTCTATAATGCAGTTCGCATTGTTTTAGTACCTCTATGCTCTTATTCTGGGACAATGCTCTAAAAATGCACTTAAGCTGCCAAGGATTGGGAGTATTATTATAACTATTATCTCTTTAAATCTTGCTGTAAACCATTTCCAGAAACCTTCAAGAAATGTGTATGTAAAAGCATACTCAAAAGCAGACTTACATCTGGACAATAACCTTTGTGTAATAGCAAAAATGGGCTGTTCTTATGCACTAAAGCCAATAGTAAATGCTTTTCTCAGACCATCAATAATTTTCTATCCAACAGTATTTATAACTTATATATATATATATATATATATATATATATATATATATATATATATATATTCTATGTAATTATTAACATGATTTTATATATATATATATATATATATATAAATATATATATATATATATAGATTATTACATCGACCAATGGCGTATAGACGTTCATAGCACATGTACTAGTTCGAATGCTTCGATCTTGGCTTACAGAGAATTCAGCGTATAAAATGCTTATTCATACTAATTCACTTTAATGTACAGAGATATGTTTTGTTTGCGATTGTTGTGGTTTTTGCTATGTATTGATTTCAGTATCAGTCATGCATGTTCTTTGAAGCCAGCCAAGTACAAATTACCTGTCAGAGAGATTTGTAATTGTAGATTTAATAGTGTATTGATAAAATAAAGTTTGAAAAAAAAGTATATATATAATATATATATAAATAATATATGTATATATATATTATATATATAAATATATGTATATATATATTATGTATAGTTATTGACAAATCTTTTGTTTGAAAGATTCTATGCTGTCAAAAGTGCATTCATGGCTCTCCAAAATTTGCTATTTTAATTAAATACATTGGATAGATTGTTGAATATCATGATAAGTTCAGTTATTGGCTTACCTTCCCTAAACTGTTACTTCAGCACCCAAAACAATCAATTGAGTGCTGTGGCTAATGAGAATCAAAAAGTTTGGGGAGCCAATTTCACTTTGTGAAGTGGCCTCCTAGCATGATGTCTTGAACTTGTATCCTAAAGTTAGGATATCCTTTCTCTGAATCTCATAAAGTTTTGTAGTACATTGTCACAGAGATGTGCCTAGATACTTTCCTTACATTTTGGGGGCATCATACCCTCCCATTTGCATATCACTGGATAGCAATTAATTTTAACTGCTTCATTTATGTGATTTTCAAAATTGCCATATCCTCAAAAGCATTCCTTGCTAACTTGATCCAGGCAGATATGAGGAATTTGATACTCTCTAAATATATAGAAATCATATACCATATGATAGCCCTCCTTCTATACGTTCTGAATATGCAAGAAAATCCCAGGTTTTCCTTAGGAGAGGGATGTTAGAACAGAAAAACAACTCACCAAAATCCTTGCATTGGCCTTGTATGTACATGCCTTTGTCATCAAATAATCACTCAGTAATCCTCAATATAACCGAACAATAAAGCTCTATCAACTTATTCCCCCTCTACCTTGATTTTTTCGACCTTTTATGAGTTTGGCACTAACTGGTGTAATTAGACAAAAATATGGATTTCAGCTGTTCCTGGTGTTTTCGGCTATCGATGTATATAATTGTACGCAGCGTAAGAGGTTAATATTACAGAAATAGTTATCTATTTCCAATATACATTCCCATTAATCATATTTCAAACGTTTGTTAAACTTTTGCAATGCGAACGTAGTTTCCGTATGATCTTTTGCCTGACTACGGTACCATTTTAAATTTACATTGTCGAACCCTATCACGTGACATAGCGAGCTCTCTAGTCCTATGGCTGTTGTCGATCAATGATCTTCTCAGTGTGAACGGGCAAGTGGAGACATATCTTGTCTTTCAAAGGGTAATTTGTAAGTGTGTTGGGGGCAGGATTGCCCGCGTATAGTGGGTACACTGTTAAAAAGCCAGTCTCTCCTATTATTCTCCTGCAAGTAAGGTATCAACTATACCCTGGTAAAATATAAATGTCATATAAAACTAATGTGATGATTTGGTACTAAGAACGATGGTAAAACGTAAAAATACCAAGCAAGTCAAGTCCTCATTTCATAGAGACTTCGTGTGTAAATAAATACTAATTACTATGTTAGATAACAATGTGAAAGCAAGGCAGAGAGCATATCAAATGATATCTAGTGATGCAAGCTGTTAGGATAGATAACAAATCACAAGACAAAGAATTATGACACACATCATCTGCTATACATTAGCCAATACTCTAAAGCCAATAAAACGCTGCATGAGGGAGCATGGCGATTGTCATTTACCCTCTCTAGTTTACTAGCTTGACATCAACTTTGAAACAAGTTTCTTTCTTTAGTAATTCTTTTGTATTTTAATTTAAGATTAGTTTTATGTTTTATATGTAATGGCCCGGGGTAGTCAGATATTGCTCCTCAGGGTATTGTCTCAGTAGTATAGTTATATTTGGCTTGTAAGTATTGTTGTATGTAACTCGTTGAAGGCTTTTTATTCTGATTAAAAAAGTACTCTGAAGTATAAGAAAGCGCAAATTTAGATCAATTTAGGAGTATAAAAGGTATACAATTGTCTTTAGATAGCAAGTCCTCTAGGAAATGTAGGTTCTACAATCCTTCCATCATATTTTACTGTAGAGACCATAAAGAATAAAGTATAAAATGGACTTCATTTATTGCATCATAGCACTTATCACAGATACCATTTTCTCGCTATGGCAACAGCATGTCTTGCCATCCTGTAGACAAATAAATAAAAGCTTCAATAATGTCCACAGAAGTCATGCATTGCGTACATTAGCTCTGTATGACTGGTATTCAGAGTATATTCATAAGCATGTTGACAAATCATTCATATTGATAATACCTATGCACTCTAAGAAATACCTATGAAAAAGCAATGCATATTAAAGAAAGAAAAGGTGGACAATAATCAAAGCAATTATAAAGCATTGCAAAGTGTATAGAAATGGTTGCTAAAATTAGTAAATAAATGTTAATTGATTGCTACTACACTCTAGAGCAAGAAACATATCATGAACATCACTGAACACCCTTAAATATAACCTGTCTACTCTAGCTCAAATTTGTGTATTACAAAGTTGCTTAGAATTTGTAACACAGAGCAACCAGTATATACAAGATATTTCCTGTACTTGCATTGTTTTCATATTTCAGCATAGCTAATCCATGAGAAATTGCGAATCCTAAAGAAAGGAATGGTTAATAGGTTCCAGTAAACACAATATATATGATCCCTTGATCTGCACTTGTATGAAAAGCAGCAAACACATTCCACCCAGTTGCAGCTTTTTCACCTTAAACTTTGCACAATCTAGGAAATTGTGTACTACAAGTAAATGTACACTAAATATTCCTGGAGTGGACTCCACTGTAATGAGAAACAGTATTCAAAAGCAAGATAATTCCAATACTTAAGTCCCACTGACTCAATCGCCCATCCATGAAATCTGGAATAACCTATTTATACAAATAATTTCTCTACTGGAAAATCAGGAAATGCTAAACCATTTAATAAAAATGCCTTTCCGAAAATATGAAACTGCTAGTATACCCCTCAAGTAATATCTATTAGCACATATTTTAGCATCTGGAGAAAATGTCCTATTTACGTATTATATAAAAAGACACTCTGTAGGATTAATTGCATACTGCTGATGCTCTACGTTCTTGCTGCCGTGATATAGCCCCTTCCTACAAGAAACTTGTAATGAGCCACCTCAAATAGCCCTACCCCGTAAATGTCATTTAGTGTTCTATTACATAGCATTCACTGCCTAAACATGTAATGCTGACTAATCATTACACATCTTACTACATGTACTGTTAATTATGGAATCTGTCAGCACAAGTAATACATGAAAAATTCCAGATTCTAGAGAGTTATAAAAACTATGTCTCTACAGCAAACGTAGGAAAAAGGTGCTCCCTTTCATAGAAAAAGCTTTGATTGAATTACAAAATTGTTGAATAAGCTCCCTCTAATGACATCCAGTGAAAAGTCCAAGCTAACCCCTTTCATCTAAAACCCAATAATCCCCCTAAAAAAATCCATTAATTAGTTCATAATAGACAACCTGGTAGAAATTTACTGCTAGAGTAATGTCTTTTCTGCCGTCAGTATAGATAAACTCAATTGAATACTGGCAACGAACATAAAATTGTTGTTAGAGTATTCGTGAATTACAACATGTCTACTCTTGGCTGAATATCAAATAAAAAGAACCACACTTTTGATTTGCTTGCCATTGATAAAACCATACTCCGCACCAAAATAGCCATTGATGAAGTAGGATAATTTAATTGCAGGCAATGCTAAGTCATCTCTTGTAGACATATAGGCTAAAGAAAATATTTTCTGTGGAAAACATTTAGAGCAAGCTTTCAAAGACAATGTGCAGACTGCATACTACATAAATAGGAGCTAAAAGACAAAGTTTAAAAAATTGCTACCCAAACTCGTAACTGTGAATAGCTAACTATAAGTATCATACTGCAAGCTGCCTATTCCTTCCAATCATAGGCCAAATAAAACAAATTAGGCAAACAATAGAACAGTAGTTCAACAATGCCATGGTTAAAGGAGAACTTTCAATATTCTAACAATATTGGAATACGTTCAAAATCTCCAAGTGTTCGCACATAGCTACGCATCAATAAATCACATGCCAAATGGGAGTTCATCCACTTGAGCATAAACAATTGGTTGATAGAGTTATATTTGAAAACCCATCCAGTATTGTGATACACTGCAAAAATCTATACTTGTTCACACAAAGTTACTCCTCAATAAATCAAACCTTACATTATAAATTCAACCACATGAGCATAAATAATTGGGTTATGAAGTTATAGTTGAAAACTCATTTAGTATTGGCATACACTCCAAAAATCTGCATACAAAGTTACCCCCAATAAATCGAACCTTAGAGAATAAGCTCAGCCATTTGAGTGGGTGTGGAAAGAACCTGGGCTAGGCCATGACCTAAATTCACCTATTTTCATTAAATGCGGATCAAAAATGATTCTGTTGTTGCTTAAAACCATGATAAATATTCCTTACTGAGGTGGCCATTAAATAGTAAAAATAAGTAAAGGTAGTCCTGTATACTTTCATATGTAGGGGAATGCCTGTTAGAGAGGACACTTATGCTGAGCCATCAGCATGTGAGGTAGGGTGGCCAGTTCCTTTCCTTGCCGCCTTTATCTCCCCAGTGTTCCTGCCGGGTACCCATTTGCTGCTGGGTGAACAGTGAGCGAGCGTTCAGTCAGGGCATCAAGTCGGGCTAGAACTGTAGACCTTCTGCATGGGAGGCATGCGCTCTAATCACTATGCTACCTTGCTCATGGCCATTAAATATTGATCCAAAAAGATTTTATTGTTGTCGTAAGAGTCTATACCGGTGTGATGGCCCAGTGGTTAGAGCGTCTGCCTCACAATCGGAAGGTCGTGGGTTCGAGCCCCATCCGAGTCATACCAAAGACTTTAAAAATGGTACTTGCTGCCTTCTGGTCTGGCGCTCGACATATGAGAAAGGAGTGGGGAAGTTAAACACGCGGAGCTACCAGCGGACCAGCCCCCCGCTGTAGCCCTCACTGTATTCGCAGACACATGGCCAAAGGCTACTGAAACGGAGATAGGCGCCGCCCTATGCGCCATTGGCGCGGGAAGCACTTTGACTTTTTTTGACTTTTTCTATTGTTGTATGCCTTACCAAGTTAGCACATGTTGTTTCCACAGGTAGCCCAAACTTTCATGCGAAACAGTTATGCGAGTAAGCCAATTTTACACACAAAAAGAAACAAAAAAACACGCAGCATTCTTTCCAAATTTTTGGGTAAAACAATTTATTAGATGATGTAGTAGAACACTTTTTGAACAGGAATCTCAGTTGTATTTTTTGAAAATTTGAGGAATTTTCCTTTTTATCAGCTTTGGGCTTTCCTATTTAGCAAGAACACTTTTTCTACATCATCTAATTAATAAGTAGCCTTCAAAAATTTGGAGAGAATATTGTTTGCTTGTTTTTGTTTTCTTTTGTGTAAAATTCGCTTCATAGTATAGCTGCTCTGTATGAAAGGATAGGCTCCATGTGTGGAAACAACATTTCCTACTTCGGTAAGGCATGCTTCTTATGGCAAAAACAGAAACTATTTGGATCAAAATTTGATGCCCACCTAAGTAAGGTGAATTTCTCATGGTTTTGAGCTACAGCAGAATTATTCTTTATTCATATTTGATGAAAATAGGTGATTTTAGGGTAGGGTCATGGCTTAAGCCAAGGCCTAGCCCAGGTTTTCTCCACACCCCATTTGAGCATAAATAGCATAGATAATTAGTTCATGGAGTATGATTAAAACCCATTCAGTATTGGAATACACTATAAAAATCTGCACTTGATCACACAACATTGCCCTTCAATACATCAAATCTTAGATTATAAAATTCATCCACAAAATTCTGCACGTGTTCACACAAAGCTACCCATCAATAGATCAAACCTTAGATTATGAATGCAGCTACATAAGGATAAATAATTGGTTTGTGAAGTTATAATTAAAAGCCCATTCCATATTGGAATACACTATAAAAATCTGCACTTGTTCACTCAAAGTTACCCCTCAATAAGTCAAACTTTAGACATAAAATTTAGCCACTTGAGAATAAGTGATTGGTTCGTGAAGTTAACTTGAGAATCCATTCGCTACTGGAATACACTATAAAAGTCTGCATTTTTTACACAAAGTTACCCTTCAATATGTGATACCTTAGATCAGGGATATCAAACTTGTTTACTTGTGGGGCCAACACTGAAAGCATACTCCAGGTCATGGTGAAACAGGAAAGATACAATTTGTTTATTTTGATAGATTTGAATTAATTAAATTCATGGTCCTCACAACAACAATAATAATAATAAATAGAAATCTAAGTACAACAATGCAACAAAGAGATCTTTACCTTGCTATACAGGGGTATCACTTCAATAAACCTTAGAGTTGAGGTTGAATGAGAATTGGGGGTGGGGGGTAACTAAGGTGTCGGTTACTATGAAACCAAGGTCATCTAATAAAAAAATGTCATGGATTCTTTTGGAGGAGTTCCCTAAGTAGGTAAACTATCAAAAAAGACAGTATATTACTGACAAGGGCAATGAGCAGTGCATAACAATAAGCATTTTGAACATAAAAGCGAATGCAGCCAGAAAGGATGGCTATGCCAGAATAGCCACATGTTAAAGTTATTAGTAATCTAAACTACAATAACTAACACAATGTCCCTCTAAATAAAAAACTTGCTATCAACTTACACAATTCGGAATTATAAGAAGGCTGAAAAACATAATTTCTAAAGTTCCAAGTTATTTGCTTCTATGCCACTTTATTGCAGCTAGATGCTGGGCTTCTTCTCTTTGCAAAAAGGGCGTTCAGGTTTGGTGTAAAGTTCTGTATAATAGATGCTCTCAATATCGATTGCAGATGCTCATCAGTGAGAGAACTCCTATGTGCAGTTTTGTTAATCTTCATCAACAAAAAGAGCTCACACAGATAGCTATGTACTGCCAAACCTGCACAGGGTTTGAGCTATGTGTAGACGGAGCTGAAGCATTGTTTCAGGAATTGAACAAATAAACTGCATGAGCCGCAGAGGATCGTACTTAGCCTTTAATGACCCGTTACGTTGCAGTTCTTTCAGCTCCATTTGAAGCTCAACAGGAACAGTTTCAACATCAGCTACAAATGGGTTGCGTAACAACCCCAATTCCCTTTTTGCGATTCAAAGTCTCCAAAGCGCCGTGTAAACTCAGCGCAAAGTATAGTTAGTTTATCAGCAAAGTATATATTTGGAAAAATATTTGCATTGACCTGATTTGACAATGTTTGGCAACAGGGAAAATGAGTTAACTTACGCTGAGGCATTTGGGCCTCCCATAAGAGTAGTTTCAATTGAAATGCCTTCACTGCATCATACATGTCAGTGATCATTCGATTGCCTCCTTGAAGCTGTAGGCTTAAGAAGTTGAGATGTGCTGCTACATCAGCCATAAATGCTAGCTCGCATTTCTATTCTTTGTCCTGCAGCACTGTTGAGTCTTTTCCTTTGCCTTCCATGAATTGACAAATATCTTTACTGAGCTCAAACACCCTACTGAGTACTTTTCCCCGACTTAGCCAGAGCACTTCTGTATGGTAAGGAATATCAGCCAACTCTGAATCGATGTCCCAAAGAAAAGATTGAATAAAGTTTATGATTTGCATTACAGTGGTCATTACATGCTCCATCCTTAGGCCTTTAACACACAGCGATCCTTGATATGTTATAAAGTGATATGCTGTTAACTCATATGGACAGTTCTCCTTAAGCATTCTTGTCCGTATCCTTCCCACAAGTCCATTTTTTTCACCGTACATCGCTGGTGCTCCATCTGTTGTAAGTCCAATAAGTTTGTCCCAAGGCAGATTCATGTCTGCTACATTTTGACACACATTGTGAAAACTGTCTTTTCCTATGTTAGTTCCGTGCATCGATTTGAAATCCAATATTTCCTCTGTAACGCACAAATTGGAGTCCACTCCACAGACCAAGATGGCTAGTTGTGCAGTGTACGTAACATCTGTACTTTTGTCCACAGCTAGGGAGTATTCCTACTCATACTTACATTTCCAAACATTTGCCTTGTCTGGACACAAGACATCACACACCTTCATCATACAGCTCTTCAAAAATTCTCCTTCAGAAAATGGACTGGATGACTTAGCTGTTTTCTCTGCCACAATAAAGCTTGCCTTCATTGCAACTTCATTTTGAGATTTTGCTTTGGTGAAAAGTGTTTGCTGTGATGTTAGATTCTTCTGTAACTCTTCCGCTCTCCTTGTGTTTTGTCTCATAATACCGTCTTAAATTAAATTCATTTATTATTGCTATGCTACTGCCGCAAATAAAACAGACAGGTTTTCCTGTATTGTCAGTAAACATATACTCAGCCTCACATCAGTTTTGAAAAACTCTCTTTTTCAGCATCAACCTCTCTCCTAGCCATTTCAAGAGCTAACTTCAAGTTTTCAGTAGTCAATTGTGGAAATTTTTAACGGACTGCCTGGGTGCCCTTACTCAGTGACACAAACAAAGCTTGCTGTTTCAACAATATGCGTCCGATGAGTGACTACGGTCTCTAGCAAAACGTTGTTTCTAACTGGTATTTGTGTTGTAGATATTGCTATTATTAAAGCGAAATGTCTGTTCAATAAATGGAAACCATTGCATAAAGTTCTAAACCTGGCAATTGGTCATGGTTTGGGATACGCTTGCATGCGTAATATCAACTGTCATCAAAATTGGTCGCCTTTGCAACCAAACATTATTATGATTAGCCTATGAGGTGTCTCTATGTCTATATAACTGGCTCAAACCTTCAATTACGTAATTCTCAATCACATATCTATCTCTTGAATAAATGAAAACTAGCTTGCTTTCACACAGGGATGTTCCGGTTAAGCCTGATACCAAACTATTACATTGCTTTATGGTTGCTGTAGTTTTTGTGTTTTCAGTGCTTAATAGCACCGGGCCGTTAGAATATGACAATATTTCTAGACTTGAGAAAAAGCATTTGATACCGTAGATCACAGAATATTGATAGATAAAGTGATGAAATACAGTATCAAAGGAACAGGAATTGAAAGGTTTAATTCGTACCTAAATGGTAGAAAACAATTTTGCACTGTAAATGGTCAAAGATCAAGGATTGAAAAAGTTATTTGTGGCATTCCTCAAGGATCATGCTTAGATCCTCATCTCTTCATTATATACCTGAACGACTTTGAAAGTTGCTTAGACTTCTCTAAGGCAGACATGTATGCTGACGAAACACATACAACAATTGTATCTAATGATGTAACAGAGCTCATGAGCATGACCAAGAAGGAGCTGTTAAATATCAGTGATTGGTTGAGGGTAAATGAACTATGTGCAAACCCCCAAAAAACAATGTATGGTTATTGGCACCAACATAGAATAGATAGAATCAACGATCTCCCTCCACTCAAACTTAATGATGGCGAAATAAAGCGTGTAGTGAAAGCCAAATCCTTAGTAGTCATTGTTGACGAAGGGCTAAAATGGAAGAATCAATTTAAATCATTGACAGGAAAGCTAGGAGGTTTATCATCTTTAAAAAAGCTTAAGAATGTTCTTCCCCAATCCAAACTATGCGATGTTTATCGTGCTCTCTTTGAGAGTCACCTACGCTACGGGAACGTAGAATGGGGAAGTCTATCGTCAACCGAAGTACAAACACTACAACGTTGCAAAATAGGGCTGTATCAATTATCAAAAGTGCAAGATTTAAGGACACGTGGCCTGAAAATGGCTAAATGTTGCTAACCTTATTCCCTTTGATCAATCCGTCGTAGTCTATAAGATTCTCAACAAGGTATGCCCTGAAAGCGTATGGAATATGTTCCAATTTGGATCATCTTTATCTTATTACAATACTAGAAGTGCATATTCCAAAAATAAAGCGTCATTAGGGCCTGGAATGATATTCCAAATAATATAAGAGAACTGTCATCATCAAGTCTATTTAAAAGCCATCTAAGAAGACATTTGATGAGCAATGAAAACCAATCTATGCCCCCTCAAAAGAACGACTCCCTGTAAGATCAGCGGTTTTTTTCTTTATTATTTTGATTTTGTTTAATTCTATGTACTGGCAATACAATGAAGCAATGGAATATCAATGTATATAATTAAGTTTATGTTTATAATTATGCTGACGGGATATGGTTATAAATAAATTAATTAAAAACAAAAGAGCATTGACAATATTAAAGTATGCAGAATTGTCTCGCGGGCCGGATGAAAATATATGCTGGGCCTGATCTGGCCCGCGGGCCTTGAGTTTGACGCCTGTGCCTTAGATTACAAATTGAACCACATGAGCATAAATAATTGAATCATGAAGCCAATAAATACACTTCACTAATCAAGAGCCTGTCTTTAACTTATAATAAAGTTTGTTATTTATCTATCCATGCGTTCTCATGGTGTTTGGGCTCTTCCTATGATTTCTTTCTTTCGTTGCTCCAGGATCTGAAGTTTGACGAACTTATACAGAACAGAATTATTATGAAGACAACCAACATTGCCATTAGGTCCTCATACTTCATCTTTTGCAAAAGAAATAAACCAAGGACCAACCCCGAACTTTTGAGCATTTAATTCATTTTCTTATTATCCTACCTTTGAATTATGTTATATATCCATTAGTATTATTTTAGCCATTTCTCATTTTATAGTACAAACTAGCCAATTACACTACCACTATGTAAGAAGCATATTTTTATATGTAATAAATATATTCATGTGAAAGTTTGAAAAAAGAATTATCAATTTCTTTAAAATTAGCAATAACATATATAGTAATATATAGCAAATAAGCTATAATACTACCCAAAAGTCCCTGTGAAACTTACACAAAATTATGAAGAAATAGTCCTTTCAACATTTTGACCATAGTGCCTTGTGTGCTTCCCTTCCACCTCATAGCAATGTTTATCTGTTAATAAGACATCTGGCATCAATATGCACATGAAATTTTTTTATTAGTACATGCTCTTCTCCCAGGAAACCAACATTGTTTAAGGGGATGATGGGATGAATCTTACATGCAGAATAAAACTGTGTAAAGTGTCCTTGGGTCCTTGGACTTTTGGTGACTATTGCAGTTAATGCCAACAAAATAATTAACACTATCATACAGTTTTCTACATTTGGAATAAAAGATGATTTGTAAGCTAGAGTTCGTGGATACGGTAGCGTAACTTGGAAAGGGTGAGATTGGGTGGATCCTGACATGTTTAATGGATTATTCATTCCTATTGCACTCAGAATTAGTTGTTGACTTGTATATTCTAAAAATAGAATATATATAAGCATTCCATTCCTCGTTGAGGCTTCTAGGAGGCAAATGTGGCCAAACCTCAAAGTACAAAGAGTATGGTGTTTGTTGTTTGTAAGGATACTTTCTAACTAGATGTGGCTGTTGATACTAATCTGTTTCTAAATTAGAATCTAACAGCTCACTTGTACGATACAAAATTTCAATATTTGCTTTTTAATGGATACATTTGTCTTGCCAATCGCTGATCAAGAGCTTAGTGCTCATGAATGTGATTTGGTGTGTCCCAAAAGTAGAATTTGCTGGTGTTTTGGCAGGATTTCTTGTGTTAGCTCCTATGGAATATTCTATGACTCCCCCTTTTTTGTAGAGGTTTTATATCCAATTATGGAACAGAATCTTTAGCACAGAATAGTATATTCATGCCACCATGATAAAGCAGTGAAATTTGAAGAAAAACAATTGTACAATGTACAGATAACTCACTTGTGTCTTGAATCAAGATTCGTGCCTCAGCTATGGTTCATTTGTAGCTAACCTAATAAATGTATTTTTTCTACATTTTCAAACTGTCTATCTTCTTTCCATAGTTTTCCCATGAAACAGTTGGTTTAAAATTACATAGAGAAAGCAATACTTGATTGTCCGTCAGTTCAGAAGATCAATGTCGATTCTAAGCAAGCTATCGGTCGTAGTTTCAATAGCAGTTTCAGTTGGCATTATAGCCTTTGTTCACAACAGACAGGAAAGTGACCGTCTTAGGTTGCATCAAGGCGTAATCATGGATCAAGAAAGGCAGGCCAGGAAACTTCAGCAGATGCAAGACTTAAGCAAAAACACTTGATTACAATAGCTATTTTGTATTTAGTTTATTATACTTCACTTTGCAGAGCTGAAACCTGTAAGTTTGTCTCCAGCATATCTTAGTAGCATAAGTGGCGTAGCAGAAACACTAGGATCCTTAGGACTTTAGTAAGATTAGGGCCCCATCTTATTTTCATTCCAAATAATACAAAGGACTCTTGTCTTAGATTTCCTGAGGAACCCCCTTCAGTGTCTCAAAAGCTTGGGGACCCTTATGAGTTGTCCTATCGCCAACCTACGCCAGTCATGTCACTGTATAGCATACGTAAGTAAATTAGTGTCAGCGATATAGTTCAAGTTTGTAGACTACATAGAGCAGGGGGTGACCGGCTGTTTTGGGTTTTGGGTCAAATTCATTTAAAGTTACCCTTGCTGAAGGGCGGATGCTGACATTATAGAGCCTAATATTAGATAGTTCTGTTTGATTTGTGGCTGCTTTTGGAAAAGTGAATTGGCTGATTACAAAAGCTACACAATGTATAATAAACATTAGCACCCTTTCAAAACAGTGCATTCCTATAAAATGTATGTACCCATTCCACAAGCACTGGGGCAGCAATTGGTAGTATCTGGGCTGGACATTGATGGCTCTGGACACAGAGTATTTCTTCTTATGTACCAACTGAATTAGAGGCTATAGATAAAGTAGCAACACGCATAAAAGAACCTAGCTTTTCCATGAGCAGCCTGGACAGGTTCTTAATTACTGGATTGGTATTCTAGAATCCAGCCTGTAAGGTTCTTAACAAGTTTCTTATATACAACACATGCCTTGCATGAATTGACACCAGTTAGGTAGAAGTAAATTTATAGCTAAAGGGGCGCTTTTCTTACACTCATTTTTGTAAGCAACTAGGCAGTGGCGTCCTTGCTATTCCTGGCGGGGGTAGCCAATAACTTTTTAGTGCCCCCTTCACCAAGAACTAAACTGCTAACTAGTGATTGCTTCACAAGCACGGTGGTTACTATGGGAGAAACAACACCATTGACCATAGCATGTTATAAAATAGTGCACAAATGAAAGTATCCAAATAACTTCCCTGTGGTTAAGAACTGTTTTCTTTTAAATGCTTGAAAACTTTTACATTTGATTAGGTATTATGATTTAGAGGATTATAGTTACATTTATAGTGACTCAGGTAGTAATGGGGAGGTTTTAATGAGCGACAAATTCTTTGAAGTCACATCCTCTAAAACATCAGAAAGCGCCCTTTTTAAATTGGATATTCGGCAAAAATACTTCTTTTGCATTGATCAGTAGCATCATTGCCAGTTTTTAGAACTCATGCTTATAAAAGAATTTTCATCCAGAAGCTGGATGCAATTGCTTATGCATTAGTAGAGATTTCCCTGTTTTTTACAACAATAAACTGAAATGAAAGAAAGTTTGTAATACCTATTATGCCAGATACAAGTTCGATTGCGGGACCAAGGGCTCTCCTTCGATAAGCATTTTACTTGGTGAATTTACTGGCTGGGAATTGCAGCCAAGGGTCTTCGAATCCGCGTGCTAGTTCTAAAGAAGATTACGGTAATGTTGAAATATAGCTAGATATACGATAAAAATCCAATTATAAAATTTTTATTGCAGCTGCCCTTCCTTCTCACCTTGAAATGTTTTCACACAAAACTCTATTTTCTTGCCTATATTTTGCCTGCTTGAGCTCCCTGTTCTCTTCTTCGGCGCTGTCTGAAAACTCTTCGCCAGGCCACCACTAAAATTGGTCACTTGGTCACTTAGTTACATAAGAAATTCAGAACGTGGTCCTGCAAGAAAGCGTTTTAATGCTTTATATCTTTGAACTAACCTTTTCTCACAATTTTTTCGTATAGTATTATGTCTTCAAAAGAAAAACATTGTCTACAATGGTCTTTTACTTCGAAGAAATTTTCCGACCATGGGGGGGCTGCGCCCCCTTCGAGTCAGAGCTAGGAGTGCTGCGCCCCCCTCTTATACACCATTGATTGAAACTGTTTTCAGCATAAGGGGTCTTGGCGATTCTTGACAACACTTTAAGTCAGAATTCTTGTTTCACATCCTTGTCATCTAGTGCAACTTGAAAAACACATACAGCCTATGAAAATTTCTACCCATAAATGTTGAAACCAGACAGCATGAAATCCATTATATAAGAACCATCCCAATTAAAGCCTTTTTGGGGTTCTTGTTTAGGAGCTTCAAGCAATGAAATTCCAGCCTCGAGATTCGTATAAGAACAGGTTGTTTTATGCGGGTTTCTGCTGTATATGACATCAGTAAGAAGGAGTTCAATGAATTTAAGACTTTTTAGGTGCTGAAGAGGAGTAAACTTTGAGAACATGGATGCCCCTTTTCCTTTTTTAGTATCATTTGATTTGCAAAGTATTATCATAGAACGCAAAGAGATGCGTAACATTCCAGTAGCACTCCCGCCATGAGAGCATTGAAAGCATCATTTTCTTGGGACTCCAATACAACTGTTACATCGGGATTCATTCACCCATAGCGCAATTTTTATGGAAGCTGATGTTTGATTATGAAATTTAATAACAAGAGCGACATGTGTATTCACTGAACACTGCCACAAGAATTGTTGTGGGACCCATATGCCGTCAAAGTTCTACAATCCATGGCAGCGAGCAAAGTTTTAGGCATTATCAAGGGGCTTGCTGATGTCTTCAGAGTCCAGCAACCTGCCTCAAAAGTTCCTCCAAGCTGTTTGAGAAATCCCTTAACGATGAATATCTCAAATGCTATGACAAATGCCTACTCGCAAATCAAAGAGGTATTGCCAAGGAACAAACTCAATAGCTCTTTTGCACCTAATATTCCATGAGCCAGCAATCCACAGAATCTGCTGCTGATTTCCTTTATTGGTTTTATGGCAGCTCAACATAGCCTGGAAAAACTGATCCTTGGCATTCACAGTATAGATGGAGATATCAAACTCATCCATGCAGTAATGTTGAAATTGCAGCCTACTCCGTGTAAAGATCTGCTAAGTAAGGACTCAGCTTTCTCAATCCTCACAGCAGTTATAGAAGCAGCTAAGCACCTGGAATCAGTACAGCCTATGTCACAAGAACAACAGAACCCGTAGAAACCTCAAAGTTTTTTGCTGCTCAGTCATCACAAAGATCCTAGTACCACCTTCACTTGGATAATTGTGTTGCTTATGGTTAAAGGTATGTCCCTTAAAGCGCAAACCAAAACGCAGTTCTTTTCGTAAAGACGCAGTGAAGTGAAATTTTTTTATTGCTTAAAACTGGAAGTAGAAACACTTCAGCCCTGAAACAACAATAACTTATACCCGTGTGACGTAAAGTGGGTCATTGCAATCTGAAATTATTGGCCAACAATACTGTATTGTCAGGTTTCCAATGGCCCTAAATTGATGATGATTTATGTGACGAATATATCAATGAAGGGCTAAATGAAGAACTACTTCCTATCTTACGTCACAAGTCCTTCGCAAAAAGTTTTTGTCAAGGTCATACTTTGGATGGCTGTTGTGCAAAACCTGCTTCAAAAATGAATGCCAAAGTTGGCCAGTTCATTTTATCTAACCCTAGACAACATAAAAATTTGTTTTTTCAATTTTCATAATTTTGACTTCACTGCGCCTTTAAGGAAAACGCTTTTGTAATTGACATTAAGGTTTGAAAGAAAAAATAAAAGATCAGTCGTGACCATTCTCGTATATCTGTTGTACAGAAAAGAGGAACAAAAGTCACATGCTCGGCAAGTTAATGTAATTATTATCTTAAAGGGAGAGCCTCACTCCAAGAGAGATATGAGTTGTTGGTGTAGAAAAACATCAGCAATATTGTAGAATGTTAAAGGAATGTTTCGATCCATTATTAGAACTTATTGAAGATCGCCTGGTTCATCCCAAAAATCATATCTGCTGATAGATTCTACCAAACGCAACATAAGGTTCTCTCTTTCTTTATCTTCTTCTCTCCGTCTTTCTTCTCCATTTGCTAACCATTTCATTAACTGCACAATCTCACTGCCTTGACCTCCTTGTGCACCCATGCCAATTTCTTGTTCATCCGTATATCCTCCTTCTGACCAGGGGCGGATCTAGACTGTCGCACAGGTCGCACATGCGACAGTCAACATTCAGCTGCACAACAATATTTTTAATCACTTGGAAAGTTTTCTTAATTTGTACTTCATCAAATCAGCTCTAAGATGGATTTTTCTGTTTGCTCTAAGTAGTTAGGGAAGTATATAGAAGAGTCTTACATTTTCCTATTCTGTGGAGGAGCTAGTCAGAAAGAGGAGATCCCATGTTTGTAATCTTTATTCCGGATTGTCAAATCTTACAGTTTTTACTGAATCCCAATAGATAGAGTAAGATGTCTGTGCACAGGATGTTTCTTACCCATTGTCGCACCACTGCCGCACCACTGTCGCACAATTTGCATATGAATAGAGGAAGCCAATCATATCGTTTTCCTGTGCGACCGTATGCCTAAAGGATGCTTTTTAGTGCTGTCGCACAATCTTAGAATAGATTTGATAAATAGATTTTAGTACGTTACTCAGCACGTGAAAGGCCACAGAATTCCATTCATGTCGCAATCTTTATTATCTTATGACGGATTTACTGGAAAAAGTAAAGCACTTTATTGAAGAAGAGAACTACAACGCGTTGGAGGCAATCTATAATGCTGAAGTAGCAAAGAAAAACAGGTAATTTCGAAGAACATCCTGTTAGCTGACGACTTATCTACTAGCAGCGACATTCCAAAGAATGATGCTTGCCTTCGCGTTATGAGTGATAAAAGAGTCGT
>OLMO02000301.1:8489203-8523518 GCA_900291935.2 Cassiopea xamachana
AATTATATGAGTACTTCTTTGGCATGGCTTAATTTTAATATGTGTTATGGTGTAATATTTACGTCCTCAAAATGTATAATTTATTTAGACTATCTTCACCAGCCCCACAGCCAACAGTCGCAAAATTCCTTGGTTTGACCACGCCTACTAACGAGCCACACCCTATGTGCGACAGTCATTAAATTTTCTAGATCCGCCCCTGCTTCTGACTGTTGAGCTGCTTTCTGATTTCGACCACCACCCATAGCTGCCTTTGTCTTTCTTTCCTATTTTTTCACCTACTATTTATACCACTTGTGACAAGATCTCCGAGGGCCAAGACGAATAGAGACAAACCAGTCTTAAAGTTACTTATTTTGAAAATCCAAACCACTAATAAACTCAAACGAGTGTTAACATCTTATCATAATACCCAGGCTCGTCTGAACCTCACGAAATTACTTATACTTACTCCTTATATAACAAAACGGTTTACAAAATTGACCCAATTACTTCACTACTCAAAATAAACAACAAAAGAAAACGTAAACCCTTCAATTATGTTACCATGACAACAATAAATCTACGTATATGTACGTACAATAAGGCTACTACAGTGATGACAACCTAACTGAGAACCTACGCTATACGTCATTGGGACCTAGTAAACCAAGCAAAAGGAACTTAAGATAAACATCAAGTAAACTCTAAAGCTAAAATGCATTACCTAATGGCCTAAGAATACGTAGTACAGTTGACAAATAGTAATATGGCGTACGATAACATCTAATCACTATGCAGTTCATCACACTGGTTCATCCCAAAAATCATCATTTTCCTATATCTACAGGATAACGGTTGGCCGTCAGACTTATTAATATCTGAAATAGAAAAGAATATTTGAAAAACTATTCAGAGAGGCTGGACCATGGGGACGAAAGGGTAAAATGCCTCTCCTGCCCTTGAAGAGCAGGGAACAAAGTGCCCTTATTCTGTCTACAGATGCAATTTTTTCACATTTTCTTCTTACATTCGTTCTTCTCTCAGGCTCGACCTCCTTTTATCCTCAGGGATTCATCACCAGCCACGAAGTGCAGCAATGGTTGGGGGCATATCTTTGTAAAAAGTACATTAACATCGAAAACTTCGGCATTGTTAAGTGTTTCGGACAACATTTCGGGAAATTTTTCATATTTTCGGCACCTATAGGAATGCTACTCTAGATCATATAGAGTAGCATATCCAATATTGCAAGAGGTATGAAAAATGAGTGAAAATTGTGCAACAGCAATCTAAGTTGATAGGAAGACATTATTGCTTAGATGTTAGTAAACACTAATCGTAGGTTGTGTCACAGACCCAGAGAAATAAAACAACAGAAAATTCACTGTGTTTATAACTCTGACAACTTTCGACTCAAGAATATGTCTCTAGGGCACAAAACTAGGACTAAATCTAACCTATAACCTTAGTAAAGCAAATCTACTAGGCTTCCAAAAGCGTAGTACTTGAGCCAACACAATTCATTCCTCCAAATCAAACTTTTTGAACTCTATATATAGTATACGAGAACATACGTAAAATAGTGACTAAGTATTATCCATCATTACAAGCTATGCAATTACTAGGGTTTGAAAGCGTGGGAAAGGAAGGGAAGGGCAAACTGGCACGCATGAGTACTATATCTAATGACGTAAAACTAAGAGAGTGTTGGCTACGATAAAATATGCATGAATGAAACAACGATGACTAAGATATCTATGTGGCCTAACAATGCTGGAAAAATCCCACACCTATAACCAAAACCAAGGAGAGAGGATTACACTATAGTATGATGCACTAACGGTTATACAGCGTATGACGTGCATCAAGGGATATGCTTATGCTATCTATGGAGAGAATAAACAGAAAGAAGAAAGTCCTAAACTATGAATGAGCGCCTGGGATGTGACAGTTGATAGCTAGTGAATGGTACATTCTGCTTATTTCCTTCTCTTTATTCCACACGCCAGATATTACATTACTGCCACTGTGTATCAGTGGCCAGGTTCCCATTGAACTGCGATGTTGGCTGGGGTGAATACTGAAAAAATGTGGGCAATGCATGGGTGTGGGTAGTGTCACCATTTGTATATGCATAGTATTCGAAAGTGGGCACAGGCATATATACTTTAAACCAACTTGCTTACACGCAAAATCTTATCGACAACTCTCATATTCCTTAGCATGGTTGGAGGATTTTTGCTTTTTTTCTATTTGCAGCTTTATACAGCATCTTTACACATGCATTCAGTGTGTTTTGTGCTTATTGCTGTATGGTCTATATAACAAAGACCTATAAAGGAAGGGTAATTCTCCAAACAAGCTAAAGTCTCTTTCAGCACTCATCATGAGTGATTCTGATATTATCCATAAGCTTAACACATTGGACAGCTCTAAGCTTCGGCGAACGAAAATTTTCTAGCAAACAAAAACACTCGGACAGGATCTTATGCCGAAACATTTTTGTCCCACACTTTTCGAAGTTAATGTAATCTGTTAGATAAGATTTTGATGTCATAATTAGTGCAAGTGCCCTTCTCGAAACTTGGGCCACCTACACAACTCTTGCTCCGGCGTCCCTGGAACTATGTAAGCTGATGTTTGAAGCGAATAATTATATTAATGAATTATTAAAAGTTTGGCACAAAATTGTGACAGAATATTACAATGCAAAGTCAAAACCCAATTGATTCTTCATTTTTATTATGCCATTAGCCCCTCTACAATAATATCTAGGTGTGCATTTCTTGACAAGGCCAGATTTGGCCAGTTTAGTAATCTAAGCCAGTGGTTCCCATACAGGGATCCGCGGTTCTCTTGAGGACCGCGAAGGCTTTTGGAGGACCGCGAGAAGCTGCTGAAGCTAGCAAGTTTTAGAGCCACTTTTATAGACTTTTAGGCCCTTGTTAACTCAAAGCTATAAATTTCGGTAATACGGTAAACTTACGTCTTCAAACATTGTTTGTATTTTTTTATAAAAATTACACTTATTTGTAGTAAATAGTCTTCTTGCATCTAACGGGAGATGACCTTAAATTGCCGATGGCACACCTATCTGCAGATAAAGAGAGGAAGAGTATGAAGGAACGTCAATTTGGAGACATTCTACCAGCGGTAGTTTTTCAAGAAAAGTCAAAGGGACAAAGGGGCTAAATTTGGCGGGAATTTTAGAAGAAACACGTTTACTCTAAAAATTCTCGGGAATATTTGTCGATTGCACGTGTTTTGCATGGGAAAAAGGTACAAGAAAATCGAGGCTCAAGCAAAAAACTCGTGCATTTGTCCTTTGGTTTCATAACTTTTGCCGAGAATTTGCCGGATTTATAGCACCTGTGGGGCACTTTACCTTCCCAATAGCTGCTACTCCATTCTACATCAAATCCAATGGTATCTGACCAAGATCTTTCTGCAATGTGCTGTATCTTGTAAAAAGCTGCCACGAACTAATCAAGGACGTGGTTTCAAGAATTTTTCTAGGGGCTCTGCCTGTAGACCCCTCTTGTCTTGTTCGAACCAAAGACTTTGATAGAGGTGTATACTTTTCTCGTCTGCTAAAATTCACAACTTTTTAAAAGCCAAGTGGAGTTAAGCTTCTAAATGAATGATTATTCTACTGAAATTGGACATACTTTCTTGAATTTTGTCGAGTGTGACATTAGGAACATTTTACCAGCATTGCTCATCTTGAAACCACCCCTGCTCCATAGGATTGCGAGTAGAAAAAGCATGTAGTAGGGGAACACCATAAAAAATATTTTGAAAGGTTTGGGAACAACTGGTCTAGGCTGCAATTTTTTGAAAATGTGGCGGAGAAAAGGCCAAACAGGCAGCCCTGAATAAAATGATTTGCGAAACATTCTTCAATGCCTAGCAACAATTATAACATTGAAAACAGGAAACAAGACAAGGCCTTTTTATTGAAATACTTCAGTGAAGGCGTTTAGGAATAAGGGAGAAGTTGAACGTTTTTCAACTCTTTAATTCCTTTGCTTAAGGCCTTAAGCTGTCCTGGCTATGACGATAAAGTGCATCCGGTCATGTATGACCTAAAAGGCCTAGGCTCCAGACCGCCCATCTGGATAGCACCTATTCAGGGCCCCTACTCAGGGTACGAGTGAAGGCCAACGATGATTTATGACGCAAATGTGGCAGGAACAGCGGATGAGCTACGACGCCAACAGCTGCGGCTGACCTTTAGGCAGACGACTTGGTAAGAGAGGTGGTGAACTCTACAATCACCCGAAGGAAGGCAACGGGAAGCCACCTTCGTATCCTTCCCTAGTACAACCATGAAATGAAATCAGGAATGTCTAAAGTGAACGTCGTGAATGGGACCATGACCCATGAAGGAAATGGGACCCGCTTGGTCGGAACAGCTATGAAACGCAGGTAGCCTCGGAGCATCATCAAGCGACTGCGCAAAAATTACACCTGAAAATAGGTACATGGAACGATACAACTCTTTATAGAGCTGGCCAACTAGAGAATGTTGTTCACGAAATGAATAGAGCAAAACTTGACATACTTGGGCTCTGTGAAGCTCAGTGGCCCGGAAACAGCCGTTTAGAACTAGAAAGCCATACAATGCTATACTCAGATGGAGAACAAAATGCAAAAGGAGTGACGCTCATCATGACCAAAGAAGTTTGAGTGTCAGTGTTAGGTTGCTGGACTGTATCGGAAAGAGTAATAATAATAAAACTCAAATGCCAACCAGTCAACATTAACATAATACAAGTGTATGCACCTACATCTAACGCACCTGATGAAGACATACAGTTATTCTATGAAGACCTCAACAAATCGTTCTTCAAATGCAAATCACCAGAGGTCCGTATTGTAATGGGTGATTTTAATGCAAATGTGGCAAACGCAGTGAACCAGGAGTTACAGGAATATATGAACTTGGCAACAAAGACGAACAGGGTGAAACCTTTATTGAGAGGAGTAGGACACATTACATGAGTGTCTTAAATACTACTTTCAACCAACATAACAGAAGACTCTATACGTGGGAAAGCCTGGGAGACTTATTCAGAAATCAGATAGACTACATATGTATAAACCAAAGCTTTAGAAATTGTGTAAAAATAATTGTAAGACTGCCAGAAGCAGACTACACTAATGACCACATACTCTAGTCATGCAGATGATATGCAAACTGAAAAAAATTAAGAATCCAAACAAGAAGACCAAATATTTCAGCATTACTCTAAAACCTCCAATTAGCTAGCAAATTCAAAATTGAAATAAAGAATCGCTTCAATACTCTTGACACCTCAGAGCAAGAGGAAACTTCAGCAGAAGAGGACTGGAAAGAATTTGAAATCATCCTCACAGAAACGGTGCAAAAAATTCCTCCCAAGAAAGAACCAATAAGAAAACAGAAGTGGATAATAAATGAAATCATGGAACTTATTACAAAGAGGTACAAATACAAACAAGACAGTTGCGAATACAAAGAAACAGACAAGAAAGTAAGAATGAAATGCAAGGAAGCAAAAGAAAAATACATGAATGATCAATGTGAAGAACTTGAAAACCTACAAAAGAGGGACATTTCGCTAATGTACAACAGGCTGAGAAAAATGTATAAAATGAAGACTAGAGCAGCCAACAATACTATTAAAAGAAAATCTGGCAAAATAATGTTCGAAAAAGAAGATGCTAAACACAGATGGGTAGTATACATAGAGGAGCTTTTTGACGACGACTCAAGATCTGACAGACCTGCAGATAACTCAGAGGTAGAAGGCCACTCTATCCTTGAAAGTGAAGTTAAAGCAGCACTTAGAAGCATGAAAAACAATAAAGTACGAGGAAATGACAACATCACCAAAGAAATGATAAGGCTTGGGGGTGACATAGGAATTAGCAAACTGGTCATAATTATGAACAAAATTTACGAATCTGGATATATCCCCTCAGCAAATGAAGGAATCTATCTTCATAACGATTCTTAAGAAAAGAGACTTGCTTAACTGCTCTAATTACCGCCTAATCAGCCTTATGAGGTACATAACTAAAATTCTTATCCGCAATAATTATGTTCAGAATGAAAAACGTGATTCACAATGAGATCAGCTGAGAACAATTTGGTATTAGAAAAACCAAGGGTTCAAGAAACGCAATCTTTTTCATGAGATCCATAACCGAAAGAAGCATACAAATGCAACAACATGCTTATGCAGCCTTTATTAACTGCGAAAAAGCATTCGACAGAGTGAAGCGTATCGAGATAATTGAGGATTTACAGGAAATGGGTATCAATGGGAAAGACATCAGAGTCCTAAAGAACCTTTATTGGGAGCAAATGGCAGCAATATTAATTGACAGTGAACCCAGTAAGCGGACTTGCATCAAAAGACATGTGCGATAGGGATGTGTCATCTCTCCTGACCTGTTCTCTCTCTATTCTGAGATAATCTTGAGAAAAGTTAGACAAAGATCAGATCATCTGAAATTTACTATTAACGTTGTGAGCATCCAAAACATTAGATATTCTGATGACACTGTGCTCTTGGCTAGAAACAAAGTTGACTTAGAAAATCTCCTATATATTCTCAAAGAAGAAAGTGAAATCAGAGGCCTGAATATAAACAGAAAGGAAATAAAGTTAATGATGTTCTCGAAAAATAAGATACCACCTAAATGTAGGATCACTCTTGATGAAAGAACTACAACAGATTGAAAGCTTCAACTATCCTGGAAGTGTTCTCACTCAAGACTGTAGATGCACCTCAGACATCAAAACGCGTATAGCTTTGGCAAAAAAGTCCTTTACAGACATGTCGAGCACATTTACCAACAATCAGCTGGAAACTGATACAAAAAAGAGAATGATGCAGTGCTACATCTGGTCCATCCTAACGTATGGATGTGAATCATAGACCTTAAGCAAACGAGGTGAGAGTCGGCTAGAAGCCATGGAATTGCGGATTTACCATAGCATGAAGAAAATTTCATGGATAGATAAGAAAGCAAACAAAGAAGTTCTGGAAATGATGGGAGAGGAACAGAAATTGCTAAAAACTATTCGTCAGAGACAACTGAGGTTCGTCAGGCACATCTTTAGAGAAGAGTCGATTGAAAAGTTGAGTCTAGAAGGCAGAGTGGAGGGATGTAGAAGATGAGGAAGACAGAGACAAGATTTTCTTCAAGGTCTGGCGACAGCGGCAGGAACGAGGACAGTGGAAATACTACGGCTAGCACAAAGCATAAATGGTTTTAGGAACATGGTCGCCAACGTCAGACTCTGACATGGCACACAAAGAAGAAGAATGCCTTAAGGCTAATCTCCATTAAAGCAAATTACAGCAAACTTCTTGAGCGATCGCTATCCCTGCTAGTGCAAAAGTTTTGCGCAATCGCCACTGAATGAGTGGGAGAGTTGAAGCCCCTTCTGTCGGACTATAAGCCAGTGGAAATAAGGCTTAAAGTCACACCAATAAAACCGAAAATCATAAAGCTCATAGAAATGAAACAGAAAAGTAGGCAATCGAACATAACATGGGAACGATTGTTGGATAATGAGTGCGCAGATCAATTTCGAGAAAAAACTTCAGAACGAGTAGAGAAATGTTTATTTGAGAATGGAGGAATGGACTGAAACCAAGTAGAGAAAATCCTGAATGAAATGCTGAAAATCCTGAAATCCTGAATTGCTTTAGAAGTATGTGGGAAAAAGACAACACAAGTAAACCCCTGGATGGAAGAACATCATACAGAAGTTGAAAAGCTCAGAGAAAACATAAGAGAAGGACTCAGAAAGAGAAACGAAGTAAAAAGAAGAGCAACAGATGAATATGATCAGAGTTTAATTGAAGCGAGAGAGGACTTGAAAAAGGCGGGGAAAACTTACAAGAACCAACTGAAAGAATGGGAAGAGCAATGGTGGGACCAAAAAGCGGAAGAATGCAGAATAGCATGTGAAGAAGGAAAGATACGAGTCATGTATGACCTTTTAAAGCAACTGCAAAGGCGAGGAGAATACAACAACGCAAAAAATCTACCTCTCTTCTCAGAAGAAACACTTAAGGAACACCTGGAAGAAATAACAAAAGAACGCTTTCAAGGAAACCCAGGGAGAATGCAACAGTTAATTGAATTGGTAGAAGTGAAGGAAAAAAGCCAGGAGAAAATACAATGGTGGCAAGACTTCTTGACAGCCCTTCCAGACAATAATGAAATTCAGATGGAACTGAACAAGATGAGAGATTCAGCCCCTGGGCAGGATGCAATAAGGTTAAGATTCATAAAAATTGCACACCCGAAATCAAAGGAGTCATTTTCAATGAAATTAGAAAATTATGGAAGACACCAGCAACTCAGTGGGCAAAAGAATTTAAAATGGGTTTGGTTATACCTCTGCAGAAAAAAGGAGAAAACCCAAATAATTACAGAGGAGTATGTCTTCTACCCATACTAAGCAGGATATTAGCAAGAATTTTAGCAACAAGATTAAGGAACTGGGCTGAGGATATTGGTGCATTGGATGAGAATCAGGCGGGATTCAGGCAAGCTAGGTCAACAGCTGATGCGACTCAGATTTTTGTACGCCTACAAGAAGGCGCAGAACTCTTACAATTATCTGACCAGGAATACAAAAATGATAGCAACACAAACAGAGCTCAAGCAATTTTGCTAGACCTCAAGAAAGCATACCCCCGCGTAAACAGACCTATGTTATGGGAAATTTTGAGCAAATATGGACTACCGAGAAGCACCATAAACAAGCTGAAGGATCTACATGAGTATACATCTTATAGAGTGAAAGAACAGGATGGAGAGAGCACAGAATATATCCCACAAAGAGGGTTAAGGAAAGGATGCGCGACATCACCAATTATTTTTAATATTTTCCATCAAGCCGTGATGAGAATAGCGGACAAGCAGAGAAAAGAAGAGGCTAGAGAGAGAGATCCCAAGAGGTTGGAGTAGGATGGCGATATATGACTGGCCATTCACTCCCACCTAAACACTTGAAGAATAGTTTCAATTCAGAGGCTAGTAGTACTCAATTAGAGATGTCGTTATTTGCGAATGACACGACAGTCACAGGGACACAGAAAGAAATACAAGAGGGAAAGAAAATCATTGAAAATGTTGTGAAACAGTTTAAAGAAATTAACGAATGTTGATAAAGAAGAGAATCTGATCTTCGGTTCAGAACAGAGTGAGGACAAAAGAATGCTTGGTACTTGGTTGGGGAGGAAGACGGATATGAAACATAGGATTCAAAGAGCCGGAAAAGCATGGTCCATCATAAGGAAGAGATTTACAAAGTGCAGAAGTGCAGACTGAGTAAAATAACTCAAGCTAAGGTCTTTGAAGCATGCTTTGAGAGTACACTCCTGTTCAATGCAGCAGTAAGGCCATTCCACCAAAGGGAGATAAAAGCCATGCAGACATTTGTTAACAAAAAGTACAGATACATTTGGAGCCAAAAAGAATGGAGAACCATTAAGACAAATGCAAGAGCAAGGAATAAATATGGCAGAATTAAAAAAACCCTAAAAGTGTTAACTATAAGAAACAAAATTGAAAAAGCACATCTAATGAGAATGGTTCACATACTGAGAATGTCGGATGATAGAATATTGAAGCAAGCAGTACTCGGATGGAACCAGGACCTTGAAAATCTTCATAAGAGCCGGAAGAAGCGACAAACTACGGTGGGTTACTGGCGACGATTACTAAAGGAAGCCGGGATGGAATTAGAATCCGTAGAGAAGTTAGTGATGAACAGAAAGGAATGGAAGGAAATGATACAAAACAGGATGAAATTTCTACAAAGTTTTGACGAGCAAAAAGGAAAGAAATATGAGAAGAAGCCAGGGGAAGTTGATATCGTCGAGAGGAGCCAAGAAAAAAAAGAACAAATAAGATGTATTTACCAAGGATGTGGAAGATTTTTTTGTACGAAAGCTGGGTTAACCATACACCAAAAGAGAACAAACATGGAGATCAATGTAGCACCTACTTTTACTTGCAACAAATGTGGGAAAAATTTCAAACAGGAAGGGGCATGGAACAACCATCAAAAAAATTGCACAGGAAATAGAGTGGAAGGAAAGAAAATAGAATGCCACATATGCAAGAAATGGCTTATAGGCAGCAATTTAGCAAGAAATATGAGGACAGTGCATGGTGTAACAACTGAAGAGGAAACTTCCAATGAGGTTACAGCTCGAATTTACAAAACGAAGTATGTTGTATGCAATGAGTGCGGGAAGACAATATCAGCTGCAAATCTGGCAAGGCACCAAAGATCAAAGGCCTGTGTAGAGCTACCGATGTAGGATGCTCTCCAACTTCCCCTTTGTATTGAAACATGCCCATGGGCGACAAAAGTGATATGATACAATGATGATGATGATGATGATGATGATGATGATGATGATGATGATGATGATGATGATGATGATGATGATGATGATGATGATGATGATGATGATGATGATGATGATGATGATGATGGTTTGGTCATGACTTCATACTTGCCGTTGAGTGCCGAGTGGACAGGGGAAACCTCAGAGACATGATTTTCCAACCGGTATCAACCGCTTGATCTCGTGGAATGGGGATCTCAATGGAGGGATAGTCACCTTGCCAATGGCTTGAGCTCCTACAACTGTTGACGACCTACAATGCGGTGCATTGTGTCACTGACCCGAGAACTATGAGCGCTCTTTTGAAAAATAAATTGGAAACAGATGTAGAGAAAAATCCAGGGCCATCAAGTCAGGCCCAGAGACAAGTAAGAAATGCCAGAAGAAAGAGGAGAAGATCAAGAAGGAGAATTAGTAAAATAAGAAAGTTGCAGAAAGAATCGGTGAAAGGAAGCAAAATAATCGCAACGTGGAATGTACAGAGGGCCAATATACACGGAGGAAGGTTTGGAAGAATAGTAAAACTATTTAAATGGGTGCCCGCTAAACGCGGGCAATTCCACCCCCAACTGTGATAATCTGCAAATTAGCCTTGGAAAGACAAGCAGTGTCTNAAGTAAGAAATTTTATAAAATAAAAATCATGAACTGGCCCCTATGACAAACACTCCCCCTAAAAAACACATCCAATAAGCCACAAATTTGCCCTTACCCCTGACTATCTGGGTTATCTATGACAAAGACATCACTTCCTCATAAACAGTAGCTCTGGGCTACCTATTTGAAAAAGGTATAACTTCCTAACTATAAGTAGCTCTATAGAAGAAGAAAGTCAATGGGAATTACCCTTATCTAGCAGCAATTTTCCTGATAAAATATAGTACAAACTCGCATACATTTTACTCCAAAAGTAACCTCTACCCCCACCTTTTTTGGTATATCTTCAACATGCAGTAATACCAAGGAATTCAAACACTCGGGAGTAGTTTCCCTATTCAAACTCAGCTTAGTTGAGGAAATCAGTATACAGCTAGATCCAAGAGAAAAATCAAGTAGGAAGAGGCATTTCTCATGCAATAACCCTTTCTAGGCAGTCACTGCTACGCCTTACATAGAAAGAAGGAATCGACGCCATGTTTCTCCATGGGGGGTGAAGGCCCCTCGCTAGAACATAAGTTTGATTGCAGTTCCACACGCTTTACCAATCAAAATAAACACCACGGCCATACTGAGAACGTAATAATTCCACAGCCATTTAGTAAAATTTATTTCCATTCTCTAAACTATGCCGAATCTTTTCGCTAAAGCATAACTTTGGGGATAAAAATCAAAGCGTTGGTCAACTGTCAGGAAGGGACTTGGCGTTAGCCATTGTTTACTTCGCAGAACAAATTAACAAACCCCGAGGAAAACAGTGCTAATACAGGAAAGGATGAGCCAAACAACAATATATTATCTAGCAGCACACTTCCTAATAGTAAACAGCATAAACTCGCATAGATCTTTGCCAAAAATAACACAGGACTTTCGGGAATTCATCAAGAACAGATAGGCGTACTCCCAACGGGAACTCGCTCGCTCGCTCGCTCATTTTAGAAGAAATTCCCTATCCAAAGAGCCAAAACAGAGGGCAGCGAAGCTACATAATCTCAATAACGCAGTAAAAGGGCTTTAGTCAATTCAAATATAAAAAGAACACTCACCTGCAAGAAAGCAAGCATCCACCACTGCAGAGACTATATCACGTAATGGCGACCGCTCCTTCAACCAAGGCTATTGTGTGAGGTTGCATTGACAGGATAAGACAATGGAATGTGTCAGCTCGAACAACACATCCCGTCAACTCCAGCGCAAAAATCTGTCACCTTCTCACAGCCAGAGCCGCCAGTCAAAGATCGCGAGGAAAATGCTCGATTCTCTCGTCGAAAAGGCAGAAAATCGCGACGAAATATAGCAACTTCACGAGATATTTAGAGGCGCCACCCCGGGAAATCGGTTTCAGTCCGGCCAAGTTTCCCCCTCAGATCCTTATAAAGACAACCGATTCTCGCGGCCCCTGTGATCCAAGGCTCAACAAAAACCCATTGTTCACCATTGTTCTGCCATTGTTCACAGCGCCCTCCGCATAAATTATCATATAGGGATCTTAGTATATATAGATGCAAGCGGAGTGGAATGGATATTACCTTTTTAACTGAGCTACACACCTTTAGCCATGGCATCAAGAAAATTGAAATAGATGAGGAAAGTATGTACCTTCTACATTCTACGAAAACAGGAGTATTAATTTGAGGAAATTGATACCGATAATGGTAAACGGAAAGAAGAAAGTGGTACCCCGCAGACAGAGTAACAACAATGGAATCCAGAGATTCAATCCTGTCATCGGTATATCGACCAGTCAGGGGGAGTGCACAATATGAACAAAAGATACAAGAGGTGAGGAGAGAGCTAGAACGGGCGATACACGGGGATACATCAAAGCAAATCGTTGTGATTGGGGGGAATATTAATGCGCAGGTTGGTAGAAATATAGGAGCATATGACAAATCGAACACAGTTGGAAGAGAAGATCAAATTGAATGGCTCACTGAGCACGAGTTATGCTGGGTTAATTCATTTTCTATGTAAAGAAAAGAGGCACTTGGTTCAATTGTGCCAGTAAAACATGGTATGAGATTGATGGATTCATCATTGACTCATTGACAAGAGAAGAGGACAGACATATAATTGTAAAAGCTCTGAAAATCAAGCATAATGAAATGCTATCCGACCACAAGATCGTAGAAATGAAGCTAAAAATGAAGACACCGAGACGATCAAATGAGAGAAAACAAAAGAAAAGAGAAACTATAAACTGGGAGAAAATGATTAATCAAGAAATAGCAGAGCAGTACAGAGAGAGGATAGAAGAAAGAGCCACTCAAGAAGCAAGAAAAAGGGAAATGAACACGGAAGACCTGGAATGGCAAACAGTGAGCAAAATACTTAGAGCCACTGTGGAAGAAGTATGTGGTAAACGAGAGAAAAAAACAAACCCATTGATGAACCAACACGAGAAAGAAGCAATGGAACTAAAAGCAGAGATACGTGAAGCATTGAGAGAGAGAGAAATCGAGTGATACGGCAGACAAGAGAAGGAACAAGCCAGGAGTATTCTATAGCCCAAGCAAGACTGATAGAGAAAAGAGCAAACTACAAAAGAGAGTTAAGACAATGGAAGCAAAATTGGTGGAATCAATTAGCAGAAGAGTGTCAACAAGCATGTCAAATGGGACAAATTGGGAGGATGTACAAAATACTGCAGAGGCTACAAAGGAGAGGAGAGTACAACAACAGCAAGGCCATAATGCTTTTTACCGAGGAGGAATTTAAAGGTTATCTCGAAAAAATCACTCATGAGCGATATGAAAATAGTCCGGAACAGATATTAAAGATAATTGAAAAGGTGGAGGAACTGACGGTGGAGGAAGAGACTTTGGAGAGAAACAGCGAATTAATTGTACAGAATCTGAGTTTTGAAGGAATAAAGAATGAAATAGCGAAGATGAAGGATGCAGCACAAGGAAAGGATGAGATACAATTGAGGTACATCAGAGAAGCAGGAAATGAGATCAGTGTGTATAGCAAAATTATGTATGGGAAAACCCTACACACAGATGGAATGATGGACAGAAAGTTGGAATAATGATCCCATTACATAAGAAAGGAGATAACAAAGATATGAACAATTTCAAAGGAGTGTGCTTACTGCCTATCATGAGCAGAATTTTAGCGAGAATTTTGGTGACAAGGCTCCAAAATTGGGCAGAAGCTCCTGGAGCACTAGACGAGAACCAAGCAGGTTTTAGACAAGAAAGATCGACGGCTGATGCAACGCAAATCTTTGTAAGAATCCAAGAAGATGTGAAAGTAGTTAGAAATATGGAAGACATAGACAATGAGAACAATGAAAGGGAGGAAAGAAAAGAGATGACTATATTTCTAGATCTTAAAAAGCATACCCAAGAATAATTCGACCAATATTATGAGCCATGATGGAGAAATATAGACTACCAAGCACAGTAATTGACAAGCTGAAGGTCCTACACGAATTTACATCATACAGAGTCAGGGGGAGGAGAAAGAGACAGTACGGAGTTCATCCAACAGAGAGGATTACGAGAGAGATGTGCGACATCCCCGGTGATTTTTAACATATTCCATCAGGCGATTATTCGAATGGCAGAAAAGGAAAGAGCACGTGAAGCAGAGAGAACAAAGAAAAAGTAGGCATTGAGTGGTCGTTCATGCCAGGTCATTCGCTTCCACCAAAGAATGTAAAGAACATGTTCAACTCAGAAGCCAAGAATGCAACACTAACAATGTCTTTGTTTGCGGATGACACCACAGTCATTGGAAGGAGCGATGAAATAAAAGAAGGCAAGCAAATAATCGAGAAGTCATGGGGGAGTTTGAAGAGAGAACAAATGAATCAAAGGAAGAGAAAATGGAATTTGGAGAAAGAGGCAGTGAGGAAATCCGAATTTTAGGAACATATATGGGGAATGAACACGTTACTAACATGCGAATAAAGAGAGCAGCAAGAACATGGATGCATATATAGAAGAGATTTATGAATTGTAAATTCAGCAAGAAGACACAAGCCAAAGTAGTGGAAACCTGCGTAGAAAGCACAATTTTGTTTAATTCTGTTGTAAGACCTTTCTCAAAATCTAAGACAAAAAGAATTCAAAGCTGGATAGACAAGAGATATGGATACATGTGGAGTAACAAGAAGGAGGAACCTTTGAGACAGGTGGAGAGAAATCGCATGAATATGCAAGATATGAGAAACGAGCTAGATGTGAAGACAATCAGAAGCAAAATAGAAAAGAGCCACTTAGTAAGAATTGGTCACATTGCACGAATGTCAGATGAAAGATAAGTAAAACAGGCGACGATGGGTTGGATCAGAAGAATGGAGATGGGGAGAAAACCAAGGAAAAGAAAGATGACGACGCTTACGCATTGGCACAGACTATTGAAGGAAGCAAATATGGAGGCCCATGAAGTAGAAAGAATAGTGATGGATAGAGCAAAATGGAAAAAGTAGTCAAAGACAGAATGAGACGTATAGAGCAATTCGAGAAACAACAGGGGCATCAGTATATAAGACGTGAAAATGATGAAAATATCGAAAAAAGATCACAGTATAAAGCACGGAATGACAACAAATGCAAATACGAAGGATGTGGCAGAACATTCAGAACTAAAGCTGGACTGGTCATCCATCAGAAAAGACTTCACAGAACAATGGAAAATGTGACAACTTATAGATGCCAGAAGTGCAATAATGAGTTCAGACAAGAGGCGGTATTGAAAAACCACTCCAAAGCATGTAAAGGTGGAAAAATAGAAGGAGATAGAAAGGAATGCAGAATATGTAATAACTTGGTTGGAAGGACGAATTATGCGAGACATGTAAGGAGTTCTGAACAAATGAATAACGTGCAAGAAGAGAGAGCAGCATAAGGGGGGGGGGGAAGATCAGATCAGACTAATACACAGACTACAAGAATATATATATCAAAGAGAACGGTATGCACATATTGTGGAACAAATGCAACTGCTACCAATTTGGCAAGACACCAAAAATTGAGAGCCTGCATGGCCTCGGATCAGTGACACAATGAACTGCAAATCTCATGCCTGTCAGCGAGAAAAGAGGAGGAGGAAGAAGAAGAAGATGATGGTGATGGCGATGATGATGATGACGCCTTGCCTATGGTATAGCGACCTTTAAGGTGCGGCAAGGAAAGGCTGCACACCAGTACAGGTCATGCAAATACAAACTGGCCAAACTACTTCCCCTCACTCTTCAGAAGAAAGAGAACATGGTACTAGCATGGTCTCTGGATGAGGAAGTGGGGACATATGAAAAATAAAATTCCATCACAGTTACGAGACGGCCTAAATTGAGATGATGGTCAAGGATTTCAATGAGAACCCGAAATCAGAGAAGAGGAAAAAGCACAAAGAACGGAGTTAGAAAGTAGAAGGGGGCCGATAAGTACAAGGAGAGGAAAAACAGTATGGACCACAGAAAAAAGGAAGGAAGACAGGAAAAGAAGATGGTTTAGACGGAGAGAGTGGAAGCAAACAGAATTATTTACGGAAGCAAAAGTGGAAACGAAAGTGAGGATTATTTGAATCAACAAAAGATAAGCATTGGACCGAAGTATAGAAGGAGACTGAAAGAAGTAGCAAACTGGTGCATGCATGATAAGGAAGTGAAGAATTGTATTGATAAGTGAGATAATAGCAGATAATGAAGGAGTAATCCATTTAGGAGAAGAGAAATGGCAAAAATTATAGATCATGGAGAAAAATCAGCAATTATGTTAAGTAGAGAATGGGCAATAAGATCGCAAAGAGAAGGGGAAATCAAGGAATGGGGAGACAGAGTGGTAGGTGTGAGAATAGGAGACTTAATACTGATAGCAGCATACCAACCACTATGAAAGTATGGAAATATACAGGTAGAACAATACAGACATGAGGACAGCCACGACGAGAAACATGTCAGAGAGAGTTCATTTCCTCTTTATTTAATTCGACATTCCATTAGTTTGACATACCATAAGATTTGGACGTAGCCGATGTTATACAGACATAATCAATGTTGTTAGGACACAACCAAAACGACAGAAGTGCAGACGTTTCGAGACATTATGTCTCAAGAGAAGAGCCAAGATGATTCGTGGCTCCTCTCTTGAAATTTGTAATTCAGCTGCGATTTCCAAGAAGTATTTCAATACAGACAGGAGTTGGAAAAAAAGCTACAGAGAGCAAGGAGAGATGATATATTGATTACTGGAGGGGAACACAACTCTAGTGTTGGTCCAAAGGATGGAGAAAATTGTCAACCAGGAGCAGCGGTGGATCCAGATAAAAATCTGAGTTACGCAAAAAAGGCGTGACCGGGGACAGGGCATGGTTAAAACAATTATTTAAAGGAAGGCTTGAATGTATTGCTTTAATAGCCTTTCTTATCTAGAGAAGCAATTTTTTCACATAACAACAGAAGTACTCTCAAGTGCCAAATAAACGGAGGATTGGCTTTAAATGATTATAAAACGATGGAAAGAACAAAAAAAGGTTGTTATAAAGCATAGAGCTAAAATTTATATAGAAGTACTCTATTTTGTTTTGAATGATGGGTGTGAATAGTAGTAGCAAGGAAAGGAAATGAAATCAAGGGTTTGTAAAAAGTCAATTTCCTTAAAATTACTAAGCGGAGGCCCGGTGAGTTGGAAAAAATTGAAATATGAATAGGGGGGCTTTATTTGGCACCTGAGAGTACAAGATGATTTTTTATTGCAGTAAATTTCACAGAGTTAATAAAATCAACTAGGATGGTTGGAAAGTAAAAAATATGAAGAGTGTCATCTTTCTGATTCAAACATTCTCTGGTGTATACAGTATGGTTAAGCAGCACTTTATTAATATTACAATATTCAATTTTTGTGCAGTCAACAGGGTAGAAAAAGTCAATCTTATGCTGGAAAGCAATTGATAAGCCAAGAATGTAAAGAAATGCAAAGAATACATAATTTTCAGCACTGAGTTTAGCTCGTCAAGTATTGCTAAGTTGGAAACAAATTGTCTGGATTTTGAATGAACCCCCTTATATCAAGGTTGTGAATCTAGGGACTAGATATGCAGACTTCAGCATTTTTATACAATTCCATACATCAGAGGTATCCTAGGCATGCTATCAGTGTTTCATCTAACTAGTGCAAGTGAGCAGGTATCGTATCAGTAGTAATAATATCCTGAACCAATTAATAGCAAATACATTTTAATCGATAAAATGTAGCTAAGCAAATTGATTAGATAATAAATAAAAGGTGAAATAGTTTTATGCTCCACAGGCTCTTTCCAGCATATTACCTAGCTTTTGCTGTAGCCTAGTGTGTGGTATTATATGCTTCTTCATCATGAAAATCATTTGACATAAATTCAGTCCAATTCCCTTTCCCATAAGGACCTTTAAAATCAAATAAAAGATAGTCATTGGACGATGAAAAGTTGAAATACAAATGAAATATCTAGTCAATAATCGTAACATGCAGCATGTGAATTTGAAGAAGATTGTAGTGGAGATGATCTAGGAAAGAAAGATTCAGCTCAATTTTTCCTTCTGAATATTCCACGGAATAGAAGATATGATATGTATTACGCATACCAATAAGAACTATCAATCACTTCAACTATTAAAAAGATGGGCTATAATTGCATTGTAATTCCTGGATCTCTAGCCAACGACTTTTAGGAAGCAAAAATTTAATCCTGACTACTAATCTCATACTTAAGGTTTTCCCTTGCAATTGGCCTATTTGTACAGTTACAAAACTTTGCTATTTTCACACATAATTTATATTGCAAAGTATCGTTTCCTAATACCAACAATGAAATTCAGGGGTATGAAACACCACTAGAGGCTCTTCATCCAGGTCAATTCATGTACCCAAAGATATTACACCTTAAGGGCAAGTCAACCTCCACTCGCTTGAATATGAGTGCACACTACTTTCCAAGAAACCAATTTGCAATATTTGCTATACAGCAATCTTTAGGCAGATATTTTTACTTCATATACATAATATGCGAACAGATATACCTAATGGAAAGAAAGTTCTTAGCTCAGGACAGCCCTGATTCTTGGAACTGCAAGGCAACACCGTTGTCAGCAACAACGATCTCGACTACTACTGACGATCTCTGAAGATCTCAATACAATCTCTTAAACAACGATATTTGCCAGAAAGAAGCTTCTTTTTCCCCTTGAGTTAAAAAAATCCTCTTGGAGGAGATGCTTTATACTAAGCAGCAGTGATGCAAGCCCCACTCAAGACTAGCAGCCAGGGAAAGCACACCTCCCAAGTATAACTGTGTAGTTAAAGTGGCCAATGGGAAGGCGTATTAGCTTCGTGCTACCGAGAATTAATCGAAGATGAAAGCCGTCATGAAACGAAAACAAACTTCATAGGAGGCATTATTATGACAAGGTTATAGAATTACTGTCTGTACTAGTGCCTTATATTGTTATTGCAATCATAAACAGATCTATAGGGGATGTAAATGTGAGGTAGCCCCACTATTTTCATACCCTTAAGTAAATTCTGTAATAATTTTATACCATGTATAGCGTTATAAGGCCCTAGGTCAAAGGGATTTGTTACAACCTATGCCATACTTAGCTTGTTGGTTCTTGATGTTTGCAGTAATTAACACCATAACGTATCCTACATGCTAAACAGTTAACTTGAACTGATTTAGTCGATATTGAAAATAAGCATCAGAATTCAGACGTGTTCTGTTCTGTGTCGACTCTGCTTAAGAAAACTCTACAACTAGTGACCGAGGTACATCAAAGCATGGCCACTATTCTGACAGAGAGATTCGACCACGGTGATTTTCCATCTTGGCTAACGCTGTTTGGATGTTATGCGTCCACTAACAAATGGGCTGATGCGGAAAATGCCCTTAAATTGCCTGCCTTTTTACATGGCGTAGCGGCAACGCATTTTCATGCATTGACCGATCCTCAAAAGGATTTGTATGACCATCTTATTGAGAATCTTAAGGCTTTTCTATGCCCTGCTGTTTGCAAGGAGACATTATATGCCGACTTCACAGCCCGTTTGCTGCATGACAAGGAGGACCCGGCCATATATTTGCATTCATTAAGAGACCTTTTTGACAAGGCTGACCCAAAACTGAGTGCTGCTGCCAAGGAAGCCCTTCTGGGTCGTCAATTCTTGGCTGGTCTTCCCGTGGCCATGCGGCTCGAGCTCTTGGAGCGCAACCCAGCATCCAAGCTGACTGAAATGGTCTCCTTTTGCAAGCACTTGCTAGCCGTCCGCCTTGTTGCTGGGGATGTGCCCTCCTCTCCAGTCTGTGCTGCCGCTGCTTCAGTCGAATCTACACCCAACGCTGCCATGCAATTTTCTGCTGTTCAGGAATTAACGACGGCTGTCAAAGAGCTTCAAATTCAACAGAAGGCTGTTATTGCTACCCTGTCCACAAAGTGTAGGCCAAAGCGTTCATCATTTCAAGAAGCCGAAGGTGTTTGCTGTTTCTTTTGCAAAGAGATGGGAAATATTGCCAGAAATTGCCCCTGTTAGTTGCATGTCCCTTCCAAAAAATCTACTAGTCAATCTGCTATAAAAATAAAAAATGCTGCAAATTTTCTTTACAAACTTTAGTATGAGCAAAGATGGTTTTCTTGATATAGAGTGAAAAACGTTTAACGTTTAGGGTTTCCAACAATTATTAATGAAGAGTTTTGCAAGAGAGTTTGAAAGTACAAATAGGAATTCAAAAATAAGTCTAGAAAAAATAGTAAAGCTACCAGTATGACCAAGAATATCACAAGCATATCAGGGCAGGAGGAGTAGAAAGTAGAAGTTCAAGGGAGCACAATAGCACCATTCAAGAGACCAATTTCACAGTCTGTGGGCCATGTGTCAATTGTTGATATTAACCCCTATATTTTACACAAGGAAGTCTGTTGCATGAAATCAAAGGGGAGATGGTCCCTCTCCTCAGCCAAGGGGCCACTTTTACAGGGCTTCTGCTACTACTTACACTCCTCAAAAACTCCGAAATCCATACATTTTGGAAAAAACTCCTTAAAAACTCCTTGTCTCTAGTCAACTCTCGTGGGGAGGATTCTCAGAAGCAGATTTATTTAGGAAGTGATTTGCTTTTGTCAAGGAAACACACAACAAATACTGCCTGAAAAATTTTGTTTAGTCCTTAAATTTTATCCACTCACCAGAGCACAAACTCTGTTTTACCATAAATATTCATGCATACATGTAGCAGTAAACCATCTCTCTGGTGCCCTGTAAATATATTATTCATTCACATATATGTGAATAAATAGCTCTTTGTAGTTGCTCTGTTTTTACTAGAATGTCGACAGCGTTTAGCTATTTTTACCACACCCACCGGAAGTGGTAACGCCCATTTGTATTGTGGTGACCAACAGTCAGATTTTGTCCTGGATCCGCCCCTGTGACGGATAATTGCATAATAATAATGATATAAACACATTATTTAAAGTTGGTTGCATGTACATTGTTAAAATGAAAACTCATTAATGCCAAATTTTACAAAGCTATACAGAATTTATTCCCATGAAACTAACCGTCTCAACCATGCGTAGTTGTTTCAGGAAGTGTCAGATCCTTTACGAATGCTATATGATACCCTCCGGTCGTTGAATATATCAATGATAAAATGAGGATTTAGATTTGATTTTGTCTTGAAGATCTCGACCATCAGTAGCTGCAGATTTCTCTCGTGGATGGTTGCAGATTTTTTTCTTGTCAATAATTGTTGAAAGGTTAATACGTTATCGTTATATGCCAGGCTAAGAGACCTTCCATGAATTCTGTTAATTTTGTGATCAATTTTGCGACTATGAAACATCTATGCGAGTTATGAATACGTTAATTATTGTTACAAGCTTTTTAATCTCACAGACAGCTATGACCAGACAACTATAGCAGTCGGAAAATTCATTCAGGGGTATCAAGTCCCTACACTCCCCTAGCATTTACATTCATAGTTAATGGTGTTTATTCTGAGACAGGAAACGTTCAAAATGGGTGCTACAGGACTCATGTCTTAGCCCTTTACTCTTATTCGTTTATAGTATTTATCCTTCATTTGTTACCCAAGATAGTAGAGTCTCCATGTACGTTAATGATACCATTTTTTGCCGTCAATTGTATGATGTGGCTCAGCTGAATTGAGACTATAAATGATATCCTTAAGTTTCTTGATAGCTGGATACAAGGCGACAAACATTTGCTTAGTAGCAGGAAGCGTGGGATGTGTTTTAGCTACAACTTGACATAGGGCGTTTAAACGTGTTCTTAATGTAATAAATTTTATTCATGAAACTTGGTTTAACTAAGTAAGATTCAAACCTCTGTCTCACACTAGTTCCCTTACTTATTTCATTTAGCTTGAAGATTTGTTTCATGTTGGGTACCGGGCTCATTGGGTATACTTTCATTTTTAATTCACTTTTCTGATTACCCATTTCTTGACCAGTGGCATAGCGTGACCTCTTCGACTGGGTATTCTATCATAAGTTTCTAGAGGTTTTGGGTGTGGCTTGGTGTGACTGGGTGTTGCTCCCTGAGCCTGAGCATAAATATGGCAAAACAGGTTATTTGTTGAACATCCCGTATTGAAGATTGTTTTATCGGATAACAAGAAGTACACATCACAGCGGAAGTAGTAGAAAATGACTTTGTCAAAAATATGAACTGAACAGTACACACATGTTTCGAGCTTTAATTGACCAATAAAGTTGAAAAGTCGAGGGAGCTGTTTGAAATCTATTAGCATTCACCACTTAAGCAAAAATACACATTTAAGTGCCCTTCCTAACCAAGGCGATAGATTCATACGGTGCATTAACTGTCCTAAGGCGCCTTAGGTCAGAGATTAATGAATGACTTACCTTTCATTGGTCATCACAATTGCTACTACCAGAAAAATAGCACACCAGTGCAATTATAGATTGTTTACTGAAAAATGTATATCCACGGAACTCTCTTTTAATTCTTCCATAAGTACTTTTGCATCCTTTTCAACAACAGGCGTGATCGTTTTCATGAACTTGGAAGTGAGACTACGGTTGCGAACGACTGGTGCTCAATCGCCAACCGAGGCTGTACGCTGGGAAAATTTCTTCGTCCAATCTTATTGTTTACGCAGATTAATGAGAAATTTATTGAAAATGGAGCAGTTTGATTGGTTGAATACTATCCAGGATATTCACTGCGTATTCGTGACAGATTTAAGTTAACATGAAGTTCTTCTTTCTCTCTTACGGCCTCGCAGCTTCAACGTTCATTATATTGCAGTCTAGAAGAGCTCAATGGTTGAAAGGCAACTACATTTGCCATTTCAATGACCATTAGCATTGCAGTCTCTTATTTTTTCTAAAAATTGTAGGGTATTCAGTGAACACCTTCAATACCCTGACGCTACTCCACTGTTCTTGACTACGAAGGAATTTGATCTGATTACTCTAGGTTAGCCTGGCATACATGTAGTGCCTGGACATTGTCAATATATATTTGTATGCATTATTGCTAAGGGACCTAAGTGATACTATCATCAACTTGTATTATTTCACAATAAGATATAACTACTTGTAGGGGATATTTAGAGTAGAGAGTGTCAGGAAATTGACGAGACTAGAGCACAATTTGTTGTACTGATTTTCCAAGACTCACTCTGCTGAACCCTCGACATTGGTGGCAGAGGCCAGAGCTGAGCACTGGATATTACTTAAGCAACGTAGCTTCTTCTCTCGTCCCAGAGAAATTCGAGTCAGGGGACATTGTCTCCTGGCTTTGTCAATTTGAGGTAGGTGCCGCTGCCAACTCCTGGAATGCCGAAAAAAATTGAAGATCTTGCCGGCCTTCCTTCGTGGTCCGGCTGCCACTTACTTCCATGCAATGGACGACGACAAGAAGGATAGTTATGAGAAGCTCACCAAGAGTTTAACCGAAGTTTTGTGTCGGAAGAAGTTCTTCTCCGACTTCGAAAAGCGGCTCTTGCGTCCCAACGAAGACCCGGCTTTATTTCTTTGGGAGCTCAAGACCATTTTAGCCAAAGCTGACCCCACGTTGACTGATGCGTCCAGCTCTGCCCTATTATCCCGTCAGTTTACAAAGGGCTTGCCACCATCCTTACACCTCAAACTTTTAGAAGACAACCCTACGCCTACATTGCGAGAAATGACAGACGTCGTCGCAAGAGTTCAAGCTATCCATCGTGGTGACGACTCAACGCCATGCTTCACCATGCAAGCTACACCTAATGGTGATGCCGTGCCTGAGAGCCTAAGTTTACACGACTCTATCAGCAAGCTTACCACCACCGTCACTGCACTGACCATGGATCAGAAAGACTTGTGCGCTTCCCGTGCACCTTTGCCGCCTCAAAGAAATCACAGGAGGCGCGATACCTCGACATCGACTTCACCCAATGGATGTCAGAATTTTCGCCCAATGCGATGGCCAAGTAGAGAGGCAAAATCGCACTCTGCAGGATATGTTATCAGCTTTTGTTTCTCAAAACCGGGATGATTGGAATTTGTGGGTCGATCTGGCTGTTTATGCTTATAATACTAGCAGCCACGAATCAACAGGCTATAGTCCGTATGAGTTAGTTTTTGGTAGAGTTGCTAGGACACCTATAGAAGTAGATTTAGGCCTACCCCTTAAACATCCTATTAGTCCAACTGAATATTCAGAATCAGTTAGAAAACATTTGCGTAGTGTGCAGGAAGTAGCTCAGAAACATCTTGAACAGAGTAGGCTTAAGCAGAAGGCAATAGGCCCGTCTTCAGCTAAGTGGCAACCCCTTACAGTGGGTCACTCCGTCTGGGTGTGTCGCCCGAAGAAATGGAAGTTTGGAAGGCGATGGGTAGGTCCGTACAGAATCCAAGGAAAGGCTGGAGTAAATTACGTTCTGAGGTCCAAAGAAGGGAAAGATTTGGTTGTTCACAACAACCATGTCAAAGCTTGTTCTATTCCTTTTGATGAGGGGGAAACCTTTTGCCCTGTTAAGGAATCTGGGGAAGCAGAGTTCTTGCCGGGGGTAGTTGAGTTGGACGGAGGCAATATGGGGGCCCAGGAGGAAAACGAAGACCTTAACCTTCTTCGACGTCCAGCTCATTTGAGGCAAGATGTTAGACCTCCTTTGCGGTTTGGGGATTTTGTCACTCACTAAGGCATTTTAGAAATTTTAGGGAGGGGGTGGTGTAGTGCTTGGACATTGTCAATATATATTTGTATGCATTGTTGCTAATGGATCTAAGTGATACTATCATCAAGTTGTATTATTTCACAATAAGATATAACTACTTGTAGGGGATATTTAGAGTAGAGAGTGTTAGGAAATTGACGAGACTAGAGCACAATTTGTTGTACTGATTTTCCAAGACTCGCTCTGCTGAACCCGCGACATACAATGCTAAACAAACCTAAGTATTTATTACTAAAAGTTATTTATGTGTATTTTTGTGCCTTTGTTTTAATTTTTATTTTGCTAAGTACTGTTCACAGTCATGGCCACGTAGTAGTCATGACATTTTTCTATTCAAACAAAATTCTACACAAACAATTACTTACAACGCTACTTCCATAATACTTAACTACATTATAAAGATGATACCCCAGGGAGCAAAAAATCTTGACTGCCCCGGGGCCATTCCATATAAGACATAAAGCTAAACTAAAGTTAAAAATACGATTACAAACTACATACAAAACAATTACTAAAATAGAAAACTTGTCTCACAGCAGAAGTTGAGCTAGCAAACACGAAAATGTAGGTGGCAGCTGCCGTCCTCCCTCATAAAGTTACTCCGGTGCTGAGCCGGTGCCCTTTGAAACAGATATAAAAGAAGTAGTTGAGGCACTCGACATCTACTGCGAAACATGCTTAACGATACTCCAAAAGATACGGAAAGGGACTAAATGGCTTGCAGTGAAATTTCAGACACTAGCTCAGTCAACCAAGTCTTCCAGTCTTGTGAATAAAATTTATGGTGAATTGAAGAATACTTTTGTTAATACTATCTGAGAGGTCTTCATCACAGTACAGTAGAAGCTTCATCAAACAACATTTGAGAGACTGTTAATCAGATAAGTGATTGTAAAAATGGCGAAACTTCAGCAAGAAGGTGCCGTCGTTGCACATCAAATGACGAACAAAGCAACAAAAAGTGCTCCGTATCTTCAATTCCATCATTAGTTGGACACATTGGGTTCACAGTATCCTTAAAATTGGGCTTAAATTTGTGGAAATTCAGCTTACTAAGACCGACTCTTAATTGCGAAAGATAAGATGAGCTGAATGGGTCATAGATACCAAAAACAGGTTTTGCACGAGGACGAGTTTTTGATAGGGGCTTTTTCTCAAAAACTGCAACAGACGGTTCTAGCCTAATTTTTGGATCAAGTGTGTTCCACTCAAAGATGCAATTAGGATGAAAACCAGATTTGAATTTTTCTATTCTTGTTACTATTCGTCCACTTGCATCTTGCCTGCGAAGAGAGTATTGCAACGTATAGAGTGGTGGAAGTGGACCCTTTGTATACAAAGGGGTGAGGTAATTTATGATCCTATAGAACAAGGTAAGACGTCTACTCCACCTACGAGCACTCAGTGTTTCCCAGCCGAGCACAGCATACAGCTTATCGCACTATGTTTCCGGCCAAGTTCTTGTTGCAGCGAGAGCAGCCGAGTGCTGAACAGACTCTAATTTTCCATTGGACTTCGTATAATTATATTCAGACTAGATTCGCACATTTGGACGAGATACGGTAAATAACATCCCCATAGTCGAGGAAGGGTCGGACATAAAGCTTTTAAAGTTCATTTAGGCTATGTCTGAGAAAAGGTATTGGTCTGTTAAAGTATCTCTCCAGTTGGCAGACAACTGGAGAGATACTTTAGCAGAACAATACCTTCTCTCGTTTTACAGATAGCAACTTTAATATGAACCGAGAAAGAAAGCTTCTTATCCAAACTACTGCCTAAGAGTTCATGTTCTTCTACCTTTACCACGGGTGATTTGTTGAAGAAGATTATTGGATGATCTATTTCATTTCCTTTTGTAGAAAGAATCATTTCAACAGCTTCTTTTTGTGGATCGGGATTAAATGAAATGCTCCAATCACAGGCCCATTTACCTATTGGGTTCAAATCATGATTCATGTCACTTGCAGCTGTATTAGGATCTTGGAAAACCGTAAATAAAGACGTTTTATCAGCAAAAAGCTTTATACTACATTTCAAGTCTGTAGAGAGATCGTTTATGTACAAAAGAAATAATAGAGGACCTAAAACTGAGTCCTGAGGCACTCCTGTCCAAGTATCTCTCAAACTAGAACACTGTCCGTTCAGAACAGTTCTATGCTTTCAATCATTAAGAAAACTTACAATGAGAGTAAGAAATCCCCCCGAAGCACCACATCTTTTTAGTCTATAAATAAGACCATCGTGCCATGTCCTATCAATTGCTTTAGAAGCATCGAGAAGCACAGACAGGACATCAAGAGGAGGATTGCAATCAAATGCTTTAAATATTACAAGTGTTATAGAGATTACCGTATTTTTCTGACTATAAGGCGCACATAAAATCCTTATATTTGTTAAGAAATCGGTGATGCACTTTATATTCCAGTGCGCCTTATGTATGCACAGCGTATTGTGACTGTCCGATATTGTTCTGACCTTTTTCACCATCACCGCAAGTCAAAAGGGGCGCTTTTCGCGGATATAAGTTTATTCTCTTCGCATGCTGCGTAAGCGACTCCACGTGATTATCGAAGCATGATCGCTGCAGGTTTTTGTGTAATTTTGACAATTATAGATAGTAGGTAATATTTACAGTTATTGTTAATGATTTGAATAAATTCTATCCTGTAAGACTGTTTTATTTTACTTTATATGCGCCCTATAATACGGTGCGTCTTATATATGAAAAAAGATCCGTTCACTGATACTGCGTCTTATAAATAGTCCGAAAAATACGGTAGTTGATTGCCTATTGAATCGCAGGGACAAAAACCTGATTGAATTGGGTTGAGCATATCACAGGAAACAAGGTGGAAGTGTAAGGAGGTGTACATAAGTTTTCAAGAATCTTCCCAGATATTGGTAGTAGAGAAATAGGACGGTAGTTACTCTTCACGTTTTTTCATTTTTCTTATGAACAGGCACAACATTTGCGCACTTCCATATTCCAGGAAATACACCACGACTCAGATAGTTTGCGATTATTATCTTAAGAGGGGTCACAAGTGGCTTATCACTTAATTTTATCATTCTTATTGAAATCCCATCCCAACTATGAGCTTTATTAGGATTAAGTGATCTTATGATATTCAGTATTTTATCCTCAGAAAGGTCGAAGTTGCTTATCATCGATGAAACGCCTGGGACATCTTGTGGAGTTTCATTTCTATTTTTGATCGTTGTGCATTGAAGTATAAAATAATCATTAAATGTCTGTGCTTTTGCAGCAAATCTGCTATAAACGACCCATTTTCTTCAAGGGGAGGTGTTATTGGCATTTTCGCTTTACTAAGAACAGTATTGATTTGTGACCAGCACATGTTTCAGGAAGTCTCTGGATTTGCTAATGTTGTCCTGACTTGCGCAGGTAATTCTTATTAGCATCCTCGATCATATTTGCACCGTCAGATATCATCTTTTGAATTTCCTCCAGCTTATCATTTGCCTGACCATTTCTCATAAAGTGTGCATAAGCATGATTCCTTTTCCTCAAAAATACTTTGAAAGTCGTTGTTATCCATGGAGCTGGGCAAGGCTTAAGTTTTTTTACTTTGTTGGGGATGAAGTTTGAATAGATGTTAGACAAGACTTCATTGAGTAACTTGTTCATTGTGACAATTAATTTTTCCAAGCAGCTCGTGCCAATGGAACATGTCTATACTCTTCATTATGTTCATAAAATCTGCTTCAGTATAATACCATATCCTACGAGTGTACGGCGGAGGCGCCATGTTCGAATCAGAGAGCTTACCATAAAACAATATGATGATGACATTGATTGTGTATCGTTGGATGAATAACACAATCGATATCCAGATTGGTCATGGCATCATGCACTCCGTGGTATTGTCCTTGTAGCATAGTTGGTAAATTCTATACAGTATAGTAAGTAGTGTGTAATTTGAAAAAACCATGAGATATTCTAGATCCTACCTAAAAGCAGCTTTTCATTTCCATTTCATTTCATTTCATTCATCCATCAATCTTAAATATAATTCAGCAATTTTACTATACAACAACTAATTTACAAGATAAGATGCAATACCAAGAAATCACTATTTACAACAAAAAAACAAACTATGCAAGATTGAATTTAAGATTGACAGATTAAGGAGGAGCTCTTTAAATTGGTTAACTAATCGAGAGAGCCCCCCTCCCATAAAAACAAAAAACAAAATTTTATGAAAAAGATAACCAAAGCCAGATGTGTATTAGGGGTGATGATTTGTGTGAGAAGTACAGTCCATAGCTTATAAAATTAAAAATAGGAATTGATGACGTGTGCATTTATCTTCGATCGGAAAACCAAGGCAGAGCTAGCAACACAACTTAGAACGAAAGTATTGAATTGTTTGCAAACCATATAAAGTGATAGAAGGCCTCAGGGGCCGCACCCCGCCTGCGGGCCATGGTTTGAAGACCCTTGGCACAGATCATCGACTCTGTAATTTATGCAAAAATATGCAACCTCTCAAATAATAACAAGTCAATGTTTCGATGAAATGGACATGTTTTGTCCTACAGTAGTGAATTGGCCTAGGAGCAGCTAGGAAATGGTATTTAGCCGTTATCGATGTGCAGATGTAGACGTAACATGGTTTCCAGGTTTTAGGATGCGGAAAGTCAAACTACCTACACATTAATAACGCATTGGATAGTCGGAAAAAAATGAATGCCAATCCAGATCGATGGTCAAAGGCCTCTTCTGATAGCGAGGCCTCGTTTTTCTCCTCGCCAGGTTTGCGTTTACTTTCATTTACTTACTTTTGTGGCTTTATATTAGCGTATTACATGTTATTTTGCCTTCCATTGCTAGTGAATTTGTAGCTATAGACTGGTTTTAGAAGAACTTGATATCAGTTTAATTTGTATTGGTGGGCTCCTAGTTAATTTGTCTTGAGGAGGTGACTCAACGCTCCTTTCTTCACCGTAGATATTATGTCATTCAGGCATAAAGAATAGTGCGTGTACTAGGTGCAGTTGATACTTTACTACAGCGTTTTTATGATTGGATTTTGTATTGACCCTTATGATGCCTATGATGATTTCTTTTATTTATTTCAGTTACACGATTAGTTACCACTTTGTAGTTGGGATAGACTACTTGACATGATTTTTCTTTCGATTTTTTCTAAACTGGATAGGTTTTCGTCATTTTATAAAAGAATTCATAAAATGCGTTTTATTTTATTGCCTTACGACAATATGGTAATCAGGGCCAAGCAATTGCCCTATTTATAGGAAGTTTGAAAGCAATTTTCAGGGTTTTATTTTCAGCTATTTGATATTGATGATGAATAGTGATGGCAATAATTCTTACATCATTTGATTTTGAAAAGGAATGCTATAGCTGGTGGAACACAAAAGTCATATTTGATTCATGTAGCCAGAATTAGTTAACATCTGAAGTAGAGTTTATTTGTTTGTTTAGCTGTAGCTTTGTATCATATGGAACACAGGGAGTATGAAAATGTATGCACAGTTCTTCATTCCACATTGCTGGATGTCCAATTACACGTATTGGATATTTAGGTGGTTTTGAGACATCCTTGATTTATTTATCCACATGTGCTATTTTCTCAGTTCAGAGAAACAGTATCTATGCTAAATCCTCAAGAAATTAACAGTAGTTATTTTCCAAAAAGTTTAGCTTATCTTCTGTATGCATAGCTGACCATGGATCACCATATTTACTTTATATTCATACAGTGGGATGCCTAATGTTGCATCTCAGCTGCTCTGGAAACCTAGCATCCAATGTTAATATGAGAAAAGATTGAAATGTAAAATAGTCTCTTATGCACACAGACTACTAGACAGACTGGAACAGAAGAGAACTGGAAATATTAATGTAAATAGGGTACCTACTATTTTAAATATGAGTTCTTTGAGGCTCAAGGTTGGTCACCAGATTTGTCTCAGTGGCCTGAGCCACTAAGGAATAAGTGTGTCTAGATAGCAATCCATGTGCCAAGATATGCTTGGCTACATGTGTACATACCCAGACATGTCAAGAAACCACAGCATGAGTGATATATTCCCCTCGCCAACATTAATTTCTAGCACACAACCTTACCTGCCAGATAAAAAATTACTTTGTCTCACATGCAACACTGATGAATTTTCCAGTCTATATTCAGAAGCCTATTTTCTTTTATTTTATTCTAAGTGGAAAAGATCTATTTTAGCCCAGGAAACTCTAATTTTTGCCATGGTTTTGCACTGTATGTGTAGCACTGGATGCTTCAGAGTAATCACCTATGTGGAGATAGGCATTTTGATGAATGTGTATCAAAAAATATTGCTCTTTTACCTCTTTGTTCAGGGCATGTAGAGAGGATATGCATATAGCATTTCCATCCTGGAACAAATATGTGTGGTGCAATCAACTCTTCTTGGGCATTTTTAACTAGTAAAAGTCTGATTTGTTATCTAGCAAATTTTTGGCTTCATGTGTGGAAATTTCCAAGACTTGATTTCATACACTGAAAGAAAACAAGTTAGATCAGAGAGGCATGAGAGACATCTATTTTATATATTATATGCCTAAAATTTTATGCACTATGAGGCCCATTTCTAATTTCGAACCCACCTAATCTCCTGTAAGCTTCATAGAATACAAATAATAGATAAAGGCCTATGTTCATTGTGCTAGTTTAGAGTTTGAGACAGTCAGACCACCCTCTTTTGACATAGCTTGTCTGCACTTGATTTCTGTTGCTTCTAGTATAGCTGTTTTTTTATACATATAAGTTTTACAATTACACTATATACATATTGACAATACAAGGGCGATACCATGGGGAGCAAATGACGATGACTACCCCATGGCCTGTACATAGAGAAAATCGCACTACACTAAATATATATTTTTAAATACCTTAAGGGAAAAGGAAAGTGAAAAGGAAAAAAGAAAAAGAAAGAAACAACAGTAGAAATTAATCTCAGGGGCATTGTGGCCAAGCAAGGGGCTAGGAAAAGCTTAAATCATTTTCATGTAAAGCTATACATTATATATAAAGTATAGTTATAATCCAAGTACATTTAACTGAGGCTTAACTCAATGAATTCTAGCTCAAGTGAATCCCATATAGAGTAGTTCATTCAACACACTTGAAGTCTATTAAGGCCCTTCACCATTAAAGTTAATTGCCTGAGTAATTACTAAGACAAAACTCACTTTCAATGTCCATGCTTTTGCAATTTTTGTTCTTTCGCCAGTGACTTAAGCATACATTCCTATATTGTGGAGAAGGAAAGAGTTCTCCTTGTATTCCTCTTGGCTATAGCTTGAATTCAGAGAAAGAAATACAAAAACAATGTATTTGTGAAATATTATTTGAATGCAAAGCCAAGGGAGAATTCATCAACTAGTTCTTTAGGCACAGTTTTGTGACACTGAGTTGTTCTTTTGCTAGTGCGGAATGCTGTTTAATAAATATGAAGACATTCTGAACCTAGGTTTCTCATTTTCAGTTTGATCCAAATGCATTGTTGTTTTCTGAAAAATGGGTGTGGTAGGAGGTGTGGCTCATATATTCTTTATAATATAGCCCCCCTTTGTTAGATTTTTAGGATGGCACCCTTGATCAGCATGTACACAGAAAAGTACAAGAACTAGCTCTTTGCTTTTGCTTTGTAGATAACACTTTTTCTTCCTTAGTTCTTTGCTGTAGCATGAACATATGTCCCCAATTCAGAAATACACTCACCACCTGTTGATGGGTCGGTATAAAGCAGAAATCAGGGCATGAAAAAAAATTCCCTTCCTGCGACCGGACAAAAATCATGCTTAAAGTTCCTGCAAGACTGGAAAGATAAAAATGAAAAGGGGTCACTTTCCAACAATAATGATACTGGTCATATAAATGTAGGTAAGACATCTATGGAAATAAACAACTCTCTGTGCAACATTAACTTAACTCTGTCAGCTGTATTTAAAAAGGGCTAAAGCAGTTTTACTTCTTCATAACTACAACAAACATTTTGCTTCGGCTTGTTAACCGAGAATCGTTCTTTTATGTATCAACATTTGATCTGATCTCAAGTATGATCTCAGCTACGATACTAACCTACCAACAGGTGTGAATACTTACAATTAGAAAATTAAAGTTGACATGAACGAACTTAAATAACTACAAAGGCAGGTCGCTTTGGGGTAGCAGTTATGTTTGGTGGGCGATAAATGACAGTCTATAAAGATGGATCATATAACCTTCTGTCATAGTCATATTTGAAAATGCCACATCTTGATAGAAAGTGGAGAAGATTGTGTTGGGTTTTAAACCCCCACATCCATGGCTTTTAAACAAAATACTGACAAAGATACAGCACAGAACCCTATCCATATAAGAAATCAAATATGATTTGTGAAAAGCATTAGGAGAAAGTATGTTTTTGACCTGGCAAATTCACCATGAGAGACAATCTAGATAAGTTGCTTTTATTTAACTTCAAACTATTTTCAATTTTATGAACTTATGAGAAACAGAGATGTTGCGCGCGACGGGGTATATTTTGAACAATTTCCTGCAAGACTTTAAGCATGAGAAATTTCCTGCGACTGGGCGCTCGCATGGTCGGGTGGGTTTTCATGCCCTGGCAGAAATCTGAAAAGGCAAGCCAGGGAGTTCTGAAAGCATATACAAGTGTTTGCAAGTATGATCATTAGGGGTGTACCGGATCGCGTTTTATAAGATCCGGCCGGAACCGGATTTACCGGATTTTTTACATTGAAATTCGGCCGGATAATCCGGCCTTACCGGATTTTTCATCAGTATGACCTGTTTCCTTCATTAGGGTTATAAAGACCCCTTGTGGGCCTCTGTTGATATTACACTTAAAAGTGACACCTAATTTGCCTTAAAATTGAATGCCTTAAAATTGACACCTAATTTGTGAACAGGCTTGAAGGCTGTCATAGTATTGCTATGTGTTTTTCTCACGCAAAGAAGCAATTAAAATTCCAACCTTTCCTCACTTTGTGAATATTTCTATCTAGTCCATGTATATTCA
>OLMO02000301.1:8528252-8543480 GCA_900291935.2 Cassiopea xamachana
CTCAGGATACATCATGGTCGACCCACTCAAGTCAGAGACTTCCAGTGTAGTTGCTGCTCGAATAAATGACAATGTCCGAAAATTTGAACTTGCAGAAAGAATCCTCTCTGACAATGGGCCTTGTTTCAGATCTGAGATGTTTCAGAACTTCTGCGAGAGCCTAGAGATGCATCATTCAAAAAGCAGTCCCTACTACCACCAGAGCAATGGTAGGGTTGAGCGTGCCATTCAAACAGTGCACAAGATCTTTAAAAAGTGCAAATCTGATATTGAAGTCACAAAAGCATTACTTGCTTATCATGATACACCAATCTCAAGTGAATTGCCCTCGCCTGTAGAATTGTTTCTAAACCGCTGAATCAACACCAGGCTAGCTCACTTACACCAACCATCAACACTATCTGATGAACAAAAACAGCATCTTCAAGATAAGCGTGCTTTACACCCGAAACCAGGAGTTAAGAGAGACCATATCTACACCCCAGGCCAGGCAGTCTGGTTTACTGATGAAACTTCAGCAGACTGGAAGCCAGGCATCAGAGAGTCTAGAGACCAACACCCTGACTCATACTGGTTGATCAACACAGAGAATGACCATAGGATTAGAAGGAACATGCACAACATAAAACCACGGTATCCTTCAAGACTGACTCAACCACAAGCTAAACAAACAGTACCTGAGACCACACCTCAATATCAAGAAAAGCTGGAAGAACAGTGGCCACATGAATCCAAAGAACTACCTGATGAACAACCAGAGCCAGCACCAGCAAACAGGGTTCCAACAATGAATGACACAAGAACTGAAATCAACAAGGAACCAAGAAGATCAGGCCGGACACCAAAGCCCAACAAGAGCAGTGACTTTGTTTACAGTGTGTCATAACATTGAAACACACTTTCATGAATTTGAAGACAGCTTTTAATTTTAACTATTCAAAAAAAAAATTCTTTAAAAGGGGCATGTTATGATATCAGTTGTTCATGTCATGTGAGTCATGGATGTCCCTTTGTTCTGTTCCATGTTTCCATGTTTTGTTCATGCACGTATGTAATCCTCTCATATTATTATTGTTTTGTTGTGATTTTGAATGAGACGCTTGCTATAAGATAGAAACTCTTTCTCTTGTCCTACACAACTACAACAATGTGGACTGCATGAATTATGTGAAAGGAATATTTGAGGGGATGCATATGTTGAATTTTATGTAGTAATAGTTTGGCAATAATGAATACCTTTTTACACACCACCCTGGACACTTATATACATAGATATCTCCTGATGGTAAAACTTATGATCAGATTGATCACCTAGCTAGATCCTTCACATCGAGAAGCAGTGCCAACGACACAAGGACACTCCCTAAGGCTGATTGTAATACTGACCATCAGTTGCTCATATCTCAAATTAAGGTTCATCTGAAAAATCTAATCCAAGGACCAACTCCAGTATGACTAGATTTAAAATCAATGGAAAAAAATATAGCATCCAGATTCAGATACGTTTGAAGCTTTATTGAGATGCAAAGAATCAAAGACTCCTAATGAGTAATGGGAAGAAGGAAAAAGGAATATCCAGAATATTGCTAAACAAACAATTGCTAAGAAGAAGCAAACCTGAAATCAGTGGATAACAAATGAAACTCTCTTGGAAATAGAAACAATGAATGATTAAAGCTTGAGGGCTTAATACTGATGAAGAATGAAAGATGTACAGAGAATATAATTCAAAAAATGATAATAGGACAGTGAAAAACTGACAAGGAAGTTCTGACCTATTGTTGATACAATAAAAGATGAAGAATGAAAAATACTAAATGACAGCCCAGACATCAAAAACAGATGGAAATCATTTTTTGAAGATCTGTACACAAGAAATGACAATATATCTTTAGAACTTTCCAACACTTCATTTGAGAATGTAGAGTTAGAACCCTCTCCTCTGTATTCTGAGATTGAAAAAGCTATAAAGGAGATAAAATCTAGTAAGAGTCCAAGAATCAATGATATTCCTATTGAACTAATAAAAGAAGGTGGCAAAAATGTGACTAAATTCTTTCACAGACTAATCACTATCATCTGGGAAACAATGGATTGGCCAAAAGACTGGTTTAAGTCTATATTTCTTCCTATTCCGAAGAAAGGAGACAGCTTGGAGTGTACCAATAATAGAACAATTTCACTAGTCAGTCACTGTAGTAAAATACTTCTACAGGTAATCGCTGGATGCATGAAAGGAAAATTAGAAGAGGAAATTGCTGAGGAACAATGTGGGTTTGTATCTGGAAAAAGAACTTGAGGCCAAATTTTGAGCCTAAAACTGATAATAGAAAAGAATAGAGAACTAAAGAAAAATATTTATCTTTCCTTTATAGATTATTGTAAGACATTTGACACAGTAGTGCACAAAGTGCTCTGGAAAAGTATGATAGACATGGAATTCCCAAAGCTCATTATAATACTTATGTAAAATTTTGTATGAAAACCACAGCTATGGTTAAAACATCATTTGATCTCTCAAGATTTTTTCTCAAATTGGACAAGGCATCAGGCAAGGCTGTATACTATTCCCAAGTTTGTTTAACATCTTTTCTGAACAAATAATGAGGAAAGCTCTTGATGATTTGGATGGAACTGTTACAGTAGGTGACAGAAAGGTAACTAACTTACATTATGCTGATGATATTGTGCTTATATCTGTATCAATGACTGAGCTGACAGAATTAACAAGCAAAATGCATATGGCCAGCAACAAATCCGGACTTCATCTTAGTGCAAGAAGAACAACAGTTATGAAAATCATTGCTGACAAAGAATGTTATTACGGTCAAAATCTTGTGATAGGTGGTGAAGAAGCAGAGACTATTAGTGATTTTTGCTACCTAGGCGTGATATTTACAGACTCCTATGATGACACCAAAGAGATTAAAAGAAGAATTGCCATTGCTAAAAATGCAGTTGCTTCTCTGGTAAAGGTCTGGAAGAATAATTTGATATCACTTAAAACCAAAATGCAAATTCTTAAGTGCCTTGTCTTTCCAATAGCTATGTATGGAGCTGAGTGTTGGGTAATGAAAGGCAGTGACTATAAAAAATATATGCTTTTGAGCTATGAGCTTATCATTGGCTGTTTCGCATTAAATGGGTATAAATGTGTATGAATGAATGAGTTGTTGGCAGGCTTGGATAAAAACGTTTTCTACTACAAGATATTGATAGATGGAAGCTCTCATTTATTGGCCATGTGATTAGAATTAAAGTAATGGGATGTGATCTTATCACAGGAATGGTTTTTGGGAAGTGAAAATGTGGAAAGCCCAAAATGAGATGTATAGAAAACATTAAAGACATAGCAGGGATTGGCATTGCAAGGATTGTTAGAGAAGCAGAAGATAGAGAAACTTGGAGGAGATTCTGTAGAGGTGCCATGACAGATCATCTCAACAACCTAACCATACAGTGATGTCAAGAAAATATGACAAGAGGGGCTGTGCTAAATGGAAACATATTGGCCATGCTTTTGACTGCACCAGTTTTGCATTCATAGCAATAATAACATAAGGACAGACCAGCACCTGGTTGTAGCATTCCTCTTCATTGATAAGAGCATACCTTTTGTCTCTTCCCTTTAGGCAAATGAATAGAATTTTTTCAACCAAATATGCATTTGATAGAGGGTGCTGAGCCCCACAAAATCTCTTAAATCTAACAAGTGAGCTAAGTGCCCCCCTGAGCTCTCCATACGTGGCATGCCTAAGTAGTATGCTTCAGAATGTATGCATGTAAAGACTATTATAGACTTCTAAGAACAGATTTGGCTTTCAGCTATCTCCAGTAATCACTGGACAGCTTACATAGCCTGGACGATTACAGAACAATGACGCCCCCATGATAGTATGGAAAGTAAACATAGTTCGTTGAAATAAGGGGTCATAGGGCCATGTGTAGTAACCATTAGTAAAGCAATTACTGCACCATGCAGCAAGATGGAGAGATTCCACAATGATAATAACATTGTAATGATGATGATAATAGACAGTGCCCCTTCATTGATCAACTGTTCATGTTTCAAGGATCTTCCTGTGCTTTTTTATGTATTAAATTTAAAATGTATATAACAAAATATGTAAACATTATGAACTACTGCACTACAATACAATGACGGAGCCCAGGGGGAGCAAAATACCATGACTACCCCCTGGGATATACCTATCAATATAAAACTACATATAACTACCCTATCACATTTCACATCTGATGCCTATGGTTACACAATATGGTTTAAATTAAGAGACCCATGTTGGGAGGTATAACAACAGAATTGGCTGTTCCCTCCTCAGCACAATGAAAAGGAAACCACGGAGTCAGATGTAGAATAGACAAAAAAAGGAAAATGAGCATGCTAAAAATTTACAACAAGGGACTTAGTGGTTACATAAGGTGATATTTAATTGAAACAACCAGTTGTGTGGATATACCGTAGATTCAGCCCAAGTTTGTTCCTATTGAGGCTATTTGGGAGGTTTTTGTCACCATTAAGTAGAAGTTGTGTCAATACCTCATTTGAATGATTGGTATATCCATATGGTTGTAATACTTCAAAAAGCTCAGCGAGAAGATTTCAATGTTCAGCCTCAAAGGCATGGCAGAGCAAAAGAAAGTGTTCTGTAGTCTCAATACTGTCATTGATAGGACACATTGGGTTTATGGATTCCCCCAAATTGTGCATGAATTTATGGAAGCACAATTTACTAAACCCTACTCTGAGCTGGGTCAAAAAGGATAATCCTATTGGGTCATGAATCCCAAAAGTCAATTTAGCAGGTGGACAGATTATGGAGTGCCATGTACTTATATTTGGTTATTTCACTTGAACTTGTTATAGTAGTATATCCGCCATCTTTATTTCGTGTGTCTTACAGGAGGACGTTTGCTTATATATCCGCCATCTTTATTCTTATATTTTATTCTTACGTTGATTCGTCTGAAATATAGTTGTTTTGCAAAGCCTCTGACTTCTGTCTCTTGTTTACTTCATTTGTGGTTTCTCAAGTCCTCATAAGCTGTTAATGACTATCTAATTACGTGGTGACAGTGTTGGAAACGTTACCTGTGCCAGCTGGAGTTCCTGTTTGGTAAGAAATATCCCTTATTTCATTTCACAAATTTGATTGTCAACAACACTGAGGAAGAGCTACCCAGACCCAACCACATTTCTTTTACTGATAACTGGTTGTATACTGTTCACAAGACTAACTGTTTTAAGTCATGGCTGCTACAGCTAGAGCTCCCAAACAATGGCAGCTCACAAAGAATGAAACATTAAGTAGTCTTACCAACTGGAAAGAAAACCTTTTATACACTTTGTCTTTAGACTCTGGGTTTTCCCCCTTTTTGACTGAAAACTTTACATGGCAAAAGAAAACTGTCGCTACCCCAACTCGAGGTCTCCAGGATGATGGTGAGGCAGTTGCTGTTGCTCAACGCCTTACCGCTGTGCAGAAAAATGCAAAGTTGGAATTGATGCTAGGCCAAATTGCTAACTATGCTACAATAATTTCCCGGAATACCATTGTCAANTCTGCCAGCAGCTTGGCATGGTAATGGGCCTGTCCTATTTAAGACCTAAGCAGTGCACAATTCCATATTTCTCTTGTAGTTGTTGGCCATCACAGTGTTTCCTACTCCCAACAGCACTGGATGCTGTCTGATCAATGCATTCTGTGCAAGCATTCTGTGTCATATCTTGTAGTTCAAATTGGTCTTCAACAACTCCAAGCAAGTGAGCAATGAGCTTCCAACAACAGCTGCCAAATGCAGGCCAGCAAGTCATGTAAAATGCAGGTTACAGCTGAAAGCAGGATGTTACTCAAAGGTTTTTCTTTGGCTTAGGCTGTAGGGAGATTGGCAACTTCCACTGTATTTTTTGTTGTTCAAATCTATTCAGTTTGCAAATCAAAACTATGTGCCAAAAGAGGGGAACTGTATACAAACTAATTGAAGCAATCACTACAAAGTCACCATTAAAGAACTCAGATACATGTTTATATCCATTTCTTTGTATACATCCTATCATACCTTTTAATAGTCTACTTCAATGTGAGTATAAAGCCTAAGTATATTGCAATGTGCATGCAATTGCAAATAAGACTGTAGCACAAGGGGTTAAACTTCAACACAAAAGATGCTCATCGTTGTAAAATGCCAACTAAGTTGTTTCTAGAAATAATGTTGAAAAGCACATAATATACAGCCAGTTACAAAGGCATACACAATCAGTTTGTCACCCAGAATGTTTTTAGATTCATGGAGGCCTCTAGCTGCATTTTCCAGTTGCTAGCCATCCAAATATGAGAGCTGCTGGTTTTTTGCCTGCGATAGCGTGATGTGTAACTGTAAGCAATGAGGAAGTTTGCTAAATTACTATCAGCTTTGGATGCCTCTCTCATGGCTTGTAGTTATTGTTTGAAGGTCTGCAGTGATCTTTCCACTTACCTGTTTGTTACTGAGTGATAGGAAGTGCAAATGAATGCAGGAATTCATCCCAAAAGCCAAAGGGATGAAGGTACTGTATCAGAGCCCTACTACTCTCAGGTGCCAAATAAATGCCCCCCATTAATTAATGTTTTTGATTTTTTCCAACCCCCAGACCATATTAGGACCCCCCTGTTTATTAATTTCAAGAGAATTAACTTTTTTACAAATTTGTCATTTCCTTTCTTTGTTAGTGCTATTTACGACCAATTTCCAAGGCAAAATAGCATATGTTTCTATATATTTTAGCTGTATGCTTATGACAGCCTGCTTTTGTTCTTTCCGTCCTTGTATACTCATTTAGACCTGTTACTCGAATTCCAACCTCCCATTTATTTTGATCCCCTCTTATTACATTTTGGAATTTTTTTCTGATCCCCCATTTATTTGGCACTTGAGAGTATCCATTCATAATCACTGTTTTGTAAACATATAGGGGCATTTGGCAACAAACTTATAATAGGAATTAATTTGAATTATTTTAGTTAAGCATGGCTGATTGTTTCAAGTCCTCCAATGTTCATAAGAGTTGACAGACCATTAACACCTAATCACTACATTTAGATATACTCAAAGCCTAATATGCTTAAGCTGAATTCTCATTCACTGACTATGACAGTTTGGGAAGGTTAACAATATCATGGTGATTTATATGCATATTCTCATATTTGACAAAGGTGTCAATATTTTGGCTAGATTTCATGCACAATTGGTTGTCATCTTGTTTTCAGTGTTGACATGAGTGCCCTGGCAGTTACTCATGTCAATTTCATGCAAGTGCATCATTTGGATTAGGTCGATGACAGATGAGAAGGCAATCTCCCCTGTTTATTATCTGCAGATCTTTTCTCTTTCAATTTTAAGAAAATTGAAAAAGAAAAGATATGCAGGTAATATAGCCTTGTATAAGAAATTTAGAAATTGAGCGTGAAACGAGCTTTAAGGAAAATAAACAGAGACATTTTCAAAATTGCTTCACCACATATAGCCAGAACATAAAAAAATTATAGTCTGTAATTAATACTATTATCTCTCATAAAAATTGTAGTACAATAGTTATAAGTAAAATAAAGGAGAAAATGGAAACGTCTCATCTGATCCTACAGATATTTCAAGTGCCTTTAATTACTATTTTGTTAATTTTGCAGATTGTCTATCAAAAAATATACCTTAAAATATATGGCTAAAATCTGCTCTAGATTATCTTAGAAATAAAAATGCTAATTCAATGTTTCTGAGTCCAGTTACGCACATGGAAATGGAGGGCATAATATCAAATCTTGACTTATCTAAATCTATTGGTCCTTTCAGTATACCAATAACTTTATTAAAAGTCCTTAAGCATCACATCTTTTATCCACTTGCAAAACTCATCAATCAATCATTCGTTAAAGGAATTGTACCCTCTAAACTGAAAGTTGCAAAAGTAATTCCTATCTTCAAACAAGGAGATTTGGAAATCACATCCAATTATAGACCTATCTCCCTATTACCAATATTTAACAAATTGTATGAGAAAGTAATGCATAAAAGACTATACTCCTTTGTTACATCAAATAATATCATACATCCCCTACAATTTGGTTTTCAAGGGAATCACTCAGTTGATCATGCATTGATAGTATAACCGAAGCCATATGAAATATGTTGGTTAATAAAAATATGGATATGGCATATTTGTTGATCTTCAAGAAGCCGTTGATTCAGTCAATCATAATATCTTACTCTCTAAACTAGAACATTATGTTATAAGAGGGAATGTTCTCCTGTGGTTTGCATTATGTTTATTTGGTAGATATCAATATGTCTCTGTAAATGGTAGAGATTCTAACCTTATGAAGATTGCTTATGGTGTTCCCCAAGGTTCAGTACTGGGACCTCTACTTTTTCTTCTCTTCATTAATGATTTACAGTGTTTCAAAAAACTAAAGTTCTACCTTTTTGTAGATGATGCTAATATCTATTACGATACTAACACGCCCAAAAAGCTTGCTAAAAAGGTAAACACTGAACTCAAGTATGTAAAGCGATGGCTTGATGCAAATAAGTTATCACTAAATACCAATAAAACTAATTATATGATTTTCCACTCTCCTGGTGCTGCACTACGTGTTAACACAGCAATGAAAATTGGCACCAGGTTTAGCTCTAGAGTGAAATATATTAGAGTTCTTGGCCTTTTACTAGAACCTTAGCTGGAAGCACTATCTTTCCCAACTGTCAAAGAAGTTGTCTAGGACTTGTGGAATTCTCCTTGAAATCAGAAGCTATCTTTCTACTGATATCTTGAGGTGCATATATAACTCTTTATTTATATGATTCCTTCAGTATGGTATAGTTATTTGGGGTCAAACCTTTAGTTCCTATATAGAACCACTATTTAAGCTACAAAGAAAGCTATCAGAACCACATCACATCAGACAGCTCTCTCACGTTCCTTGCCTTTATTTAAAGGTTTGCAATTGCTTAGAGTATCAGATGTTTTCAAACTTAAACTCTTGACCGTTGTTTATGATTCAATGACAATGTTGGCACCAAGTTGTTGTCATGGCTATTCTTGCTAACTTCCACAGTACACAATCATGCAACAAGACAGTCATGCCGTAATGATCTTTATCTGATCCGCAAAAATACTCCGGTATGGTCTGGGGCTCAATTTGGTACCTGGGGGCCAAGCTATGAATTGAACTTCCTAGGGAAATTAGAACTTTGTCTGCAAGGTTAATATTTAAAAACAAACTACAAAAACACCTATTAGATATCATGTGAAACTCTTTGTGAGCAAATATTTAAAGAATACAATTCTAACCTCTGTTAAGCTTATGCAGATGCAATTTAGAAAAACAGGCAAGGGGCTCTCTTCTTGTTAGCTAACCTACTTAGAGAGTTCCTCCTTAGAATTCAGTTATCTTACATTAGAAGTTTTATTAATTATATCACTTATTTTATTTTTGCTTCTCCCTATAATATTAACTGTAGTATTGTAGTTAAGTAAAGTTTTTTGTTGTTGTTGTTATGTAATGATGTTGAATTAGTTAGTTAGTAGTAGTTGAATTTGAATTTGTTTCATGCTGGTGTATCCAGATTATCAGGCAATGGAGAGCTTTGAGGCACTATGATGGTACCATTTGTGGATTAGCAAAATCTGGGCTGTGTGAAAAATCTAGGAGGTCTGGTGAAGTTACCATTCGCAGGTTATCAATCAACACCTTTCATCTAAATTTAATGACTTCACAGTCAGCAGGTGCATAGGAGTTTCTCATTATTTATATTTGTCATAAGTGCTGATGGGGCCTTAGTCCAAATTTGTCAATGTTTTCCTAACACATAGCATGATCAGTCTAAAACTTGCTTTTCTTCAATAAAACTAGTGTGAAGGACTTGGTTGGCTACAACTTTGTTGCTCTGTTCACTGTTGGCACTTAAGCAATGCTAGCCCTCCCAATATTTGGTTATGGGGTTATCAGAACCAGGGATCTGGTGGCACTGGCTCCCCATTTTCGTCAGAAAGTAGCATGTTTCACTATTTCTACCTGTGCTTATATTCAACCTTAGTGACCAGGCCTCTCCACTTTGAAAGTTATCTCAATGCCTCTGTTCCCTGGTGTCGCTTATGGTTGGAAGTAGAGTTGGCAGCAATTTCTGGTTTTAACTTCACATGATATCATGTTGATAATGCAATTTCTCAGTTCTGAGAAGTATTGCAACAGCCAGTGAAATGTCCCCAATCAGTTGGTGACATGTCCTTGATTAATGTCTACTGAGTGTTTCTGTTGCAATCTTGTATTGATTTGAAACATCATGTGGTGTGTTTCTATTGCTGGTGACATCCCCAATCACAGAAATTATGTTTCCATATAAAAGTAACTGCCCAATCCACCTCTGATCTGGATTGGTGACACATTGCCTACTGTTACTGTTCTATGGAAACTTGGCTTATGCACCAACTTCTAACTACTTAGCTGTGCTATGAAACAAATTAATGCTTTATCAAGATGAAGTTGATTCATTACTTTTAAAAGAAAGTTGAGATGAGTGTAAGTAATTATGTAGCCCTGGGCATATAAAGTGTTTCCAGAGAATTTCATGGCCAAATACACCACTATCCTAGTTTTTAACACATGACCATTCATTTTCATTTTAGGTGACATCAGATTGGACCTTCCAAGGGCATTAGATGTCAAAGAACTACTAACTGAAAAAGCTGCATTCATAACAGGTATTTACACCATCAGCTAGCTTTTAAGTCCTGGCATCACTTATTGTTTGTTTGGCTCAATTTCTAGTTTTTGACACCTGCTTGTGAGAACTGATAATTTCACATTAGTTAGAAGTATAGTTTCATGTTTGACAAGGTGTAAATATGTTAGCAACAGCATAATTGCATAAAGTAGGTTATACACTCCCCTACAAAAGGTATGAAGATAATTGGGGAGCCACATTGGCGGAGCAAGTGTCAACAAACATTTTTGTCAAAAGAAAAACAACAAGAGTTTACATACTTTGCATGCAAACCATTGTGAAATTTCACACAAGTGCAGAAAAATTATTAATTTACTAACAAAAGCTCATTATGATGTAGCTATGCTGTTTTGCTAAAATTTCAAAAGTTTATTCAGTATCCAGGCTGACTAAAAGCAGCTTCTATGCATCATGGAATTGATTTATAAAGTTTGATGATTTGCCAATTTGAAATCTGTTGCCATTCTTCAAGTACTCTTGCTATTTCTTCATCTTTACTTCTTGGAGAGTTGAGCTGTGGTGTTTATTGCAAAAATAGCCATATTTTCTCTATGATTTCATGGTCGGACTTGGACTATGCCGTGAAAGAAGTTTCAGACCATGTAGGACACAAAATATCCCTGTCTCTAATCTGCATGGCATGATTTGTGGTCGTAATGAAGATATAATGGAGCTTAAGAGGATCTCAAAATCGATTTTGTGCTTTGGCTCAATTTACTTGAAAGAACTTTACGCAACAAAGGACACTTACATTGCAACCTCTTCTGTTACTGCCAATGCTTTCTCAAAACATTACCAAGATAAAGTTCGCAGTTGTAGATCGAAGTTAGTTTATTGGTAGGTTCTAAATACATTATAAGCAGCTTATTTGGTAAAGCCAAGTTTGCTTGCAATTTATCATAGTTAATAGCCTATTTCTTGCAATGTTTGATTGTCACCTTGTCTTTCCAGTGAATTCCCTTGCCTCTTACCATGTTGAAACCTTTATCAATAACTATCTTTCTCTTTGTATTTTTTGTATGAAAATGCTACAAATGTTTCTATGTGAGTTTACTTAGGAATGATATGATGTGTATGAACAGGGTTTACTTATGCGCTTTGCACCAAAACCATTTTGAGATTGAGCTTACTGGTTGATTCGTTTCCATACTTTTTGTAAGGTATTATATGTATGCTGTCATTTGTGAACTAGGGTCAGCACTAGCTTAGACTATAGGACCATGATTCCTGCATTGCATTTTGTTATGGACAGATGAGGTGGCATGCCTTAAGGTCATTCCATATCAAATCATCTAGACCAGGGGTGGGCAAACTACGGCCCTCCAAGTAAGTTTTTGCTGCCCGCCAATAACGTTTCAGAATTGGAACGAGTTTTGTAGGAATTTCGATTCTTGTATTTGCTTTCTCACTGCAAAGATTGTGCGTAGATGATGACCCTATTAAGGAAAATGTTACTTTTACATCCTGAGTGGAGTTCAGGTAGCCTAAATATGCTTTAGACTGTCTTTTTCTTGGTGTAATAGCGCAAGACTTGTTTGTAATGTTAGCTTCCATTCAAAAAGGAAAGCTTGACGTAGTCTTTTCCTTTTCGTTCTAAATCTTCAAAATACGATGAAATCAGGTTGAAGGATCAGTCTCTCCTTCTCAGCATGAATATCAATGATAAAACCAATACCTGCTATACTGCAAATGGGCGTTTTCCGATGTTCTAGGGGATGTTACCTCGAAATATCTTTCTGGAGCACAATGGCTATGGAAAGAATGTTTCCCATATGAGATTTAAGCAATCACCAAAGATCTGCAACATGTAAGGGGCTTTCGAACTCTGAATTGAATTTATACATCTACATTTATCGTTCAGTTGTCCAAGGGCCTACATTTTCAAGAAAAATCAGACATAGTTCAGGGATTTTTCATAGATAGAAACAGGTGGTCGTCCTCTGCGTGGCCCTTTAAAACTTAGGATCTGTGAATGTGGCCCTTGCTCTGAAAAGTTTGCCCACGCCTGATCTAGACCATGACACCCTTAATCTCAGAATTTCTTCAAATTTATTCCAGTTGTAGGTGTTGTTGAGATATGATAGACATGAAAATTTGAAGGTCTCATTCATTGCCTTTCTTGAGTTATGGATATCTATATGTTTCACTCAAATCAGAACTCCAAGCCAAAAATTCGCCATTTTTAATTTACATTTTCATCCATAGTTTTCTACCCAGGCGATATTTTCATTTAAGAAGTTACACAGATATACATTTTACATTGATGAATTTAGAAATTAGCGTTATAACTCCTCAAAGCTAATCAATTTTATGATATTCAACGTTGTTTGTCACCTCTACCCAGAGTCAAATGAATTTCATGTGACCAGATAGATATGGCAAAAATTCCTTCTTCGCCATGTTTAATAAAATAATTTTTTTTCAAACTTTCATATGAATATATTTACTACATACAATAATACACCTCTCATATACTGGTAGTGTACCATTGGCTAGTTTGTACTATACATGAAAAGTAACCAAAATAATAATGATAATAGACATACAACATAACTCAAAGGTAAAATAATAAGAAAAGGAATTAATTGTTCAGAAGTTCTGGGTTGTTCCATGGTTTATTTCTTTGGCAAAAGATGAAGTATGAGGTCCTAAAAGCAATGTTGATGGTCTTCATAATAATTCTTTTTTGAACAAGTTTGTCGAAGCTTAGATCCTGAAGCAACGTAGAAAGGAATCACATGAAGAGCCCATAACACCAAGAGTACCCATGGAGAGATTAATAAAAGTAACTTTGTTATAGGTAGAGGACAGGTCCTTGATAAGTCTGTTTTACTTATTGGCTTTCCTTGTACTATTAACCTGCATATTAGTCTCGAAGCCTAGTGTAAGTTCTAGAATGTATAGTACGTTATTCCCCGTGAGTAAAAGAAGGTCAGGATGAAGGGAGTTGCCGGTAATCAAACATGGAGAAGTAAAAGAAGGCAAATCAGCATAGAGTTTGCATGGGCTAATAGATGAAAATGTATTAGCAAGGTAGAGAAGGACAGAGTTATGGCGCCAAGTGTACCTCCCCTCCTCCAGGTAGCATTTACAGTTAGATATCATTTGTTGTAAAGTTCCTGATTGAAGGCAGAAAGAACATGCTGACGATTGAGAAATGGACCTTTTGCAAAGATTTTTTCGAGTTGGAAGAGTGTTGTTGAGATATTTTATGGAGAAGTTGAAAATATTTCTCGGCATATTTTGTTGAACAGTTGACCAAAAGCGTGAAGTTATCTGACATGAAAATTTTAGAATAGATGAGATAACCAAGCCTTGAGAAAGGAGTGTATTTTTGATGCAATCTTTGTGCTCATGCTGTACAGCATCGAAAACTTGTTTAGTATTCTGGAACTGGTCATACTGAAGATTAGTGCCATAGCTTGTATCAACCCAAAGTGATTTAATGTCCGGATTTGGTGAAGATTTCAAAGCATTCCATATAATAGTTTGGCATTCAATAAACTTGATTGATGGGAGGATAAGATTTATTCCGTATCTAGATGTTTTTAAGATTAAAGAGCTGAAAGTCGTTCTTATAGGCAAATCTAGCCACTCCCTCACATACCTCGAAACTACATTATCTAAATTTTCAATCACCCATGTTTTGCTAAGATCAGCAATGGTCAAATGCCAAGCAAGTTTCGATAGCACAAAACAATGATAAAGGAGAAATACAAATTGGAGGAGACTCGATGAACTGCGATTTGAGTTCTCCGAGCCTCCTCGTAGCATTGAGGTCACTGCGCATTGCACAGCTTATTTCCTTCTGATTAGAGATGTGATCCTATTGGCTGTTCCAGCACGCTCTTAACAGCAATAAATTAAAATCTGATATATAAGCAATAGACTACGCCCTCGTACGCAGTATTTTACCGAAAAGACAACCCATGGACAAATCCTAATCGAGGGGAATGTCCAAGGAGGGGTTGGGAAGGGTGGGTGCGCAGCGACCTCGATGCTACGAGGAGGCTCGGAGAACTCAAATCGGAGTTCATCGAGTCTCCTCCAATTCGTATTTCTTTCTTGCCTCCTCTTCGCATCGAGGTCGCTGTGCATTGCACAGCTTATTTCCTTCTGATTAGAGACTTCAAAGGTCCTTGGCATTACACTCGATTGAATCCAGAAACTGGCACCAAAAAGACATTTATCCCATAGTGCTAATGAATTCAGATAATCAAATATTGAATTGCAGATTGATACGCTAGTGAGATAATTTTGTGGTAATTATTGATTATTAGATGAACGATAAATATTGCTTGAGGAAATTGTCATTGATAGTTCCTTGGTGGGAAGGGATTTATTGACCCGATTATAGTGTTTATTAAAAGTTTGTAAACATGACCAGTCCCCAGCTTGAAGGACACTATCTATTGATGCATGTTGATCCAATGCAAATGAAGCAGAGGCTCC
>OLMO02000301.1:8543580-8571486 GCA_900291935.2 Cassiopea xamachana
CCTGCATGACTTCCCGAATCCAGCGAGCTAAAGTGTCTGTCGTGACAGGCTTGTGAGGATGACGCCAGCTGAGAAATAATTTATGGCGCTTATCAAGGCGAAATGTTCGCGTTCTTTCAAGGTAAAGTTGAAGGATTTCAATCGTTTGCAATTGATCTTTGTCCGAAAGGGAAGGAAGTGTGATAACGAAATGTGGTCGATGACGGGTTACTTTCAAATCATCAAAGATGTAAAGATAGGTAGCAGATGGATAAAATTTAATATGTCTCACATCAATCAATGATAGCGTATGAATTCGTTGAGTTGATATACAAGCCATGATTGTGACAAGCTTGAGAGTGACATCTTTTAAAGGAGATGTTGAACTAACTTTCCATTTCGCTAAGTACAGCAATAAGTCTTTTGCATCCCATAAGATTGGGTATTTCGGTTGAGGAGTTCTCAGGTTCCTGACTCCTTGAACACAACGGGATATTAAAGAGTGTTTTCCAATTTGGATATCCGGATAAAGGACAGGCAGTGCACTGCAAGCTTTGTTGATCTGCGAATAACCAATTCCACGTTCGTAAAGTGTTGTTAAAAATGCTAGAACTGTATTAAGTGAGGGAATACTGGAATCGAAGTTCCGTTCAAAACAAAATGAAAGCCATTGACGAAGGATGGATGAGTAGTTTTTCTGTGTGGATTTCCTCCAGCTGGCCATGATGATGTCGAGAGTTTTCGCTGGAAGTTCTTTTGCAGATAGTTGTTTGCTGACAATTTGCAAGCGATGAGGGTTAAGCACGGTAGAAGAGGGTGCTTCATCTCTGGATCCCATGGGCAGCTAAGTAAAGAGGGAGACGATGGTAAGAGACTTGGAAAATCCACGAAATAAGATGGAATAATCGGAAACCACGGCTGGCTGGGCCAATATGGGAATATCAATAGCACAGTGCAGGACTTGTGACTATTAAGTTTGTGTAAGACTTTGCTTATTTGATTAAATGGGGGAAAGGCATAGCCATATTTACAATCCCAGGATTGGGAAAAGGCGTTAAATCCATTACAAAATGGGTCTGGTCTCCGTGAAAAATATTTCGGTAGTTTATTGTTCAATCTACTGGCAAAGAGATCTATGTCTGGTGTTCCAGAGATATTGCATAAGTGTTCAAAAATGGTTGTGTCGAGACTCCATTCAACATTATCAATAAATTTCCTGGATAATTTGTCAGCTATTGTATTGCAAATACCAGGTATGTGAATAGCCGTTAAAGAACTTTTGTTATCTATACACCAGAGCCAAATTTTGTGGCTTAAGTGATCCATTGAGCTATTCCTACAGCCTCCAAATTTATTAATATAGGAAATAGCCGTAGTGCTATCACATTGAATACGAACAGAGTAATTAGAGTTATATCTCTGAAAAGCGAAAAGAGCAAACTGTATTGCTCTTAGTTCAAGAAAATTAATGTGTCTCTTTTTCTCTTTTCCTAACCAGCGTCCACCAGTTTTGGAGATAGATTTCCCCGATTTAAACAGTGTAGCACCCCATCCGAGTATGCTAGCATCTGTATATATTTCAAATTGCCAGTTATCAAGCCCCATAATTTCAGAAATTGAACGGCCATTGCAAGTAGCTACATTATCACGCCACCATTTGATTTCAGACCGAGCCTTTTGGTTCAACTATATAGCATAATCATAAGATTGGACTTTATGTAAGTAGCGAATTTTGTATAGTTCTAAATATCGCGTATTTAGCTGGGCATATTGCACAGCCAAGAAGGAGGATACGAATAAACCGATAAGCTTAGAAAATCGTCGTATTGTAATTTTCTTTGCGGCAAGAAGTTGATTGCACTCACGTTCTATTCTTTCGATTTTTTGACTTGGTAAGCTTATAGTGTAAGTTGAGCTATCAATAACGAATCCAAGGTGGGTGATTTGAGTAGCGGGGGTAATGGAAGACTTTTCTTCGTTAATAGTGAATCCAAGCGATTTGAGAAGAGCTGTAGCTCTCTGTGTATGAATCTCTAATTTATCGTAAGAAATATCTAGATATAAGCTATCATCGATGTAATACGTACAGCTAATCCCTTCACGCCTGAGTTGAGAGAAAATAGGTTTCATAATTTTCTTAAAATAAAGCGGTGCGAGGCTCAGCCCGAAACAAAGGCATTGATATTCATATAATTGGCCTTGCCATAAGAAGCGAAGGTATTTCCGTGATGATTTAGCAATAGGTAGTGAGAAATATGCATCCTTGAGATCAAGAGAAGTCATATACATGTCTCGTTTGATGAGTGGCAATATTGTCATTATGTGTTCCATCTTAAAGTGGATTTTCTTTAAGTATCTATTCAAACTTTTTAGGTTAATGATAGTTCGCAAGTCACCCCATTTTTTAGGCCTTGTAAATATATTAGATACAAATTGATTTGATGTGGGGTCCACACGTTGGATAGCCCCTTTCTTTAACAAGGTGTGTATTTCTTTATCAATGCTTAACTTCTCATTTTCACAAAAGTCAATCGCTTTTGGAATGTAAAGTTGGTTAGGCGGCGACGTGAATTGGAGGCGAATGCCACTGACAACATTAAGCACAAACTTATTGCTAGTTAGATTGTTCCAATTCTTAAGGCAAAATTTCGTACTGGTAATTACCTGTGTTTCTTTTACTTCTGTTGCATTTTCTTGGCAAAGCTGTTGGTGCTTGTTGATTGTCTCGGGTATTGCCGATATCTCCAGGAGTTGTGTGTCTGGCCTCGGAAGTTTAAATGACCATTAGATGACGAAGTAGTGCGACTACCAGAGGTAGAAAACCGATTTGTTGGACGGTTTGTTTGAAAACTGCCACGGCCAGATGCAAAATTTCGTGTCATTTTTTGGGAGGACTGGATGGATTTTGCTGACTCCAGAACATTATCCCCAAACAGAAAATTGGTTATCGGGGTTAATCGCCGGCTTTAGAAGATCCCTTCGGTGATAGGAGGACTCTAGGAAAGCATTCCCCAACAAGGCTGCACAAGAGTCTAGTTCTGCAAAGAGCTTTGGAAATAAAAGCGAGAACTGATCTGGGTGAGAGTTAAAAAGGAGAAGAGTCTCCTTTATTTGTACAACCCCAGTGAGGCCTTTGGCTAGAAGGGATTGTGCGTTCTGCAGGCGTGTTTGTCGTGCTCTTTGCTTTCCTTGGGCAACTGAGCCCAAAGGTTGGGATTAATCGTTGGCACACTTAGTGCTGGGCAATTCTCGGGTCGTTTAAAGGCTTCTTTAAATTTAGCCAGCTCAGAGCTAAGAATGCGCTTCTTGCAGCAGTCCTCTACATAGCAACAATGCTTGCCAAAAGTCCCTGGGACATTTTCAAAAAAATTATGAAAACCATAGCTTTCTCAGCATTTCAACCATCACGCCTTGATGCAAGCCCCCTCCCCCCTAAAACAATGTTGGTCTGTTCCTGAGACACTTGGCATTATTGTGCACGAAAAATTTTTCCGTTACCGCATGTACTTCTCTCAGTAACCAACATTGTTTAAGGGGAGGAGGGGGGTGAATGCTCCGTCCAGATTAAAAATATGCAAAGTGTCCCAGGACTTTTGGCGAGTATTGTCTGGTATTGAAAATTTTCTATTAACGTTATACTTGCAATGCGTTTGTCGATCATGGGGTAATCGATGTGCTGAACAAAATGGTAATGTTTAAAATTGTGTAAATCGTCTCTATGACGTCATTCTAGGTGGGGCTCCAGTTCTGTATCTCTCTGCTTGAGTACCTGCCTAAAATTGTGCTAAAAAGTGACTCTTATTGTCTGAAAACAGTGCAACCAGTAACATGTGTATCACGAAACGTGTATTCAAAATTTATCATTAACTATGGAATAACATATTCCCTAAAAGGCATCTAAATACTGGCTGCACTTGGAATTTGTGAAAAACTGGAAACGAGGCTACGACAGAAACTAAGACATAAACTGTTATTATTTTTACATTGAGTTCTTAGAAGCCGTTATTAACCAATTAATTGTATACTCGAGTGCTATCTACCTGGGATAGACCTTTTTATGATATTTTTGTTTATGCATTGTTGGTATTTTTGCATAGAAGCGACATTATATCTAACGCCGTATAAAAAATAGTTTAACTTGCGGGGCATGTAACCCCAAATTGTTTCCAAGAAAAAGACGCATTGAAGTAATCGTGAAACGTCAGCAGTATTTCCTTTATAGAACAGTCAGCAAACTCTACTATTGATGAGAGAGAGACACACAGAAATTATGGATTTAAGGTGGAGCGAGTGTCACTTCTTTCATCAGAGTCCTATCGCGTCTCAAAAAACAGTCACACCATGTGGTTGCTGTTTCCGAGGCTTCTACTAGACGTTGACTGATAGGTGCCCTACCCTTGCTCTGTATCTTTTTTGTACCTGTATTGTACTTCATTGTTTACAGCTTTAAAACAACAGACTGCTGCCTATATCACGCTGTGTGTTTCCGCTACATCTTGAACACTTTACACCTCATGCATGAGTTTAAATGCTCTGTAATTCAGCATACATTGTGCAGTTTATTCATGAAAAGTATGTAAAAGATGTACACACTTTGTGTACATCTAGTAGCATAACCAAAATGCATTGAAATATCGGGAATAGTAAAAAACTGACACTTTACAGTGTAAGCTATGAAAAGAGATAGGGTCATATGATTCTTTATTGTCAAAAGCGTGTGAAGTGTTCAGTGCTCCATCATATTTCGCTTTACCTATATCAATAAATTCATAAAAAATCATTGAAGTATGTACAAAGATCGGGTACATCTTGTGCTGTACTCTCCCTTTCTCCTTGTTGAAGACAAACGGCTGTATTGGCGTGGTTTTGGCCTGATTGTAAACTGTAAACTGTCCTCTGGTTCTCCTTCGTACTTGTTGTTGTTGTTGTTGCGAAAATGCTTTTGTTGGAGCACACTCAAGCTCTTCATGAATTGTGCTATGTGAAGGCAATAACTTCGATATATAGATATATATATATAACTAGGTTATGCTTTCAGATAATCGTTTTCTCTGCGTCCTTTCAATGTTAACTTTGAGTTGTTTTTCAAGGAAACCAGATATTACTGTGACGTAGCAGCATATTATAAATTATCGTAATGGACTTAACTTATGTGCACAGTATCAGGGCCCCCCCCCAACAACATGGAGCCTTAGCCCATTTTCTCCTATCACGAGAGACCTTGCCTATTTTTCATCTTGTATAATATTAACCTTCCTAAATATCTTTTTTGTCCTTCTTTTATATTTGTGCTCTACCCACACTGTGAACATTAGCTTTATGACAATAAAATACTTTATATTTCGATGGGCAAGAATTATTTCCTGTGATTTGAATTCGATACTTATGCATGCTGCTAAAGTCTTAATCTATTACATGTTTATCATAAAAGGAAATTGCTCCATTTCTGGGCGGTTTGCACTCCATACCCTACTTGCAAATGCACTCGATGCTAGATTTAGAAATATAACGTCGAGGTGCGATCTTACGATATGATCAGTTGAGCTCTTTTCGCAAGATAGTAGCAAGTGTTCTCTTCTTTTCCAAGATGTCAGCTTGTCTCGCTATCACAACTTGATCTTTGAGACCATTAAAGTCAAATTATGTCACCATAGGCAACCTCTTATAACGTTTTTTCGAATTTTCACATTAATTTTTCGAATGTTGCTAGCAAGTGCATGAATACGAGGTTACATCTTGGGTACTTTATTATGAACGCAGTACTAGTCACAATTTTGTTGTTTTGCATTATATAGAGCCTACAGCCTCAGTTTTTTACACACACAATATATGGTTGCACTCGCATGTACTAAAGTGTCTTTTGCATGCACTTTCAGAAGGCAAGAACAAAAAATTTACCCCATTACGTCAGTATGATGTCACAGGGTTCATTTATGCAAAAACTTTTTTCACCATCGTAATCAGCGCCCTCGAAAACCCCGACCTCCCCATTGATTGCAGCTCAATATCTTCTATCCTTCGAATTACATATCAGACAATGCTTGCCAAAAGTCCCTGGGACATTTTCAAAAAATTATGAAAACCATAGCTTTCTCAGCATTTCAACCATCACGCCTTGATGCAAGCCCCCTCCCCCCTAAAACAATGTTGGTCTGTTCCTGAGACACTTGGCATTATTGTGCGCGAAAAATTTTTCCGTTACCGCATGTACTTCTCTCAGTAACCAACATTGTTTAAGGGGAGGAGGGGGGTGAATGCTCCGTCCAGATTAAAAATATGCAAAGTGTCCCAGGACTTTTGGCGAGTATTGTAGCGTTAGCTTAAGAGATTGGCGGCCCTACTGCTTCATCTTCAACAAAATGAAGTTTCACTCCTTGCTGCTCGATCAGCTGGATATTTGGCAACTGTAGTTGAGCGAGGGAGTTTGGAAGTTGAGGGACACAATTACAATCCGTCATTTCGGAATTCAGTGACAATGGTGAGGCCGCCATTGGCATTTGCCCATCCAATTCTTCAACATCCCGTAAGGTGGGGAACTGATCCCCAGGAGGATTAGAGGCAAACTGATTGCCATTTTGCAGTGTTGAAAAATCATTCTCGACATCATTTGTGGGGTTTGCGAGAAACTGATTCTCTGGCCCCTCTAGATCTGAAGTTCTTTTTCTTTTCTTGCTTGCAGAAGCGATGGGATCTTGCAGCAGCGCTACCAATTTTTCCATTTCGGTTTGCATTCCTGTCACCTGTGTCCTAAGGTCGTTGAATTGCGATTGAGAGACGAATTTCCGTTTGTTTGAGGTCTTTATGCGTGGTTCTGTGCCTTGCTCAGCATCTTGAGATTCCTCAATGCTCTTTCCCATACACGTTTTTTTTTTATAAGAAAAAAGTTTATAAGAAAATGAGGCTCAAATCGTCAAAATCTTAAGAAAATCGTAAGAAAATCACGAGGCTCAAATTGCAAAATTAAGTGTTCTTATAGGCCAAAACTCGGTAATTTCGTCTCTATTGTATTCATAATGTTAAAGATGGAATTCAAATTCAAGTATACAATAGTATTAACGAAAGTGTAAACCACTCTAGCCAGTTTATTTCAGCAAAAGTTAAGAAAAATGTAAGAAAATCTGAGGCTCAATTTCGGGAAAAGTTAAGAAAATTGAGGCTCAGGCAAAATAGTGATTTTCTTATAAAAAAAAACGTGTATCGTTTTCCATCGTATGCTGTCTCAAAAACGTTACTGGAACGGCGCTCGGAAAAAAACTGCGTGCGAGGGCATAGTCTATTGCTTATATATCAGATTTTAATTTATTGCTGTCAAGAGCGTGCTGGAACAGCCAATAGGATCACATCTCTAATCAGAAGGAAATAAGCTGTGCAATGCGCAGCGACCTCGATGCGAAGAGGAGGCGAGGAAGAAGTTTGTTTTTTGGGTGGCAGGGTAGGCAATCAATTTTAAGCATCTGATCGTTTATTGTGTCAAGAAGAATTGACATATGATCACTATTACCCATCTGGAAATTGAAGTATCTACCAAGGCATTTAAAGGGCATGTTTTTTCCAACAGTTGGAATCAAGGAATTATTTAAAATCAGTTTGGGAAGGTACTGAATGGAAGAGGTGGCTGCTTTCTTTATGCCAAATGTGAGGCATTTATCGACTCTAATATTCATACCTGCCCAGTTGCACCACCATGTGAAATGATTTAGGAGAATTTGATTTTCGTTTCAGTAATTACAGCAGCGTCGTCAGCAAACTGAAACCAATGAATAGGGTAGATAGAGTTCAAGCTAAAGCCAAATTTTCGGAATTTCTGTGCTGCAATATAACAAATAAATGTGTTGAAGCAAAGGTTAAAGGTGAGAGGACTTAGGGAATCACCCTGAAGAACGCCATGACTAACCTTGATAAAAGGAGTTGTGAAATGCTGGGAAACAATGCCAGAGTAATGAGCCTAAAGTTAGCGGGGTCAGATTGGTCACCCTTTTTGTGGATAAGCACTGTGCAAGCTTTCTTCCACTCATTAGGGATTTCCCCAGACTGCCAGATAATGCGAAAGACTTCAGAAGTATAATCTGAGGTAAGGGCACCGTTTGAAAGGAACAATTGAAAGTTGATCGAGAGGACAGGGAGAACCAGATGCTTTGATTCGTCGAACGACTTTAGTGATTTGCTTGTATGAAGGTGGAGAGAGATCAAATGGAGAGTTTGGAAGGGGAAGCGTTGGGATCCAATCTGGAATTTCAAACTTTTTGGTAGCATTGACAGGACTAAAGAATTTAGCAAAGAAGTTAGTACACGTTAAACTGTTGAAAGAAGGTAATGATGTGTCACTCTTCTTAAAGATGTTTTTGACATAGCCACAAAAGTTCATCTTGATCTTTTCATCGTCACATCCCTCACTAGTTTTTGGTCTTGATGTGTTTAATCTGCTCCTTAGAAGATGAGAGACAAACCGAATCTCTACAATATCGGCTCCGCTGTGTTTTAACTGTTTTAGACATGACTTTAGCTTGTGGTTTGAGTAGCCTTTATATTTACTATCCAGATCAGCGTTCTTAGCAGAATTTGCCAGTCCAAACTTTTGCGCAAAATAGTTGTAGATAACATTATTCATGTTGTTAATAATGCTAGGAAGATTGGATATTTTGATTTCCGCTATTGGTAATGTAGCTCTGAAATAGTCATTAGCAAACTTCCACTGGTCGAGAGATTTAGGCAATTTAACTCCAGTTTTTATCGAAACATTATCTTCTATTATTTCATTTCTATCTGGCTCAACAATCTGCTCAACGGTGCCCTGTATCTCAAATGTTTCACCGGCTAGGCCCTTTATGACTCGGCAGCTGCGTTGGTGCATTTTCATACCTTTGAGACTGTTACACATTTTTGCGCAGCTGCAATTTATTGTGGGAGGATTTCTACTCATTGAAGAGAGACTTTTAGGAGAAGTTTCAGCATCCATATCATCTGGAGCATCATCCTGATCCTTTTCTGTATTTCCTTTAAGTTTTTCTTTGCAACGCCAGACATGATGGCCTAATGACTTAAATTCCTTGCCGCAGAATTAGCAAACAACCAGAACGAGTAAAATTGTTGTAAAAGTATAACGTACCATGATTTCAAAACTCAAAACAATCCTTTAAGATGATAGATACAAATGTAATGCAATATATCGTTATAGTACAAACAGGAATGTAATTACTATAAAACAGCCTTATTCGTGCGCAGAATTAACGTCCGTCCACCATTTGCTCAACGAATATAATATAACTCGGCAAGAGATTGTATTCAATGGAAAACTAGCAAAATAGAATAGTAATAATAATAATAGCCGTCCCCGGTATGACTCTAAACTGCGACAGCAAGGGTGCAGAGGTGTAGTACCTTACCCCAGTAAGGGCCCTTAGGCCAAGGAACACGTCCCTGTTGGTAGAAGTGGTTGCCCTGCAGTCTTGTATGGTACTTCCATGTGGTACCTGGTCTGGCCAACCCATGTAGATAGGAGATGGCATAACACTCTGATTTCAAATCCCCCTGCTGCCTTTGCGGGGTAACCCTTGGAGGGGAAAAGGCTAGGAGAAGGTAACTCTGACTCCAAATCCCCCTGCTGCTTTGTGGGGTATCCCTTGGATGGGAAAGGTTAGGAGAAGGTAACTCTGATTCCAAATCCTCGGGCACAGCTTTACCCGGCTGTCAGTACCCGGAAAGGGTCCTGACTGTTGGTTTAAACAGCGAAGTCAACGGTTTTAGCACCAGGAGGAGGAAATGACTCTATTGGTTATAAAAGCGGAAGAACGGAGCTAGAAGCCTGGGGAGGCCAAACTAGCCAAATCTATTAGCATCATGAATAGGACACCAAAACGAATTTCATCCCGCATCACACGTCGCGTGGTTCACCAAGGTGCGCGTCCCTCATTGAGCAACCAGGGTGAGGTCGAAAAGTCAGCTACTGGACGAAACCTTCCCAATACAGATGTATTAGAAGATCTCCGCGAAGAGCCCACTGCTCAAAGTGGCCTTCTTAATACGAACATCAAAAATCCGCCCAAAGGAACAAGACAAAAATGGTCTCGGGAAGAATATAAAGAAGTCATGGAATCATATTACCTGGCGAAACTAAACCCCAGGGAAACAGCTACTACGAAAGCGATGTACAACATATGGAGAACTAAACACCTTACCGAGAGAAGCTACTTAGATGCCAATAAGCTAGCAACTGTTAGAAGAGACATAGAGAAGAACCAAAGATTATCAAATGATGAATTGAGAGAAATTGAAGAAAAAGTCAGGCAAGATCTACAAATACCTGAAATCGAAGAACCAGCTGCAATATCTGAGAACACCAAACCTGAACCGGGTACCCCAGCTGTATTAGAGAACGTAGACGAAAATAACAACTCTATCGAAGAAACCTATCTTGAAGATGATGAAGTAATATCTGAGATGAAAGATAACATCTTGAGAAAGTGGGAAGTACTGAAAGAAGAAGATATGGCTGAAAGACCTGTACTACCGAAGATAAAAATGATAAGAAATTGAAACGGGTAATCCAAGGAGCGAATAAAGCGATCGAACTGATTAAACTCTCCAATGCAGGATTTAGCCCAACTGAACTCAACCAACTGATTTATGCAGCAGCATTTATTATCACCGAAGAACTTGGTATCAAACCTCGAAAGACGACTACCAATAGGAAGAGAAAACCACCTGCCTGGAAAATGAAGATAGAGAAAGATATTGAAATGAAGCGAAAAGAATTATCCATCCTTACTGAATTAGAAAAAGGCTCTCGAGTTAAAGAACGGAAGATCAGGAATATTGAGCGGAAATATAACATCCAAAGGAATCAAAATCTTACTGAAGTTAAAGAAATTATTAAACAGCAAATGCAAGCAAAAGCCCAAAGAATCCATAGATTTGAAAAGCAAACTAAATTCTACAGGCAAAACAAGACCTTTAAAGAAGATACTAAGAGATTCTACCGTAAACTTGGAAAGAAGTCAATCGAAGTAAAAGAACCACCCGAAATACGTGAGGTTGAAGAATTTTGGAGTAAAATATGGGAAGATAACAAATCCCACAATATTGAAGCCCAATGGATCAAAGATCTAGAAAAAGTTACAGAAAACCAAGAACAACAGCGATGGCATGACATCTCTAAAGAGGAAGCCATACTTGCAATTATGAAATCTAGCAACTGGAAAGCCCCAGGAAATGATGGAATAGCCAACTTCTGGCTCAAGAACCTCTCCAGCGTACATGAAGATCTAACCACAGCCTATATTGACATCCTGAAAAACCCTGAAAAGCAACCAGACTGGCTGACAGAAGGTTTGACCTATCTACTACCAAAACCTGAAGAAACAAAGATCCCGAAGAACTATCGTCCAATTACCTGCCTACCAACAATGTATAAAATTTTAACATCCATCCTTACCGAAAGAACTTATGCATTTCTTGAAGAGAATGAGCTCCTACCAACTGAGCAGAAAGGATGCAAACGAGGAAGTTACGGGTGCAAAGATCAACTACTGATAAATAAGATGAGTTTAGAAAATTGCGCAAGAAGTAAAAGGAACTTATCATCAGCTTGGATTGATTATAAGAAAGCATTCGATAGTGTTCCACACTCATGGATTATCAAGTGCCTGGAGATGTTTAAAATCAACCCAACGGTAGTTAATTTCATAAGTGCAAGTATGAAGAAATGGAAAACAACCCTCCATCTGAACCATAACAATGGATCCCTGAAGTCAAGACGTATTAACATCAATAGTGGTATATTCCAAGGAGATTCATTATCCTCATTCCTTTTCTGCCTTGCTCTAGCACCACTGAGCACGCTTCTGAACAACACGAAGCAAGGGTACGAAATCAATAAAAGGAAAATCAACCACCTTTTCTACATGGATGACCTGAAGGCTTACGCTATGAATGATAACCAACTCAAGAACCTACTCGACATCGTGAACACTTTCAGTGATGATATTAGGATGGAATTTGGACTGGACAAATGTGCAAATGCAACCTTTATCAAGGGAAAACTGACGAAAACATCCAACATCGTCCTTAACCAAACCACTACTATACAAGAACTGGGCCAAGAAGGAACATACAAATATTTAGTTAACACCGTAGCCATACCAGTCGTAACTTACAGCTTTAATATCATCAACTGGACACTTGAAGATATTAGGAGTTTAGATAGAAAGACGAGGAAGCTCCTCACTAAAGAAAGAATGCACCATCCTAAGTCAGACGTAGACCGAACGTATTTACCAAGATCAACTGGTGGTAGAGGCCTGATTCAAATTGAAACAACTTACAAGACAACAACCATCGGCCTAGCGAAGTATTTAGAAAAATCTCAAGATCCATTCCTGAAACTTGTCAATCTGCACGAAGAGAAAAAAGAAGTTGTACTCAATAATGAGTTATGCTGCCAAATTTAAACAAGAGCTGAATTTGAATGAAATTGAAGAAAAGAACAACGAGTCAGTGACTAAACTTGCCAAGAGAGTGAAACAGCATGCTAAATCCAAAGCCCTTGATAGAATTAAGAAGAAATGGGAAAGTAAAGCTATGCACGGACAGTATCCATCAAGAATCAAGGAGGCTGATGTCGACTGTAAGCAAACTAATGACTGGCTGAAGGAAACAGGTTTGAAAGCGGAAACCGAAGGCCTTATTATAGCATCTCAAGACCAAAGCTTAGCAACCCGATTATACCATCACAGAATCATCAAAGATGGAACTAATCCACTCTGCCGATTATATAATAAGTATGATGAAAGCATCGACCACATTTTAGCTGGGTGCCCCGAGTTAGCGAAAACAGAGTACATCAAACGACACAAGAACACAGCAGCTTACATGCACTGGAAGATCTGGCAGTATTACAATATCAAAACAGCCGGCAAGTGGTACGAGCACCAACCAGAAACAGTTACAGAAAACGAAACAGTTACAATTCTCAGGGATATGCAAGTACACACTGACAGAACCATCAAAGCCAATAAGCCTGACATCATTATCAAGAATAAGAAAGAAAAGACATGTATGTTGATTGACATGGCTGTACCATCTGACCGAAATACATCCGTTAAAGTAGCTGAGAAACTCTCCAAGTATAAAGATCTGGAAATAGAAATCACAAGAATGTGGGGAATGAAGACGCAAATTGTACCAGTAATCATCCGAGCACTAGGAGTTATCAAGAAAGGAATTGATAAACAAATCTGCAAAACTCCTGGAAACATCAATGTCACAGAACTCCAAAAGATCGCCCTACTAGGATCCGCACATATCCTCCGAAAAGTCTTATCCATCAAGTAGAATGACTACCCATTAGAGCCTAAGAGCCTGGATTGGATCCGGCGCTAATGGTGAAGAAGAAAGTAAAGCAAAGACATTTCAGAGATAATAATAATATAATAATATTTATACAGGTTAGCTTGTTCAGCAATGTGCTGCTATCAATCAAGGACCTGTTTAACTAAAAGCATTAACATCAAATTATGTACAAATTAACAAATTTAAACATTATTAAGTTCAAAGGAAAAGTTAGATGCTAGAAGTAAAGTTAACATCTTAGCAGGCAGTCTTAAATTTAACTATTGATGACTCGGTCTTCATATTGTTGGGAAGTTTGTTGAAAATTTATTATCCAAAAATCCAAACGTTTTTCTACCTGCTTCAGATTTTACTTTTGGAAGCAATAGGCTATTATCATTTCCGCGAGTGCCTTTTCATTGATCCAAACGTTTGAAGTATTCTTTATAATAAGGTGGCGAAATTCCATTCAAACATTTGAAAACTTCAATCGCACACATTTTATTTCTGATGTGGTTTATTGATGGTAGTTTGAAACTATCTCTTTTACCATTTATAATCTTTAAACATTGCATTTGACTTTTTTCAAATTGATGTTTCTTATTTGGTGACATATCAATAAAAATTTTGTTGCAATAAAGTAGAAGAAGCATTATCATAACTTTGTATACTGTTTCCGCTGCATTAGGTGTCAAGTCTTGCCTTATGTGGAACAAAAGCTAACCCTTGAGTTTGCCTTTTTTGGAACTTTCTCAATGTGTTCTTTGTATGAGAGACTTTTATCCATTATGACCCCTAAATAATTGTAGACCGTTGACACTGTGATTTCAATTCCATATAACTTGACTTCAAATCCGCTTACACCTGACATTTTTTGATGTGTCCCATAAAGAACGCATTCTGTTTTTGATTTCTTAAGATTTATAACTAGATTGTTGTCATTGAACCAACTGACAATCTGTTCTAACTCGCTACTGAAAGAACTCTCTATGTCTGTTTTCTCCTACGAGCATGGAACATTTTTGTTGATCCTTTTGTTCAAAGCTTTGGTGAACCTATTTTTGTGTCTTCAATCGCAACAAGGGGCGTAGATGATCGGTGAACCAGAGGAATTGAAATGAAAGACGCATCTTGATCGGATCATCCTATTATGAATTGACTCCACTTTGTCTGTATAATATCCTAGGGCATTTTGCCATGCGCTTTTTTATAGGAAACAGCTTTCTATCAAACAAATAACTACTAAACCAAGACAAGTCTCTATTTTTGATGCCGTAAATTGATAGCTTGGACAGAAGACTTGCATGATCCAAGTTATCAAATGCCTTACTTAAATCAATAAAAACTGCACCAGTCATTAGACCTGTATCCATATTTTCCAGATGGCGTCTGAAAAAAGTGTCAGTGCAAGCTGCGTAGACAACCCCTTTCTGAAACCAAATTATTGTCTAGAAAGGAGCTTATTTTTCTCAAAATAGTCAGAGTTGTTGAAGGATTATGCGCTCAATGACTTTTGATAGGACAGAGAGTACTGATATAGTTCTGTACTTTTCCGTTGAAGATCTATCACCAGATTTATATATTGGTGTTATTTTGGCAATTTTTTCTTCTGAAGGAAAATCTGAGGTCTCCAGGCAACGATTAATCAAACTGAAATAGGTGTAGCTATCTCATCTGCCCCATCAACAATCCATCAGCAAACAATACTTTATTTCTACTAGTTGGTTTATAGTAAAAGCGCTGATTTTTAGTATTTACAGATTGTGTCACAATACCATAGTAATGGAGTTTTTGCAGATGTTGCTGCTTAAACTAGGTATAGGCAATTGTAGAGTTTTACCAACATTTGCAAAATATTTGCAAAATTCATTTGATATAGCTTTCGAATCCGTTGTCTGTTTGCCCTTTATTTGAAATGTTTTACTATTTTGTTGATGTTTGCTCTTCATAGGAAGACACCTCTTTATCTTGTCGTAAAATTGTTTGGAACGATCTATATATTCTTGCAGAATTTTTCTTGTATGGTAGCCTTACTATATCTATTGGAGCGTCTGACTGAGTTTCTAAGGCGACGATACATAGTGTAATGATGAATAGGTCGAGCCGATTCGAAGTAAATACAAAAAAGATATATGACGTTTTCTTGACATAAACTGAACAAATTGATAACTATATTTAATTAAACTAATATGTAAAACATATATCCGTAAAACTTTGTACGCCTAATTGCAAACTTCAAAACTCTTCGACCTTGTTGTTGAATGATTGCAATTCTTTTCCTTGAGCTCCTCTGAACTCTGACTCAAATTGACCACTAGCTCAAAACCAATCTAATCTCATCTAACTAGCTAGAAGCCGGTGCTGCAAATATAAAGAAACGTCAAGAGAAGGAAGTCACAATGTACCGCGGGATTACGCGGGCAACCGAATTCATGGGTTGTCATTTCCTTCACATTACATAGACCAGTCATTTTCTTATCCTGTTTTTCTTGCTTTTTTGCAGCAAAATGTCTCTTTCATTAGTTTCTTTTCTTATTTCATTTGTAAGCTAAGGACATTCACGGCCGCCCATCTTCTTTGAACTAGAGGGGCATGTTTGTCAATCACAATTTTTAGCAATCGTTTAAAAGTACTCCATCCATTGCTTGTACTTGCCTCATTCGTCATTTGTGCCCATGGTTGACTCCGTAGATCTTTTTTAACGCTTTCTATGTCATATTTAGCATAGTTTCTTTTGTAAAACATCTTAGCGATAAACTTCCTGTTATTTTTCTTAATGATCATACCAACAAGATCATGATCGCTCATAGAGTTTCCATAAACAATAGTGTTTAATATATTTTGCTTATGAGATGTTGCTATTATATCTAGTAATGTTTTTGTATCCCTTGTGACACGAGTAACTTTGTCAATAATCTGTTCAAGGCCATTATCGCTAATTATTCTCTTTACGTCTTTGTCTTTTGCTCTATTTAATTAGTCTGCATTTTGGTGCCCAAGGAGGAACGTTTCTTTATTCTCCCACAAACCCGTTGAAAGCATGTCATCAAAGTTTGCTAAAAAGTCTGGATCGAGGTGTTTTGAAGTGTCTGGTGACCTAGAAACAGTACATTACAGAATGGACTTCGATTTTCGAACATTAATTGCAATCCATAGGACTGCAATATCTTTTTCAAGGTCTTAACGTCTTTGCCACCCTATGCTATCTCGAATACAGCATCTGACCCCACCACTTGGCGCAATTTTCCTATCATTTCGAACAAATGCGTATCCCTCTATTTCGATCTCTGCATCTTCTATATTTTCACGCAAGTGAGTCTCAGTTACTCCGAGAATGCCAATGCTCCTCTTTGTTTCGGTAAGAAGTAAATTCACATTGACGAGTTTTCATATATGTAACCAATGTGTAAAAAGAACAATTCGTAAAAAGAACAATTCTAACATTAATTGTGAGTCGGCCATAGGACAACACCTTATTGCAAATCCAGAATGCGCCAAAACATATACAGACGACAATTTTCGGATCATTGGGCAAGCAAGATCGTCTTTTCATTCAAGTGTTTTGGAATCTGTTTACATCAAGACTCAAAACCCAGTCTTGTGTAGACAAAAAGAGTTTGTTTTCTCATTGGGACTCTTTAAGTAAACTATGTTAATAGGTCCTAATTGGTCACACTTGGGGCCAATTAGACGCATCCTAACACATTAACAGCATCTGGATATATATTTAGGTTTACCTTTAGGTCATTATCCGACGTTTTCATACTCTGATGAGTGTCGGATGAAAAAAGCTTTTAGTATGTCAAAATAATGTTGCCGCTTTTTCGTGCTGTGGTAGAATATATGTAACCCTACAATTGAAGGAAAAATGGTGTTGGGCACTCTTCTAGATTGTTCATAATATCATCACAAAGTTAGGAAGACTTCTTACGCAATACTTTAGGTTGTTCATGATCTCATCGGCTTGTGAAAAACAATGATATCATTTTCGGATGAAAATGATGTTAGTGCTATTCACAAGCCATAGTCACGAACCAATGAGATCGTGAGCAAGTTCAAGTGTCGCTCGAGAAGTCTTCGTAGCTTTGGCCGGATTCGCATTCACCGACAATGACATTCATGAGGGTTAATCACATAGTGATTTAAATACACATTCTCGTATTTGACAATGGTGCCATAATTATGGCTAGATTTCGTGGGCAGTAGTTTGTCATCTTGCTTTAAGTATTGACATAGGGGCCCGGCAGTTACTCACTTCAATTTCATTCAAGTGCATCGTTTAGCTAAGGTTTGTGACGGATGATAAGGCAATCTCCCCTGTTTCGTGCTGGTTTAAATCATTATCAAGCAAATGGAGAGCGTCGAGGCACTACAACGGTACCCTTTGTGGAGTAGCGCAAGCTGGGCTGTGTGAAGAAATCTGGGAGGTCTGGTTAAGTTACCGTGCGCAGGTTATCAATCTACACCTTCCTCTAAATCTAATGGCTTGAAAGTCGTTAGATGCATAGGAATTTGTCACTATTTACGTTTGTCATATATGCGGACGGGGCCTTTGTGATGGCATTATGAGCAACTAGAAGAGTGTCCAACACCATTTTACGTTCAATTGTGGGGTTACATGTATGAAACAAGGGGAAGAAGGAATGTCTGCCATATCTATCCGTCCACATGGATTTCAACCCCCCACATTTGACTCTGGGTAAAGGTGACAAAAAACATTGAATAGCGTAAAATTGCTCAGCTTTGAGGAGTTATAAAGTTAATTTCTAATTTATCAGTGTAAAATGTATATCTGTGTAACTTTTTTAATGANAAAATATCGTCTGCTTAGAAAACTATGGACGAAAATGTAAATTAAAAATGGCGAATTTTTGGCTTGGAGTGGTGATTTGAGTGAAACTTAGAGATGCCAATGCTCAAGAAAGGTAATGAATGAGACCTTCAAATTTTCATGTTTAACACATCTCAACTACACCTACAACTGGTATAAATTTGAAGAAATTCTGAGATTAAGGGTGTCATGGTCTGGATGATTTGACATGGAATTACCCCTTCCTTATTTTATCTAGGCTGTTATGTAGAGTTAGTCGACAGACCTATTGTTTGATTAGTGAAATGCAGACCACCTGCTGATTGGCAGTTCTCACTGTGTGCTATCCAGGGCCCTTAATCCTGGTTTCCAATTTAAGTTAAGAGGGTCAACATTTGAGAATTTAAGGGGATAACATTGTTAACCCATAGAGGAACCCAGCAATACATGTAAAAATTATTCTGTCACTATGCAGTGCTTGCTGATATTAGCTGATGGGTTTGGTAGATAGCTGTATCACTAAAGACAGCAACAACAATGTTACATGCCTGGGGTAGTATGAAAGTAATTAGTGTTAATATTTTAGATATGGGCTTTTTCTTGGTAAAAGCCAGTGTATTACAACAGGATTTCACCATCTAGCAAATGCGCAAAGCATGGAAAGAAGTAGGCTTGAACTATAGTCATGAGTTAAAGGAATCTAAAACAATGTTGCAGTTAGTTAGGCCGATTAATATGTTCTAAAGATGCTATGCATCTTCGTCTATTTTCAATTCGCTCTATTTTCATTGCCATGATTGAGCATTCTACGAAACATCAAAATGATTTGGCCAATGCTGCTTTAAAGCTACTATCCCAGCAATCCCTATCTGGATTGTTGCCAGGATCGTTNTCATTAATGTTTTCTTGGGATTGCTGAGACCACTGAAGTCATTCACAGCAATCCAGATGATTGTAGTCATTATATGGAAGCTTTTTTGCTGCTCCATATATAGAACTTTGGTTGACAAAACCCATGTATGTGTGATGAATGTCTAGACCTGCTTTGTCAGTTTTGATTGTTGTGAAGCTGCAGTGATGCTTTTGAAATCTGGGAAATGCAGCGAAGGAATTTTTCATAAAAGTGTAGCAGATGATCAACATGTAGCAAATTATTCTTCGATGCTGCAAAAGCGAGCAATAGTTTTTTAATGGATAAAACATTTTACGTCTTGGGGACTTGTTGTTTTATTCCTTCTGCAAGTCTCTGCGTACTGCATCCTAAATACCGAGCTTCACATCGTCACGAAAATTTGTAAACTACACAACTTTTTTGAGTGGTAGAAACGCTATCTTTTTTAGCCGATGGTAGCGTATCTCTAGTGATGTAAACCCCACGGAGCTTCACAGCATAGAAACAAGGTGTAATGGCTTTATTAATTTGATTTTCAAACTTTGATGAAAATGCTTGTTCATTGAGAGTAACTCCTTTTTCCTTGTAGCTCTATAAAGCACTACTGATGCCTCGAATAGGTAAAGTCATGTGCCAGGGCTGGGGGTATTTGAGGAAAGAGGATTATTTGGGGTCCTGGCTGGCTCTAAAGTAGGATTTAAATTTGATGGGGACCACTCCAAGGTTATACTGTACAGTTCTTGCTCTCTCTCCCTCTCTCGCTCTCTCCCTCTCTCCCTCTCTCACTCTCTCCCTCTCTCACTATCTCCCTCTCTCACTCACTCTCNTCATTAATGTTTTCTTGGGATTGCTGAGACCACTGAAGTCATTCACAGCAATCCAGATGATTGTAGTCATTATATGGAAGCTTTTTAGCTGCCCCATATGTAGAACTTTGGTTGACAATATGCTCTGGTGGGCAAAACCCATGTAAGTGTGATGAATGTCTAGACCTGCTTTGTCAGTTTTGATTGTTGTGAAGCTGCAGTGATGCTTTTGAAATCTGGGAAATGCAGCGAAGGTATTTTTTAATAAAAGTGTAGCAGATGATCAACATGTAGCAAATTATTCTTCGATGCTGCAAAAGCGAGCAATAGTTCTTTAATGGATACAACATTTTTCGTCTTGGGGACTTGTTGTTTATTCCTTCTGCAAACTCTCTGCGTACTGCATCCTACATACCGAGCTTCACATCGGCACGAAAATTTGTAAACTACACAACTTTTTTGAGTGGTAGAAACGCTATCTTTTTTAGCCGATGGTAGCTCATCTCTAGTGATGTAAACCCAACGGAGCTTCACAGCATAGAAACAAGGTGTAATGGCTTTATTAATTTGATTTTCAAACTGTGATGAAAATGCTTGTTCATTGAGAGTAACTCCTTTTTCCTTGTAGCTCTATAAAGCACTACTGATGCCTCGAATAGGTACAGTCATGTGCCAGGGCTGGGGGTATTTGAGGAAAGAGGATTATTTGGGGTCCTGGCTCTAAAGTAGGGTTCAAATTTGATGGGGACCACTCCAAGGTTATACTGTACAGTTCTTGCTCTCTCTCCCTCTCACTCTCACTCACTCTCTCCCTCTCTCACTCTCCCCCCTCTCTCTCTAGTGTTATACCTACCCACAGGTCCTTCTTGGCATCCAGTTTCGTCAGGTCTGTTTGCGTCAGCCCTTGTGTTTATTTTTGCATACCATACTCTTCCAAATCCATATCAAAATGATGTTGCTTCCACACCAAAATTCTTCCTGAATTCTGTGGGTATTCCATCTATGCCTACAGCTTTTCTGCTCTGCAAATCTGTTATTGCTACTCTAATTTCACTGTCTATATGCTCTGGTCCTTTACAGTCCTTTTCGACTTCATCCTTACTTCAGCATCATAAGGTTTTTCAATATATTCCCTTCGCCGTTCTTTGATATGATTCTTATCTATTACGAGCATACTGTTCTTGTCCCTGATCTCTATGCTACTATTTTATATCATGCTTTGTTCTCTACGTTTACGTTCCTTTCGATATAAAACATCTGGTTTACCTCATTTGTCTAGCCCCTCAAGATTCTGGCATTGTTCAATCCACTACTCCTCTCTTGCCGTGTCTGTTTCTTTCCTTAGCTTATCATTAAGTTTTGTGTATTTCTTTACTCCTTCTGTTGGCAAATTTTTCCAGTTTCTTTCATTCCATTTTTCTTGTCATCCCATCAGTGACCCATGGCTTCCTTGCTGCTGTGCCAATTTTATAGTGAACTTCAATCTTTGCAATGTCTAAAATAACTATTTTTCAAAGTTTTTCGGCTACCTTCAATATTCATATCATCTTGTATAGTATCTAAGTTGTGATCGGAATCAGTGTCTGCACTCGGATAACAACATGCATTTTTACATTTTCTCGAAGCTGTTGTATGACCAGGATGTAATCCGTATATCTGCGTCATTTTCCATGCTCATAGCAAGTGTTAGTCACAACTACCCGTCTTTGCTGGCAGTCTTCTTTCATTTCTGGTTCCCAGTCCCAGCCCAAAGACTTCCTTCTCGATTTGCCCTTCTTCTTATGTTACAATTCCAATCTCCCATTCCCATATTAATACCCTTCTCTGTCTTAATGAAGCAGTCAATAATGTTGGCATTTATACTTGAATAATTACTAGGTCTGCATGCTCAGCCTGTATTTTCACCACTCTAACAGTTTAACTTCTGTTATTTACTGAGATTTATCATCATTTCAAGTGTACATGCAGCTCTTTCACTTTCTGTTAATATGCATGCGCAAAATATATGAACTCAAGAATTTTTGCTAAGAAAGTCATTGGAAAGTTTTGATACTGAAATCGTGAAAAAGTTAAGAAAGTTTCAGCACTGGACCAAAAAAACCTTGTAAGAAACCAAACGTGTATGGGATATTCAGCATCCAGTATTCGAATGATTTCGAATATTGTCGAATAATTTCAAAAATTTGAAGAGTTAAGATACTTTATCATTGCTAAAAACCTGAAAATTGCATATCAGCTTTGTAGCTGCAAGGCTTAAAGAGGAAGATGCCCTTTCTGATATTACATAAGATCGCTTTCCTGAACAGAATGCCAGGTATAATCATTCCAAGTTTTACTTCTAAAAGTCTTAGCACCCTGTAAGTTCTCTTTCTGTGTATAGAATCAGCATAAAATAGAAAATATGAAAAATAAGCTAATCCCAGCAATGCAGATCAATGGCAAATCAGGCCAGTGGCTTTTAGTGGTAATGCTATTAGCAGAGATTTGTGGGATATATACTAGAAAATGAGAAGAAGGTACGAATTATCAGCCGGCAAACCTCCACCAGTGCTCTTCAGATAAAAAACTGTGTACGAAACAGTTTGCATACCAGGGGGAGGGAGACTTCGGATTGGAGCCCACTGTCCAATTACTGTAAATAACCTAACACTCTTTTATCATTTAAGATGATGCTTAAGACCATGCTTGCATAGCCCCAATGTACTGGCATATTTCTTACTTTTGCGCAAAATTTTTATTTGATGTTTTGGTAATTATTAGTGATGTAGTATAGCCTCGTTTCATACATGACGTGAAAAGCAAGGCAGGCTTTCAGATAGAATTCATGCACAAAATACTTGGCCAAAAAGGTGAAGTAGACCGGCATATATCACAACATAAAGTAAGATATCAAGATGCATTATATCAGAAATTGGCATCCAATTTTGCTTTGGCGAAACCACGAATTTAACTTCAAAGGGAGACGACAGTTGTTGTTGATTGCAGTGTAGAATGTGCCCTAGAATCTGGTTGCGTTCAATCAAATGTTTAAATATTTTTGAGTTTCGAGTAGCTAGTACGCACCCGAATATTCGAATATTAAGCTATTTGCCTTGCCCACACTATGGTTGATGATACAGTAGCAGATGCAGTAGAACACGCATATTTATTCAGATTATTTTCTCGCAAATTTGCAAATACGGTTCCTTTTATTTACAGTCGTGTATACTTTAGTTTGAACCTCAAAGAAGTAATAGTCTGGTTGCTGTTAAAATTTAATATCATTGCGAGTACGTGTAACTATCAGTATAGTGATAATGACCGTAACTTATCTTGCCTTTTCATTCAACATCAACTCTGTGTAGGCGGTTTTCAATCTGGTACGTAAGCACCAACCTTATACACGAGTTGGACCGTTGTATGTAACAATTTATATGTGCATAGCACTCAATGTTGGCGGTAGTATGCAAGTGGTTGTTTGTATTTGAAATTAGAGTGTAGGGTACCTTTTGCATTGAAAAGTGCACGGAGTATGGAGCATAGTGTGTCTAGTTCAGCTGACAGTGGACTGCGTCGCTAATAAAGGTAGCTCCACCTAACCGACATCTAATGCTCGTTTAATGAAGAGCTGATATACGTCAGTAGATTTCACTCTGATTTCTTGACAACTAGATTCATTTGTTTTTTAGGAGGTACAGATCAGAGCGGATCGATTTACATAACAATTCCAAGATATGAAGACAATGAAGATGAACCTTTTTTGGAGCAGTTTCGTCTCCTTCTCAACTACCTTGCTAGCACTAGAAGGTACAGTTCAACTTGAACAAATTCAACACTCAGCTGCTCTAGCAGTACTCGAGCACGGAGAGGGACTAGTAGACAAAGATTATTTGAGGAATTGGGTTGGGAGACCTTGTACCAGAAATGCTGGTATCGCCGGATGGGTCATGTTTTTAATCTGAGGAAAACTAAATCCCCTGGTTACTTGTTTCTTGAAATTCCAGATTAACTTACTTTTACGTATAGTTTTGGAACAATACGTGCTTACAATCAAGGTTCTTGAAGAACTGTCTGTTTTTCAAATACTTATTTCAAAATACGTTGTATGAATGGAAGGTACTTAGTGATGACATAAAAGATGCTTTAAGCATTTCTGAGTTCAAACGCAAACTTCTTCCTATCATTTGGCCGTTAGGAAAGTCTAGTTATGACACTCATGACATTCAAGGAGTCACGCTTTTAACAGAACTTTGTTTGAATTTCAACGCATTAAATGATCATTATTTTCGGCACAGGCTCGACTGTTGAGCCCCTATGTGTAATTGTGGCGCCGAAAAGGAGGATAATGAACATTACCTCCTGCAATGCCTTAAGTTTGACTCAATGCGTGCGGATCTCTTCGGTCAACTCTCAGTAATCCCTGCCTTGGACATTGATGGTATGAACTCCTTTATGTAGCCTCCTTTTGTATGGTTGTTCACAATTTGATAATATTACCAATAGGATGATTCTCGATACCACAATATCGTACATGAAGAAAACTAAGCGTTTTCAATAAATGTCTAGCATTAGTTACAGCAGCCCATCCTTTTGCTTTGTACTCCATAGCCCTGGACGAACTGATCGAGCACTTTCGTTATAGTTTTCCGAACACCTTCTCTATCCCTTTTAGTGAAATTTCGAAATCGCTTAATGAATGGTGGGGTGCTTGGTTGGTGTGACCAAGGCGTTATTGAACGTATTTTTGTGTAAAGTTATTTTCCTTGAAAATGCTATAGTATTATAGGTGTCTGTCATAGTAGGAATACTATGACTTCGAGTCTTTTCCTGCTGTGAGAGGCACAGTTAAATATATCTGTATGTTAGCTGCTAATTATGTTTTTCTTTTTAAATTTATAAAAAAAAGTTTGATCTATTGCTTAGGGAATTGATTTTAGCTGGGCATTTTGGTCGAATCCATTACGTAGTAGGGTTTTCCTGGATGGTTATAAGCAACTATACGTTTTTAGTAGCATTTTTCCGTCAGGGAAATAAAGTTTTATTTGTTCAAGTGAATGACAGTCAAGTAGTTAATTCCAGACAATCTTTTATTGCAGTACCGAAGAAAAGGCAGTGGGATTTAGTTTCTTGGTAGATTTGAGGCTAGCATCATGGGCTGAAATTAAACCTGTCATGAAAATTATCCAGGTTTGTTTTATTTTGCAAAAGTAGTCGGCTAGATTCAACGCAAGTATGCGCAGCTCAGTGTAATTTAGCCAAATTTATTGCAACAGTTGTTACCTTTTGGTACTTTTATTTCTTACTGTCTTAAATCACTACTACGAAGCTAGACGTATAAAAACCTCACCCAAGTGTCTTTACCTTATTTTTTGAGTGTATTAAACAAACGCGCAAGTATGTTGATGTCTTGTCATTGCTCATTCTCGAAGCAACTGACTATTCTAAAATTTTAATTTTCTATAACCGTTTGTTTGTGGGAATTACATAAAAAGATGGTAAAAAGCCATGTTTGAAAGTAAGAGCTATGCTGAATAAGGAAAATGTGTGAGAAAATGATAGGTTTACTGAAGTTTGTAGCGTACTTTTAAACAAGAAATTCAGTGGGTTCTTCGTTCTTGACTCGATAGGTGGCTTTGTATTCCACTTCACTTTTGATACGCTNCTACCACTACTGAGTTGACACACGAAAACGTATGCAAATGGGTGATTGCTAAAGTTGTATATGTCGAGCTATAGCACAAGGGCGTGCTTCCACAGTGATCAGTAATCGCGTTATTGGTAGTAAAAGCAACTGCAAAGGTAGCACAAACTTATGTTACGGATCTGCAAAGAGAAAAAGCAAGAAAGACAACAAAGTGCATTGTAGTCAGAGGAATTTGTATTGAGGGACCTTAAAGCGAGTATGTTATAGCCGAAAGTACGTAGTAAACGAGTACGTTATAACCGTAGTATTTTGATATGGGTTTGTAAGAACCTTTTGCTGGGACGAGCAACTAGGGTACGTTATGTCCGAAGGTGCGTTATAACCGAGTAGGTGATAACGAGATTATACTGTACTACGAAGCCTCTATCCCACAAATGTTTTCAGTCCAATTTCATTTATGTACCACTTGCACTTAGTCTCAAACCGAAATTTAGTAGCTAGCTGGTAGTGTCTTACGCCAAGGCATACCTTGAAGAGTCAAGAAATGATGGCGGAATCATTGGATTGGATTCTGAGTTGTTTTCTTTAAAGTTAAGCTATTTTGGCTTTAATGAAATTGTAGACTTGTCTTTCCTTGGTCTAGCATTGCAATGCTAGACTAAGGAAAGAGAATGAAAAAGATGAAGCCAAAAGTGAGCAACAATACTCAACAAGGTATTGCTAAGATTTGTTGCTCTCTTTTTACTTCATTTTTCTCATTATTTTAATTTTCTTCTACCAGGATTCATTTGCATTTAAAGTGAATAGTGCATATGTCCTGAAACCAGACGGATTTGGTGGCCTTCATAGAGCATCTTTCAACTCTTCAAAGTTTAGTTTTGAGGTTTGCTATTTGATAATTTTGATACTTTTAGTAGTCCTTGTTTATATTGCATTGGATAGACGCACCTGTCGATAATTTGACCGGAGAGTTTGCGTCACCCAATGGACGTGGAGTGGAGATGTTCAATTTTGATAGCATGAAGTGCTCCGTAAGGTTAAGTTTTGATGATCTCACAAACGGGAAGATTAAATTCTTCCAGAGCCTGTCAAGATATAATGTGTTTTACAGTTTATTGGGTAGTAATTATTCAAGTTCATATAGCTCTGAAATCACTATTTGGTTGGTTAGTTTGAAAAATAGAATGTTCTGCTTATCGTCATTGTATATGTGCTATTTAGAGTTTCCATTCACTCATTAGATAATTTTTTAATTTCTTGCGGTGAAAACTTTTTGCCCAGAATGAATGGGTACCTTATATTTGGGATTCCATCATCTGTGCTTCTTTGCTCACTGTTTTGTTTTGATGAGTTTGTCTCCGATCCTAAAAGGCGATGCTGTTCATTTCTTGAAACTCAATTTGTTTTACTATTATTGCTTAATTTTAGAGTTATTCATTCGGTTTTTCCTTTTCATGTATCTTCCTCAGGTAATCTTAACATCTTCCGATGGTTTAGTTAAATACATTTTGCCGGAACAGTTAATTGAAGAGTATTGTGGATCTTTTCATTATGATCATTTTTCGTGGTTCAGAATGAGAATCGTGAGTAAAATTGAGTATTTGTGTTGGGCTATACTTGTATGTTTAGACTATCTGGCATCAAAGAAAGTTTACCTTTACTGTCGTAGTTCATCAATAAAAGCTGGAAATTACAGTGACTTAAATATTGTGTATGATTAACAGCTTATTCGTGTTTTCTTCACCTGCTTTTTGTATGCCATCAAGTTAACCAATAGTTGTTTTCTTTATATGGCGTTTCTTCCCTACCACATTTGCAAGCTGTAAAGCTGCAGAGAGTTCTCATTTAAATTTGTATCAAATAAGTAAAAGAGTAGACGTGAATGCGCCATAAATCATAGCTATGACATACGATCCATCTCTTAATTGATATTGATTTTACCTTTCTTTTGAAAAAAATGAATACGATGATGGTGCGAAAGATGATCTGCTTCCTGAAGTGGAACATTCTTAAGCATCTGTAGAGCGTGCTCTGTCTTCTGTCACCTCTTCATAGGATGCCTCTTCATTGCTGTTGTCCTCATTTTTAGCATTAGCAGACACTCCATGATTTACTTGCAAAACTACCACTATTCCACTGGTTCTATACCTTTCTTGACTGTTATCACTGCAGGAGAACTTCCTTCCATAGCTTTTCATATTTCTCAAAATGGAATGAAACTATTCTATTTTAACAACCTTACTCATGGATTCAGCACTTTGTCTAGACTTTGCTATGACAGACATACTTCTGTTATTTTTATGACATAGTGAGGGTAATGCTTACCAGTTTTTTCTCAGTCTCCTCCTTTGAAAAATATCTTACTTTGAAAGATCTCACTTGTTAGAGTACACCACTCTCGAAACCTCTTTCTCATTTGGACAATACTGTGGTAGATTCACTACATGATCAGCCCAGTTAAAATGCATTT
>OLMO02000301.1:8596403-8617244 GCA_900291935.2 Cassiopea xamachana
TCATTACTACATTTAACTTAACCCTTCCACCTATTATGGAAATTATCCATAAACGCTGGGACATTCTGAAACTAAAAACCTAACCTGGAAGACATATTCGCAAATCCAGGAATGCTAACATTCCGTAGATCCAAAAACATCAAAGATATGATTGGGAGTAATAATATCTCAAAATGATAGAATTATTAAAACTAAGCCCAGAACAAAAACAATACAACTATGCCAACCCTGCAACCACTCTAATAGTCTATGCTGTAAATACGTCAATTCCACAGAAACTTTCACAAGTAATATAACTAATAAAACCTACAACGTATGCCATAAAACCAATTGGAAATGCACACTCTGTTCCATGCAATACGCAGGTAAATCTGAATGGCCTTTCAACTTACGAGGAAACAACGACAAATATCGAATTAAAGCCATAGCTCCAGATAAATTACTCCCTGTTGAACAACATTTTCGCTCAACAAACCATGATTTTTCCATACACGCTAAATTTTCAATCATTGAAAAAATAGAGAAAAACACATTAGATAACGTAACATTAATTTTAGAAATCCATGAAGACAACTGGATCCTACGCCTCAAAACTTTACATCCTAAGGGGTTAAACAACAAGTTAAATCACCCTGATAATAATTAACGATAATTCTATGAAGACAAATGGATACGCCACATTACTCTAGTTCAAACGTTGTTGGTACATCGTCTCCTTGTGGCTTATCAACTTACAAAACATCGTATTTTTCCTACGTCAAATGTAAAACAACGCCTATAAATTTAGTAGTAGCAAAGTAATTTTTTCATTCTCCTGATGATGGCAATAAGCCGAAACTAGTTGAGAATTCAGAAAAAAAACTATAAGATACGCATTCGGGATCGGCTTTCTTTTCGTACATCTTTATATATATATACATATACATACATACATACATACATACATACATATATATATATATATATACAATAACTAGGTTATGCTTTCAGATAATCGTTTTCTCTGCGCCCATTCATTGTTAACTTCAGAGTTGTTTTTAAAGGAAACCAGATGTTACTGTGACGTCGCAGCATATTATAAGTTATCGTAATGGACTTAACTTATGTGCGCATTATCAGGGCCCCGCACAATATGGAATCTTAGATCATTTTCTCCTATCATGAGAGACCTTGGCTATTTTTCATCTTTCATAATAGTGACCTTACTAAATATCTTTTTTTGTCCTTCTTTTATATTTGTGCTCTACCTACACTGCGAAAATTAGCTTAATGACAATAAAATGCTTTATATTTCGATGGGTAAGAATTATTTCTCGTGATTTGATTAAGCCTTTAGCGATGCTTATGCATGCTGCTAAAGGCTTAATCTATTATATGTTTATCATAAAAAGAAATTGCTCCATTTCTGGGCGGTTTGCACTCGATACCCTACTTGCAAATGCACTCGATGCTAGATTTAGAAATATTACTTCGAGTTGCGATCTTACGATATGACCAGTTGAGTTCTTTTCGCAAGATAGTAGCAAGTGCTCTCTTTTTTCCGAGATATTAGCTTGTCTCGCTATCACACCTCGATCTTTGAGACCGTTAAAGTTAAATTATGTCACCACAGGCAACCTCTTATAACGTTTTTTCGAATTTCCACATGAATTTTTCGAATCTTGCTAGCAAATGCATAAATAAGAGGTTACGTCTTTGGCGCCTTATTATGAACGCAGTGCTAGTCATAATTTTGTTGTTTTGCATTTTATAGAGCCTACAGCTTCATGTTTTTACACACAGGATATATGGCTGCACTCTCATATACTAAATTGTCTTTTGCATGCACTTTCAGGAAGCAAGTATAAAAGATTTACCTCATTACGTCAATATGGGGTCACAGGGTTCATTTATGCAAAAAGTTTTTCGCCATCGTAATCATCGCCCCCGAAAACCCCGACCTCCCCATTGATTTCAGCTCAATATCTTATATCCTTCGAGTTTCATACCAGATAATACTTGCCAAAAGTCCCTGAGACACTTTCAGAAAATTATGGAAAACTATAGCTTTCTCAGCATTTCAAACATCACGCCTTGATGCACCTCCCCTTCCCCCTAAAACAATGTTGGTCTGTTCCTGAGACACTTGGCGTTATTGTGCACGAAAAGTGTTTCCGTTACCGCATGTACTTCTCCCAATAACCAACATTGTTTAGGGGGAGGAGGGGGACGAATGCTCCATCCAGATTAAAAATATACAAAGTGTCGCAGGACTTTTGGCGAGTATTGTAGCTTGTATTCACTACCTAAGATGTGTAGAGATGGAAACAGCCATCGTTCTTGGAAAATCATTGCTTTAAAATAAATCTTTAACGAGTTCCTTGGTTGATGGCAAATGTTTGCGGTAGTGTTACTCTGTACTAATAATTTCCTGAAAAGAATTAATGGATATGACGCGATTAGAGTTATGCAATGAGGGATGTTGTAGCTTAATTTGATCTATGGGGTAGGCAAAGAAAGTACATTATCCTGCTCTGATGCCCTTTATTTATAAAATGATCTCGGTTAAGACAGCTCGATAGGTGTGGTCAAACGTACGGCATTTCAAGTGCAAAGCACGTTATGAGCAGGCTCCTTGCAAAAGCAGTGCGAGGAAACTGTCTGTTTGGCCGCTGCGAAGTAGTACTATAGGGAGACATTTGATTGATTATCGATATCTTGGCACCCGGATAATCGAAGAATTTGGCTCTTCCCGATTAATCTAATAATTTGGCTCCTCTGGAATAGTAGGTCTGAGGATCTACTCACCGAATGCTAAAACTGATAGCCGAATAGCGATTAGGGAGCCTTCGTTGGACAGCCCTAGTAGATGCACACATCTTCATCCATGTATGAGTATATGTACGTATACCATGAAAAGTTTACTTAATCCCCTCTCTTTAAACCTTCTTTTTCAAAAGGCCTTTTTCAAGTCATAATATATGCGAAAGGCGCTCCTCGCTATTTAACCATACTTTTTTGCACCAAGCGGAAAAAGCGACTCACCTGATCATGGTACCATCAAAGCCGCCGAGAGATTTTAGAGTTCCTACAGCGAAAGGAAAAGCTATGGCGCCGTGTGAGCGAAGAGAGCAGATAAATTTGAGAGTCTGGGAATTGGCTTTGGAAGAGCACACTCAGATGCCTAGTACCCCCTGCTAACGCCCTCCCCCGCTTATTAGGTCTTCGATTCTTTCCGACCCCCGGACCTTAGTTAGTCCTCTGTTTATTAAAAGAAGATAACCATTTTTACGAACTCCCCATCTTATTTCCTTACATTGTTTTTACAATTCGCGCCCACTTTGTTAAGAAAAAGTGTGCTTCTAAATGCATTTTAGCGTTATGCTTTTTGGCAACCTGTGTTTGGTCTTTCCGTTGCTTAATAATCATTTTAAGCTGTTTCTCAAATTCCGACCCCCTGTTTATTAATTTCAGAATTATTTCTGACCCACCTGTTTATTAGGACCCCCCGTTGAATTGGCACTTGGGAGTGCTGCTAGTTTTACTTTATGAGGCCCCATAGGCCTTAAAAGCATTGGGAATTATGAGGCCCCGTAGACTCTAAAGTAGTTGGAGTTATGAGGCCCCATAGACTTTAAAGCATTGGGGATTGTGAGGGCCCATAGTCCTTAAAGCGTTGGGAATTATGAGGCCCGGTAGACCTTAAATCATTGGGGATTGTGAGGGCCCTTAGACCTTAAAGCGTTGGGAATTGTGAGGCCCGGTAGACCTTTAAACATTGGGATTTAGGAGGCCCCGTAGACATTGAGACCCTAGGGCAATTTGCCCCCACCTCTCCCCCTCTCAGCAACTCTGGGTATTGTGCTCACACGGGTTGTAGCAACTGGCTTGACGGTCTCAGAAGGAAGGCGAGACCGATATCAATCAATTTCCATCAATTTTAGAGGGCGAAATCATTCCCAAGGCTTTTCCCAGTATGTTTATTGACCCTGATCAAGCTTATCAAATCCTGATTTTCGTGTTTACATTGCAGATACGTAAATAAGCACATTTCGTTTTGGTTACATTGGCTTTTTGTAATTCAACACTTATTGTTTAGCCCCCTTTCTTTTTGGCCCCGCTCTCGATAACCGAAAATTTAGCAGCCTCCCAGTGACTTATGTTTTCAGAACTTTTGTACACAGCATCTGCAGGATGAAGTAATATTCTGGCTCCGTAGTATAGACCTCCATATGAAATGAGGCAATGCCGTTGCAAATCAAGGTGCCCCTGTTTGAGGCATTGTGTAATGGATGAACGATCCTTCCATTGTATTACCATTAAATTTTTATTGTTATGTTTACTATGTTTATTTTATTTGCCATAGGGTTGCTCTGCAAATCCACTTGCCTTTTGGTTTAGTATTCTACAGGGTTCGTACTGAACCTGGAAATCCTGGAAAACCTGAAAAATAGGCCATTATTACAAATAGTCGTGGAAGACCTGGTATAGCCAGGAAATTGTCTATAATTTTTATCCAAGTCAGGGAAAAGTCAGGGAATACAAATTATTTAGTCCACATTTCATTTTCATTAACCTTTGCATGGTCGTTGGCAAAGTGGCTGTTCCATGTGTTGTCAGTAAATGCGAACTGTACCACTTTGCATAGTGCTATAGCAAGTATATATGAAGATGAAAAGAATTTCATCAAGAAAATGAAACCTAATAGATAGGCACTGAATATATATATATATATATATATATATATATATATATATATATATATATATATATATATATATAGTGCCTATCTATTAGGTTTCATTTTCTTTACCAATTTTCGTAAATATGTAAATTGGGGGTCAGGAAACAGCGGGTGTTGTTGACTATCAGTTAGGGAATAGTCAGGGAATTTTGATTCGCCTAATTTGTATGGAACCCGATTGTAGTTAGTTGTTTGAAAATATTTACTTGAATAGAGATACTGTTCTGATTTTTGTTCACTCTGATAGTACGAGTGTTGTGTCGAAAATTAGATATAGTTCGAGAGAGAATATGTTGAAGCATAGTTCGAAGTTTTATGGAAACTGTTTATACTATAGATGTTGTCATGGGTGCAGGAAAACAGAGCCGAATACTTGGAAACCTACTCAGACATTGGTGAAGATCTAGAGTCAGTTGAGGATTTAGAGGAGGATCACAAACAGTTTGAAGCTAATTGCGTGGTGAGCCTTACTTTAGTTTTTAGTCATTTCTTAGTTAAATTATCGGACCTGTCAATCGAATCGTTAGGTTTTCCTTATGCATGTTTCTATTGACTGCTTAAACCCTTTCTAGCAGAAAATAGTCATGCTAGTATGGTTCATTTTATTGCTTCGTTTGATCACTTGATCCTGGTCGTCAGCTTTGTTGTGCTAAATTGCTAAGCAAGTTGTTTTCAAGCTCTTATAGAGTTTACCTAGGACTTTTCCATGATTATATGAGAAGGGATTTCTTTGTACTAGAGAGTGCTGTATGATGTCATTAAAGACGGACTTCAAGGCGCAATGCATCTAAATCTAAAATACTGCAGATTCGATAAGTTAGCTCATTTAGTATCTCGCTCTTTTATTATGGAAGGAGAGGATGCTCGCATTGTGATGAAATTAGCCATCGGAAGACCCTCTAGCAAGCTACGATAGTGGAACAGTAGTTTCAATCCTCTCCACCTTAGCGCTGAATTAGTATCCGAAAGACAGTGCAGCTCCAAGAATCATTCCAGTGGCAGACACTTGGGGGAGGCGAGGGGTGGTAAGCCCCCTCCCCAATAATGTCAGACTTGTTTTCCTTCTCAACGTACAGATCACTCAGGAAAGCAATTTGTATCTTATTTTGCATATGAGTGTTTTCAAAGATTCTCAGGAGCGTGACCTCAAGAGTATTGTCTAAGGGTAAGCCCCCTGACCCCCAAATTTCGTTCCCCTCCTTTTGCATTTTGTTATGGTTATAGCCTTGCAGCTGCTTTGTCTCCTTTCAATACCACGCTGGTTAGGTTGGGCAGCGTAATCTTTGCATACCATGCATCGTGGGTTTCACTGGGATTTGGCCCCCTTACCCTCTCCCTAATGTCAGTGTCCTCCACTGAATTATCCAAATGACAAATGATTTCTGCATACATACGGGAAAGATAGAAGAAAGCAATAGAAGAGAATTTCTATTTAGATTTCAAAATAAGGTGCTTCAGAAAAGATCAGTGGCCAATTTCTCAATTTAAAGAATGTGACGCGGTTAGAATAAGAAGAAGAACAAGCGAATCGAAAAGATCACGAACAAGAACATTTGGAACACATTTGGTATGCCAAGAGTAAAGAGTTAAGTCATTTACTATCTAGCCAGACTCAGTACTCTTAAGTGCCTAATAAACGTCCACCCCGCTTATCAATTTTTCGATTTTTTCCGACCCCAGATACCTCAGATAATGGTTAATGTGCAGTCATTCCCAGCTAGCTTTTCGGAGTCATTGGCTGAGAAGACCCAAAGAAGATTTACTCTGATGTAGAGCAATGGCCTGTGCTTAAGTTTAGAACATCCAGTCAGCTCTACCTTAACGGCACCTCTATAAAGCGGACACCTCGTTAAGCCGGACATTTTTTGGAATTCCCTACGAAGTCCAGTAGGAAGTGCTATTTGTTACTATTCTATAAGGTGGATGCCTATCAAAGCGCACAGCGGACACTATTTCTTTAACTCGAATACATAAAACACCTTTTTGAAGCGGATGCTCATTGATTAACTTTTGCTTGAAGGCAATAATTTGAAGAAATATCTAACAAAAAGGGGACATAACATTCTGTACATTGAATGGCATATCTTGTGTGTCAGGCAGCTCCGTTTTCGAGATTTTCGTTCTTGGTTGAGGGCAACCAAATTTTTATACTATGTTGTTATCTTTTTAAACGTTTGCAGAGTCCAATACATTGCTTTTAATGTGCCCTTCTATTATATATTCGCACGGAATTTTCAGTTCGTTACCACTCTCTTCAGTTACTTGAGAAGCAATTGGATTGGTCTTCAGTTTCAGAAACAGTTTCACTCACACACCGATGTGTATTGAACATGCCCAACTGTTTTTCTTCACTTATCACAACGATGGCATTTGTATATTCCAGATTATAAGGCTTTTGGATACAGGGAAGAGCTTAATCAATAGCTGGTTCCCATATCTTTAGATTCATGAACAGCATGAAAGGGGGATAACACTGAAGCAAATTTTGTACCATTCATTTTCACACTACCCTCCAGAATCTGTTCACTTTTGCTCAACCCATACTTGATAGTTAATTTCAAATAATGTTTGCCCTTGGTTGCAAATACTTTTCCAACAAAAGCCCAAACACATGCTCTTTCTGCATGAAAATCACACTAGCTGAGCCTCAATTTTCTTAATTTATCCCAATGGTGAGGGTGAGACTTTCATAACTTTTATTAGTAGCATAAATTGGCTAGTACAGGTTACTATTTGTGGTCAAAGAGAATTTCTTTATCAGCTGTCACAAAATTGTACAGAAGATGAAATAATATCGGTTTTTGACACGCAAAAAGCATAGCTTTAGAACTTCACTGGTTCGATTTCCTTTTTTATCTATTGAAGTATGGGCAATGTATTTTTGCATTTGAGCTTCTCCGAACTCAGATACGGAAATTCCTGTAAAGCGGACACCTCGATAAAGCGGAAACTTCTTCAAAGTCCCCATGGTGTCAGCTTTAGATAGAGTTCCCTTTATCTCTAGTGAGAGTGTCGAGACTCTGGACACCTGCCTTATTGTCTTGGCATCACAGGATTAGGCGTAGATACATCATGTTGTAGCACACACTGCGTTCCTTCTTAGAGTGCATATTCAACACAAACACCATTGACCTAATGAAAATCCCAGTTCTAATGAAAATTAGATACTTCTTTGGCCATCAACACCTGGGACCTTTGGTTTTTGTAGGCTAGCTCTTTGGCCATTTTCCTAGAAGCCCCCATTTTCCATGGTTCTTTCATTTCATTTCAGATATTGGGAAAGGACATCCTTCAGTTATTGTGGTGTTTTTGAATACGCTCTCCACAGATACATGGAATATGTACAATACCTAATTTATGCTTAAGTTTTGGAGGGGATCTTCTTGATCAAGTTGAAGTTCTACAACTTTACCAGTTCTGGTTATTTTGTAAGTGTTCACATTGGAGGTCGAAAATGTAAAGAACCTCCGCAGTTATTCAGTAATTTAAGACAACCAAGCGTCTACTCACTTCATTAGACAGCTTCAACGGGACATCGACCTCACAAATGCCCCTCCCCGCCCCGCTTTTCTTCATTTCCTCTTAACATAGCACTTGCACAGTGTGTTGAAAATGCTTTGATGTGGCAAATGTTTTGCCGAGACAGTTTGGAACAAATAATTTTCAAACAGATCTTTGTTCGAAATTTGGTATGGGTAAGATTTTTTTAGAAAAGTCACTTCAGAAAAATTAGAACTAAAAGCTATGGCAAACTCACTTACAATTCGTATTATTAATATGACAGAACGAAAAACGATAGACTGCAAGAACTGCAGTACGACGTAATTCACGAATAATTTGCTGCATAGTGCTAGACATTAGAGTATCCATATATACATACATGTTTATACAGGGTAAATACCTTATCAATACTAGAAAGTATTGTTATCAACAAGAGCCCTGTTAAAATTAAAGTAATAAAATTAATGATAGTAATCCTAGTAAAATGTAAAACTGGTCGAGATAGCTACAAGAAAATCGTTTCAACAAGAATATATTATTACAGGGAGTCATAATACTCCTTCAATCTTGATCTGAATAAGACAATAGAGTTCAAGGAACGAATCTCCAAGGGAAGTTCGTTGTAGCAGCGTGGTCCTTGAAACCAAAATGATTTTCTTGCTGCTTCAGTTCTCAGCAGTGGCAAACGCAGAGATGCGTTAATTTTTCTTGTCNCTTTACCAGTTCTGGTTATTTTGTAAGTGTTCACATTGGAGGTCGAAAATGTAAAGAACCTCCGCAGGTATTCAGTAATTTAAGACAACCAAGCGTCTACTCACTTCATTAGACAGCTTCAACGGGACATCGACCTCACAAATGCCCCTCCCCGCCCCGCTTTTCTTCATTTCCTCTTAACATAGCACTTGCACAGTGTGTGGAAAATGCTTTGATGTGGCAAATGTTTTGCCGAGACAGTTTGGAACAAATAATTTTCAAACAGATCTTTTGTTCGAAATTTGGTATGGGTAAGATTTTTTTAGAAAAATCACTTCAGAAAAATTAGAACTAAAAGCTATGGCAAACTCACTTACAATTCGTATTATTAATATGACAGAACGAAAAACGATAGACTGCAAGAACTGCAGTACGACGTAATTCACGAATAATTTGCTGCATAGTGCTAGACATTAGAGTATCTATATATACATACATGTTTATACAGGGTAAATACCTTATCAATACTAGAAAGTATTGTTATCAACAAGAGCCCTGTTAAAATTGAAGTAATAAAATTAATGATAGTAATCCTAATGAAATGTAAAACTGGTCGAGATAGCTACAAGAAAATCGTTTCAACAAGAATATATTATTACAGGGAATCATAATACTCCTTCAATCTTGATCTGAATAAGACAATAGAGTTCAAGGAACGAATCTCCAAGGGAAGTTCGTTGTAGTAGCGTGGTCCTTGAAACCAAAATGATTTTCTTGCTGCTTCAGTTCTCAGCAGTGGCAAACGCAGAGATGCGTTAATTTTTCTTGTCTTATAGCTGTGACTTATTTCCTCCGCGTATGATGAAAACGCTAGACATTTTGAAGATTAGACAAGCTGCTTTAAATTTCTTCTGGTTGAGGGTACTGCAGAATCTGCTCTCGCTATTTTGATTTGTTTGATAGTAGATGATTTTTGTGCCTTTTCCTGTAACTTTTCAAACTTTTGCGTCATTGTATCTGATATATTTAGGACTGGTGCTGAACAGTATAGTATCGTTGGCAATACATGTGCACTATACACCGATTTTGCAGCTAACATTGACATTGATTTTCTCATTCTTGCTAAAAGTTTGATTCGAGCGATAGCTTTTTACGCACTGTTTGTAAATGGTCACTCATGTTCAGCGAAGGATCTAGGTGCATTTCAAGATATTTATGCTTGGATGTATAGTTTATCAGGTTACCTTGCAACGATACTTTCAACTCACCATGTGAGCAAAGCTTCTTAGCAGTCCCGAACAGCATACTTCAGTTTTTCCTTTCTTTAGGTTAATAAATAATCTATTTTTATCAAGCCTATTTTTAATGACAATCATATTAGCCGATAGGGTGTTCTCAATGACTTTGATGTCGCGATGGGATGTGTATATTACAGTGTCATCAGCATACATCTGGATACATGTCAGAAGCATATCAGATCATATCAGGAGCAAGATTAAGCGCTAAATGGATGATGAGTAAACTTCTACATGAAGACAAATACAAATAGAGGAACCATGCTAATTTAGATCTCTAGTCCTTAGAAACCTTTAAAGGACGATTAATCTGTGTAATATGAAGATATTCCTTTAAAATTCAGATAAACGATTATCCATTATACGCTTGGACTCTATGCCAGTGTCATCATCAGTATAGTAAAGAGAAACATTTAAGTGTAAAGATTAAATATTGGAAAAATGTACGATTCAAGAGAGTGTTCAACTAACGGAAGTGGAGTTTAGTGCATATAAGGGAATAAGTTAATGAGAGATGAAAGTTCAGACATATAAGGAAGCTAGACACAGGTACCAAATAGATTTACAGCTATGGTCAGCAGACATGAAAAACATGGGAAACGAGAAAGAGAATGTAAACGATGACAAGGAATAAAAGAATAGAGAACTTTGGAAGTTAAGAGAAAGCCTGGCTTTGAAAATCTGAATGGCCGCATCTTTTGAGAAAGAGGTAAATGAATGAATAGTACATGTCAATGAATAGCATTGGAAGTTCTTGTGACAGGGCTATATCATTAGAATCTGATTGCCATTTCATAAATAAGTGGAGATTAGAAGAAGTTTGATTTTTCATTCACAATTTTGACTTCATTGATCCAAAGCCGTCAACACTTAACCATGTTTTTACCTCTATTTGTAATTTGTATTTTTGACTTTTGTGATAGGTCGTAGATTCTATTTACCCCATTTTCGCTGCTTTCACATATCAGCATATTATTAGGACATTAGGTCATAATTAGGTAACATTCATATTTAGATTTGCGTAGTAATCACTCCTTTTGTTATGCATGTTTAGGGTTGCTAGGATACAGTACGCTAGGGTATATGTATGATACAATATGCTAGGATACAGTATGCTAGGATATATGTATGTGCATTACGCACAATTTAATTTAGTTATCCATATCGAGGTTGCCTTTCTCAGAACAATGCAGATTAAAGTATGAGTAAGTTTCTGTTCTATTACGTATTTAGAATTTTGAGGTAAGGGGACTTAATTTGGGTATCTCATATGGTATATAAGGAAGTATTTTATAACAACTTAGTCAGTCGGGTTCAGCAATCACATTAGTGAGTTGCTGATTGTTTAGAGTTTATTATATATAGAGAAAAACTTAGTGATAATATTGAGTTTTCTCTAGGCTATCCTGTCACAACTTTATTGACCTAAAACCTTGATTTTGACTTAGTTTCGACCTAAAAACTTCTCAACAGGTTCGTGATGCCGGTAAAGGTGTGTTTTTTTCAGCGTTTCAGGTCAACCAAATTCCGTAGAAAAATTTTGACTTCATTGACTTTTGGTTGCCCTACTCATTCACTACATATTTGAATAGGGCAAGGCTGTGTTTTTTGGCCTCGCAGGCGTTATTTCCGAGTTAATCGTTAAATGGTTTGTGTTCTTTGGCTAGAATTTTGGAGTCTATCATCCCTAACATATTTGACCCACAAAGACAATGACCTCAAGATTGTAATTGAGAATAATGAGTGTGACTACAGAAGACAAGGCAATGACCATTCAAAAGTGCAAAGAACATTAGAGTGGACTTTGGTATCTAGGTCTTGTGATTCTTAGTAGCGACAGTTATCTAAAAAACAATAGATGCCAAACAATACTTTTATTTATTAATGGACTAAGGTTTTTGTAGTTTATTTGTTTTTTTCTTTTAAAGAAAACTGTATAACAGTTGTTATACTTTGGCGGCATTAATTAGTTTGTTATATTTGTATTTGTTTGCCAACATTAGAGAAATTGTAAATAAATAAATAGCCAAAAAGTATCTTAACACTACGCTTAGGCCTGCTACTACAGTGGGATGTTGAAGGGGGCAGGGTTGCCACACCGGATAGACAAGAGTTTTATTGGTGAATTACAGTCTTTGCCATTTCTCGGGCGCGACGTGCAGCGACATCTGAGCCAGGCCTCAGAGCTTTTCTGAAAGGCTGCAACTCAGCTCATTAACTCAAAAGGGCTTCGATCTTATTTTGGTTTTGAAGAGAGAATAGTCTTTCTTCGGAGCGTTGCTTATTCAAATTTCAAGTGCTGCTCCTTTGTTTGGCTTCTCTGTTCAGAGTAATCCACGCATTGGATTAAAAAGATGCAAGAACTTTCACTTAGATATCTTTATAATGACCATGTTACTTATACAAGGATCTTCTTGTGAAGTCGCAGTGGTAAGCGAATTGAAGTCGTGGTAATGTATGATGTGAAGTTGCAGTGGTATGCGATATATTCCCCGGCTTCTAACTCCTTCAGTAGTAATTTTTGAATCCCTCTTTTACGAAAGACATATTTTCAAATGCTAGGACCATTCATCGTGAAATCATCCAAACAACCTTACTGATTACAGACCAAGTCAGGCTACTTTGGGTGCAAATACTCTTGAGTTGTGTGACCACAGATTTTGAGCTGCTTGCTCAAGGAGCTACAATCTATGAACTTTTTTATTTTAGAGAATGTAGTTTTCATCCATCTTTTTTGCAAGCATTTAATTTTTAACTTTTGAGTTTCTATTTTTTACTCTAAAACATTTGAATCTTAAAGAACTTCGTTATAATTTTGGCTATTTTTTACCTTCATTTAGCTTATGTTTTTTTGTATACGTCACAGAATATTTCATGTGCTACAAAGCACTGCACCGCGGAATATTGTACAATACAGGACTGGATTATAAAATCAACTTTGTATTCAGTATTTGTTTTTTTTCTTACATCCTTTCCGTCCTGTTGCTAACATATGCTGATCGCAGCTGTCCTTTAGCTGCATTTCTTAGCTGTGTACATGTTGGCGTATTATGAGAGCTTTACTTAATTGTGGTTATCACATCTCTATGTTTTTCATTCCAAAGTTGCCTTATCTTACGTCTCATCCATGTTGGTGTGCCTCTTGTTGTCTTTACTCTGTGTTCTAGTGAATTGTTTGCACTCGCGAAAAGTTTTCATCCTTTGCAAATATTTTTGAAGTGTTTTAGATAGTTATAACTACCCCTTGTTTGCAGCTTGAGCTTTAATTTGACTTAGGCATATAGGACATAACCATTTTTGATGGCAATCTCAACACCTTGGTAGCCTTACTTGCCACTCTTTTCGCTGATTTGCATTCGTTTTTACCTATTATGCCTGATGCTGCACGAATTCTCTTAAACCTTGTTAAAACTTTTAACCACGCTTATTCCTTTTATTTATTTGTACCGTGTGTAGGCTACAATCCCTGCCTGCTTTCGAATGTGGGAAAATAGGATTTTGCTCAGGTGTAGTTCTACTTTTTTGTTGATATGAAGGCCTTTCCATAATGTAGTACCGAGTCAAAGATAGTTTCTTGCATGCTGGTTTATTTTTCTTACTTTCAATGGCTTCTTACCATTGAGTAATCAATAATGCAGTCAAATTGGGTTGGTTGTTGACGCCCCATCTTAATTTTATGCATACAATAATTATTGACCTAAGCGCTATTGCAAAAATACTATGATTTAGTTGGCCTTGAAATCCGTACAATAATAGGCCATTAAAATATTTTTGTTGCAGTGAGTGCGGTTCATAAACTGTTTTTAATGGTTTTTGAAATTGCAATCATCCTTTAAATAGTAATTTCTTGTCATTTGTGGGTTTGACTCTTTCTTCGGATGTGTCATAGAACTTTACTGTTGGCTTGAAGATATTTGCTTTAGAGTATTGCGATTGTAGTATTTGATGCTTATACTTGTCAATTGTCTTTTGGTGGCATATATTGTAGATGGTTTGCTGTCATACATCGTATTTTTCTATTCAGAAGGCTGATTTATAGTTCATTGATATTAGGCCATATAGATATATGCATTTGTTGTTGTTCATGGCTGCTTCTATCAATGACTGCATTGAAGAGCAGAGTTGCATATGTCAATGATTCACTCCTTGAACGGGCTATTAGAAAAACTCTTTCGTATTTATGTGCTATGATCATGCTCCTCATGGAATAAGCTTGAATAGCTGATTTGGTATGAACCATTAGGGAAGGAATGAGGAGGAAAATTAGATTCTTCTGATGTAGATTATGTTGGGTTTTAGGAAGTGCAGTCTAAAATTGACAGAGTAAAGCAAGTAGGCCAAAGACTTCAAGATGTGGCTTTCCATGATGTAGACATGATTGATGCACAAGTTAGAAAACTTGAAGATGAATGGAAGAAGTTATTAATTGCAGTGGAAAAAAGAAGCTTGTTATTGGCATCTTCTCGGACATTTCACAGAAGCAGTGAACAGGTATGAAGCTAAAAACGACGAGGAATGCTGTCTTTATACATATAACCCCAGGGTTCATAGCGAACTTGAGAAAGCAACTTGAGAAGGCAACTTGAGAAGGCTGGAACACCTGGAAAATGAGCTATTGTTGAGAAAAGTAAGGGAAAACCTGGAATAGTGGGGGAATTTCCATTAGTAGCAAATTAAGGCAGAGAAGCAAGTTTGTTAGTCAACATAGCATTATCATCAAATCGTGCATGGTTTGCACAAAGTGGTTGTTCCATTTGTTGTCAATAAATGTGCACCTTTTCACTTTGTATAGTTCTCCCATAGTACTATAGTAATCATATCCCATTTGCTAGGTTCGATTTTCTTTAGCTATTTCTCTAAATACAGTATGTACTTTGAGGTCAAGGAAAAGAGGGTATTTTTGACTAGGGATATGTCAGGTAATAATCGAAGGATTTTGATTCGCGTATTGACTATCAACCCTAAACATTTGCACTTCGCGATTTTTCAGTAAATCTTGAATTATATAATTGTTCATGCAGTACATGCTTCAAAGTCACCAGTGGATGGAACACTTGAATGATCTAGACAGAAAAGACATTTCTTCATCGGATGATGGTAGGAAGCTTGTTAGTGATCATGCTGCTCTGAAGCATGAAATGTCAAGTGCTTACAACTTTGTCAGTGAGGAAAGCAAAAATCTTCTAAGTGCATTGCAGAAACCGTGCAACGATGATCGATCTGCTAGGGCAAGGTCTCGTGTTTCTGATTACTCTGAAGCTGTTTCGCATGTTATGGAGATCATTCTGCAAATTCATGAGCAAAACAGACAACTTACATTAATGTGGGAGAAGCAGAGAGCATGTCTAAGCCAAAAATTTAAGCTTTGTCAGTTTCAGCATGAGAGTGATGAGGTAAGTTGGCCTTATATGTCGTTTTCTTAGTTTTAGCATTTGCTTTATGCATTCATCCATGCTTGAGGTGAATTTGTATTGAAATAGTGCAACTGCTGCCAAAAGTACGATGATGCAACGTAGTGGATTATGCATGTACTTCACAATCGTAGGCAAAAATCTATTTAAATTTCCACCTTCAATTATTGTATGAAGTTTTTTTCCTTGAGAATGTAGGAACGCTTTTGAAGTACAATTAATTTTATTTCCTTTGCCTGCCTTGTATGCTGGATTGCAACTCGTTAGATTTGAGGAAACATCAATCCAGCCCTAGGCCAATTTGAGACAACTCAAGTGATAATTTGGCCTTCAAAGAAAGCTTTGGGTTTAGCTGTTTGCAATCACCTCGCTTCCTGATTATATACAGCAGAGGTCCCCAACTTCCATCTGCCACCTGGTAGCGGTCCATGCATCGTTTGCTACCGGTTTGCACAGTAGAATTTTTTTCTGTTTTTAGTATTTGAGTTTCAGCAATTATTTTCAACAGATGGCCAATCCCTTTCAGTGGCATCTCTCTTATTGCTGCTCAATGTTATGGTGGCACACTACCCAAATGAGTAAAGGCAGATGCTAGGTTTCTTGTTGTTATTGCACTTATGTACCACCTCATTAGTTGAAAACCTAACCCCAATACATTATATAGCATTGAAGAGCTGTGGATGAATAGCTAAATGGCTGTCCTTAGATGCCCAGTGGCGTAGCTCTTAAGGCCTGTTTTCCATATAATCGTCTCTGTCGTAAGGATCGTCTCTGTCGTCTGATCGAAGCCTGAGACGATTTCAACGTTTGAAATATTGCTTCTGGGGGCAGATTTGAATAAAATGAGTGGGCAACTGCCTCCTTGTAGCACATTTTAAAGGAGTCCCTGCAAAAGGTACTCTAGGTTGGACCTGTATTGACAAAGAGAATGGGGCAAGAGTACAACGAATTGCATAGGCAACGGTTGCGATTGCTTGTAAATTCAACATATTTAGAAATTTTAATCAAGTAGCACCTTTAGTTTGTTATTTTTAAGCGATTCACCTCACCTCCTCTTTTTAGCTAGTTGAAGAATTGGAACGCCTCCAGCTTCATATTGAAAAGTGAAAAGATATTTAGGTCGAAACGTCTCATAAGATTTGTTGATATATCACCGGAGCACGGCACTATGGCTATCAAATGAACTTGTTTTCCTCATATGAGCTAGTATGCTGAATGGTCTGTTTCATTTATTTTCTTCAAAGCTGCAAGTGAAAATAAGCCTTTCTTGAAAATGTTTGGCATCTCACGTATAGGTTTCTGTTGACACTTTCTAGTTGAAACATCAATAGCCTCGTTTTGATTCTTCCGCAAAGGCGTGTTACGTCATCGTGAAAACGACCTATTGGCTATTTCAGTCCTGGCTGAAATTATTCATGACCCATCAGAATGCATACTTACATTTTGAGCGCAATGGGTTCAGCAACGGTCCCCAACCTTTTCTCACCACGGATCGGTCATTGCTTGCAAATTTTATTGTGGACCAGGGGGGAATGGAAGTGTTATCCATCTTGTAATAATTTTTGTACTTCTCATATCTGATTAGGTAATTAGCGTTTGACAGACTAGGTATAGCAAAAATAATAAGAGTAATTAAACATTTTAGCTATTCTCGTGTGCAGCTTTAATAGCAGCTTCCTCGTGATATTACACCAAAAGCGTAACACGAGTACAAAATCTAAGTCTCTGATAAAAAGTGTAAATGTACACGCTGAAAAATAGATGAAAAAATGGAAACCAGCTGCTTTGCACTTCTTTTTCTATTAACTATAACAACATAACGTTAACAGTTTTATTACTAACAATCCATGAATGTCATTTTTGTCGCTGACATAAAGCCAGTTTGAATCGCCTTCTATCCTCCCCTCCCGTCTCTCCACCCCTCCCTTCTCTCCACCCCTCCCTTCTCTCCACCCCTCCCTTCTCCTCCCCTCCCCCTCACTTCGCTCTGTTGACAATAGCCACTCGTACGCTCTCTGACTCTGGTCGCTTTTGTAACTTCAAAACAAGATGCAGATACGCCGCAAATTGAATATAAAGTACAGATGTTAGGTCTGAAGTGACCAAGATATAACCCATATTATTTTCAAAACAAGAGCTTATTCACATTAACAATTGTATTTCTGCCAGGTTCGCAGCCCGGCACCAAATGATCTGGGGGCCGGTACCGGTCCGTGGTCCGTTGGTTGGATACCACTAGGCTACAGCTTTTGGGCATTAGCTTTTCCTTTAGAATCATAGGCTGTTTTCTGCCATTCGAAACTTTGATATCTGCTCATAAATGTTTTCTCTGCTCACGTAGCTTTTATCCAACAGTTTTCAATTGGTTCATTACTCCTTCATTGGTGAGGCTTCCTCCTCTTAAGTACTATTTCTGTCTGCGACCTCTCTTTTCAGTATATGATATTGAATTTGAAATTGAAAGAGCACAAGATTCGAATATAAAGTAACGTTTGACTTAACTTGCTTTCATATGTATTCCTTGTGCTTCACATGAGAGCATTTACTTTTGAAGTTCATCTGATCGTTTGTTGAACTGCCAAATGAATGGAAGCTCCACCCGAAGTGAAATTAAATACGAAGTGAACTTTCTCATGTAAAGCTTTTAGTGCTACACGGGGAATAATTGCAAATTGGTGTTTGGAAGGGGTGTTACATGCGGCAGCAATCTCTGCAACTCTTTGGTATCCCACATATGATTCATTAGGTGATGCGAGAAGAAATTCTTTTGTTTCACCAGACAACAAGATATCTATCCCTTCATCAGCTTCTGATGTAATTTCCTATTCTGCCATTTGTAGAAGTGAAAGCCTTATACCATGTTTGCGCCAAGCGTATAATTGCGTTTCAAGTTTCACGAATCGGTGCTACATGGTGCAATAAAAGATGTTTAACTGCTTATATACGGCTATAAGAATGGTAGCAGTCGTTGCAAAAAGAGAACAGAATCCTACTTCAGAAAACCGTTGCGTAGAAAATCAGTGGGCAACGTGTCGCATTGGCGCTGCTACACAAGATGCAGAAGAAATATCCTCGTGCAGCTCTAGCTAGAAAGGGCACCTTTATGGATTTCAGATTTACTGTTCCTCAAGAAGATTCATGAGCCTTTTATTGCATAGAGTATAGCTTGAATTTAGCATGGTATCAATACGAACAGTAACAATTGGTTTGACAGAAAAAGTGTTAACGAGAGATGATATTGAAACAGAGCACACTAACAAACAGAATGCATATTTCTTAAAAAGGATTTTTTGAATGATCAAGCCTTTTATTGTCTCGTGTACTACAGTTGAGATCCGATGGGAATCATAGCGAGAAAAACACGTTTTGCCTATGTGCTTACAAAGAGAAATCCTGTCTCTCATTTGATCAGAGACTTTCTATGATTTTCGTGCTCTATCAAGTAACATTTGATAGTCATAAGTTTGAAGGCAAGTAAGTCATGCACATCAAAATTATGCACGTAGCAAGTGCACTTCATCACAACAAATTCTATCAGTTAAATAATGAAGAAGAAGTTTACTGCAGCACGAAAAGCGCCAAATTCTCTTGACATACTTAAAAGCTTTTTTCGTCCGACACTCATCAGAGTATGAAAACGTCGGATAATGGCCTAAAAGTTAACCGAAAAATATATCCAGATACAGTTACATGTGATAGGATGCGTCTAATTAGCCCCAAGAGTGGCCAATTAGGACCAATTAACAATTGTTTACTTGAAAAGTCGCAGTGAGAATGCAAACTTTTTTGTCTACACAAAACTGAGTTTTTGAGTCGTGATGTAAGCAGGTTCCAAAGCACTTAAATGAAAAGACGATCTGGAAAAGAAGAAGTTGAAATTAGAAGTAAAAGTTAATGGTTTTGCCTTTTTTCTGAAATTGGACAACAACGAAACTGTTTATGTATAGATACCTAGGGATATATCTTAGTGTTAGTCAAACCCNCTAGTATCAATGTGTTACATGAAAGCAGATGCGTTGTTATTATCACAGCAGTTCCCCATTTCCACTTTATCTAATTTCATCAAAATTCTATCTAGTTTAAAATATTGATTTGTTTTTCATTAACAGATAGCTTTTGCTATTGATGATTTCATGATAGATAGCTTTCAATTTACACTCAGCAACAGCAAAAATCGCATTATCAGTAAACAGTTGTGAAATTAGTTAAAAGTACAAATGAAACCTGGACATAAAAATGCAAATATGTGCCGTAGTTTACCAAGAGCTTGAGTTTGCCAGGATTTGAGATTGGAAAGGACAATTAGTTCAGATATATTTGTCATTAGTATCCACAAAGATTTGAAATTTTGAGTATTTCCATCTATTTAGAATAAGCGCAAAGTGCACACACCATTTTCCATTGTGTATTACCGCCCAGTTTAACGTGGTAGCCGTCTATGTAAAAGATCAACTTTCATATGGGGCATGTGAGATACTTGGATTTTGGCTACGTAAAGGGTTCAGTCATTCGTTCTTATATATGCCAACTCTAGGATGTAAGTGACCACAATCTATTGCATCTTCGACAGTCAACTCATTATTTTAAGGAATTCGATTGTAGTCCCGCTGATTTTACTAACTGTAGAATTACAATACAGAAACACTAATTGCTGCGTTTGTAGATAGCCAACCTCTATTCGATACGCACTTTGACATGCTTCGTTATGGGATTTTATCCTGCATTCCGAGCCTCTTGAATTGCTTTACTCCACAATTCATGTACGGTAGGTGCTTGCTTTCATTTTTTGACAATTGTGTTTTTCATGAATACCAAGTTATGCATTTTTCATGAAGTATTGTCGCAAACTTTTCGGTATCGGCATATATCATATCTGATGATGATAGTGCTGTACGTACGAAACCTTGAATTACTTGCTCGGGCGAAATCTTCCTACCCATATTCTCTTGCTACCATTTCTTGCGAGTTTTTGTTGAGGAAAGACATTACTTCCACTATCGATTGTTTCATAGTTATGACATTGAAGTACATACAGTGTGTTTGTTGCAATTTAAGGTTCTCGCTTGGATCAAAGACATTGGACACGCGTTCATTAAAGAAAATGCCGGTGTTGGTGCTTGCTTCTTGGAAGCGGAAAATCTGCAAGAGAAATTTACTGAATTTCTAGGACAGTCTCAGGTATTTCACGTTCCTCGTTATGTAGAAATGAATAATGCAT
>OLMO02000301.1:8627979-8642930 GCA_900291935.2 Cassiopea xamachana
ATTGAAGAGGTATGGGAACCCTGCTATTGTTTTCCATTAGCGTCTGTCAATGTTAAACTCTGTTGTTGTTTTCTCAGGTTAGTAAACTCCTGGAAAAATTTAGTAAAGATTGCCTCGGGGATGAAGACCCATGCCTAGACTTCATCGAATATGAATTACCTCAAAAGCAAGAAAAAATATCAGCAGCAATCTCTCAGCTAGATAAAGAAAAATCAGCTGTCGAGCAAGGCTGCAGAGAAGTAAGAGAATCTTCTGAAAGGTTTTTGCGACTTGTGTTACCACAAGGTGATGGAAATAATGCACCCGTACTTGATGGGCAAGATGGAAGGCTGGAAATCCGTGTAAATGACCTTGTAGAGCAAGCAACTTCACAGGAAATTCCTGTTTTGAAGCAAATGCAGTTGAAAAAAAATGTTTTGCAAGGCTGTTTAGAATATGCAAAATTTGAAGAGAGTTCAAAACAGGTAAATACGCTGCATTTAGCAACAATTATGTTGCGTAATGAGTAGACGTATGGAAAAGTTTTCTGATTTTGTCTAGTTTCATCCCATTTGCGTTTATTCACCAATAACCATAATTATTTTTCAGCTGAGGCTGGAGATTTTTCACAACACAGTAGCATAAGTTAACTGTGAACATTTACATAATATCACCAAGTGTATGAAAACGAGGTCAAGACAGAGTTATCACTTGCTTCAAAAGGGTTTTCCAGTCCATGCCCTGAAGAAAATGGTGCATGTGCGTTTGGTTTGGTTCTGCACGAGCGATAGCTCTGAATATTTTGAAGTTGCACGTGTGATAAAATAGCTGCGTATTCCAGATACCAATTTGACGAAAAATTGGTAGTTTAGGGTTTGCGATATTATTTTGAGACCACGTTTACATGATATTGGATTGAAATGAATGTGATATGCTTCCGTAGTGTATTCCCTTCCGTATACATGAAGGCGGATCAGATATGAAATCAATTCGCACATAAATCCGATACACAATGAATACGATATCGAGTAGACACACGAATCCGATATGACTTCGTACCTGATAAACAATGAGGCTATAATTAACAGTAATTTTCAAAAAAAGAATGATCTTGTTGTCGATAAAGCATAAAATCATTTCGAATTCATGNGCATCTACACGATAACCGTATTCATTCTGTATCCGATTCATGTGCGTCTTCATTTTATACCTCATCGTGTAGACGGAAGGGCAATGCGCTGCAAAATAATATCGGATTCATTGGAATCCAATATCGTGCAAACAGGGTCTGAAATTCCAGATACAATATCATGCAGTTTGCACTTACAGACTAAACCCTCCCCCAATTTCAATACTGATGCATCATGCATTATCGCAGATAGGTCATGAGCAAATTCTTCATGCAATTTTTATGTTTTAGCTTTCTTGCCTTGTTGCACGAGATACAAAATTGCAATAAATAGAGAGAGAACAACAATTATGCTGCTATTTTTATTTCAATCCAACACCATTATCACTGCAGTTTCGCATTTACAGCTGCAATTGTAGGCAATTTCTGCGATTCACACATTAGACTTAACTACTCCAGGAAATAGAATCATATAATGAAAAGACGGAGCAGTGATGACTTTAAAAACGAACGTAACGAGCATTTAATGCGATAGTCCTCAATTAAGTTAATCAGAGGGTTAGATATATCATATGCAGCACCAATAATATGCCATTTGCCAGCACCAATTTTCTTATTGTTGCTGTACCTCACTTCAATCACTTAGCTCGCAATCGGATGAAGTTGTCTCATCTTCACTTTCCCCACTTTCACTGCTTTCATTTGTCTTATCATTGATGTTGATTGTCATCAAATTGCTTAGTGTAGAATGTGCAAGTAATAAACGCCGGTCAGACAGCTACAGAGAAAGTAGGCTGAAAGCTGTTTCAACGGTAGTAATGGAACACCTGAGAAACACGTGACCAAGTTGGCAATGACACACAAGTTTGGGAATTCTTGTCATTTGTACAAGAAGAACTTCTGCCACAACTGCGCTGCATCTAGGCCACGATAATTTGCATTGATGAATGCACGGAAGGTCCTCCATTCCTTTACACAAGAGCTTATGCCAAAGTTTTTTTTCAGATAGTGGCTCGCTTAAAAGATGATGCAATGATATGAGTTGATCTACTCCGTAGTTTCTATGGCTTGTCCAATTTCTATGGTCGAAATACTTCATACATTCTATAACTGGAGCATTTGTTTCAGCAAAACGCTGTTTGAGGAGGTTTTTAGGCCAACTAGGACTTGGCGTTTACTTGATAAAACGCAGTCTCTTTCCTTCTCGTTAAATTTCACTGCTGCAATGGCCACGCTGATTTTTGACTTATGCAAATTATTTTTATGGGAATCATTCACTGCCAAGTAAGAGCACTCCAAGGAATTGTCTTATTTATTTGTAAAAGAAGCAATGTTGCATGTGGAATACTCTTCAGTGGTACCAGAAATTTCAATTTCATTGTCAATGCTTTCCAGCGTTTCACTCAGAGTAGATTGGATCTCAGTGTTTAGCAAGCCCTCGCCTTCAAACGCTTTTGAAATTGGAGTGATAAGCTCCACTATATCAACGTAAGCACAAACAAGGCACAAAATCGATAAGAATTTAGCTTCTTCAAGAGCCCATCCACCTTGGATTTTACTGTTCCACGAGTTTTGGTGTCGGCAGAAACACTTGCAAGAGCAGTACTTACAGCAGGCCAAGTCTTCAAGAGATCTTCTTCAACTGCACGTTTTTTTTATATGAGATGTGCGTATAAGAGAGATATGACTGAAGTTGGGCAAAAATTAAGAAACATTTAAGAAACATAGGCTGACTGAGTTTCAAATGCTAGCTTGAAAGAACTGTTTTTGCAAAAGATTTTTTATTGAAATTGAAATGAATTAGAAAAAGCATCAATTACATGGCTCAAAAACTTGAAAGTCATATTTCTTGCGTCATAGTTGCCTAATCTGGATTGCTGTTGTTATTGTCTTAAAGAATTAACAAATAGTTGAGAAACATTCAAGGCTAGTTCTGACGAAATATTAAGAAGCCTCCAGGCTGAAGGCAGAAAGATTGTTTCCTATAAAAAAAGCGTGTAATGTATCAATATAGCCTCTCGGTTGGTTGACCAGATGTTGCCCTAGAAGACGTTCAGTACATTCATGCATTTGCTCCTCCTTACTTCGAAAGATTTAACTTCAATTAAGCTTTGATGAAAGTTTCTGTTTTCTTGCTTTTTCTCTTCTTTTCTTTTCCAAATTTGTTTTTTGCTAGGATCTGGCAGGCAAGGAGGCCCTCTTTCCAGTTTATAATTAGGCTGTTAAGATTGACCCTCTTAAACATCAGGTATGCTCGATTTTCAAACCTGTGTATAAGTAGTACCTGCAAATAGCTCTTCTCCACCGGTTTTTGGGGTCAGAAAAAGTTATTTCTGTTTTACTCCCCATAGGCTCAGCGCAAATAATTTTCCTGTGATTTATGTTTCTTTAGAGCATTTTGCAGCTTTTAGCTAAGTTATTTCTCATGTGACTTGAAACGAAGTCTTGAAACGAAATTTTTTATATTTGTAGGTCCTTACTTCTTCTCTTTATATTACTCTTGACCCCTCCTCCATTTTCCCAGTCTTTTACCAAATTTTGTAAGTTTTGAACCTACCAGATAGTTTCTCCAGAATAGATGTTCGTCATAGTTACATCACCTTAACATATGTTCGAGCAAGTGACAGTGCCTCAACTCAACTATATGTAAAGCAGATTGTGCTGCCATGGTATTGCCTGGCAGCATTGGCATTTCTTTTTTGCAGAACTTTTCACCTTTTGTCCTGATTTTCCACCAAATGTAGTGGTAAAAGTGTGTACTGTCCTTGAGCAGCTTTACTGTTACATATTTTTGAGATTTTTTTCTAGCAGGTGGCATCTATGAACCATGCCAATATAATGAAATATCCTGGTTTGTCCTCATGACCCTTTTCTCATTGGCAAATCATTTGAGTTTGAGCTCATTGTTTGTTTACGGAAAGTTTACGGAACTTGTCTTACTTAATTTTGAGTGGATATCACCATAACCTTTATGCTATAGTCAACAAAACCCTTCATAATAGAAAAGAGGAGTTGAAGTGCCGCATCGTTTCCTGGTAACGTTTTATACCATGACAAATGAAAAAACTTTTGCTTTTGCCATCGTAAATTCTTGCCAAGTAAACTTCGTTTTTCTGCTACTGCTCGCAACTATTCCAATATATCCACTGATCCTTGACTTTTTTCTAGAATGTTAATTTAATACGAAAAGCCTTGCCTTTTCTTTCTTCTATATTCATTATCTCACCTTTCAATATTATAAGTTTCTTAGTGCCAATGTATGTATCTAGAGACAGCCAATGTATTAGACTTTTACAGACTTGTGAATTGCAGCTAATTTATTCGTTTCAACCAGTTATTTCTGCACTTTATATACATATCACTCTTGTAGTTTCTTCAACCATCATTTCTACCCTTTATATTCTTGCCTGAATGGCTTTTCATTAGCTATAGTAATTTTGATATTAAATTGTTTCTTGCAAAACCCTTTGTATAGCTTTGAGTCGCAGTATGTAACGTGTTTCTTTCATCTACAACAAGGTTTAGATCCGCTCTTTGCAGCAAATGTTCTGCTTTTTGGCAGACTCAAGTATCATTTCTGTTCTAGATTTCAACATGAGCATCACATTTTGTCCTCTTCCGTGTCATCCTGTTTTGTAATTCATTCTGAATTTCTGTCATTGCTAATTTTGTTAGTTCTTCAGTATACTGTGTTTCTCTAAAATAATATTTTCAGGATGTATCTTACCTTGCAATTGCTTCAATCCGTCTTCCAGAACGATGGTGAGTTTTGGATGAGCTGGATGCGTCAGGGGTTTCCTACGTCACCAGTCTTAGCTTTTCTTCATGGCGCCAATTTGTATGCAATTTCTTGGAATTATCACACTGAAGCATGAGTCTCAATAAAAGTGGCTTTGAAGATATTTCAGAAGAGCATTTTTCTTTGTTCATCATTCAATTATCTCTTTGCAGCTACTCCAGTGATTCGTAACCTTGTTGAAGGTACTGAACCTCACAACCTCCATGCATCCCTTCGTATTTGGAAAATATGTACTATTTTCCATCAAAGTCAATACATATGTATATAAATGTATGCATCATTTGCACACAATATCACTTCATGTTCAAGGAACAAAACAACAAAACATGAATTTCACATACAAACAAAAAACATAATTAATAGTTACTACCGAACTCCTGAAACTACCGAACTCCTGAAACTACCGAACCCCTGAAAGTAACTCACAGGATTTCGATCGAGCCCAAGTTAAGAACTACTGAGCTATACATTATTGATCAGGCTTTTAAGCTAGGAAGAACCAATATTTATTTCTCAGCATAGTGAAATGAAGTCGATCACAAAATATGCTACTACTATGGACAACTTTACTATGACTGAACCTGATTTTAGCTCTGAGAATGGAGTCATTGTAGGACCTCAGATTTGCCTTTTGCTTTTGAAGATGATGCTTTGAGCTGTTTGTGCAGTTTCCCCCTTTCCATTTCTTGCATGGACAAAGTTCCTGAAAAATAAAAGAGCGACAAAAAGTAAATATAAGCAAATTGCGAACATGGCCTCCTCGTTTGGAATTTATTTCAAAATAAGTCAAGAGCCAAGTGCATTTCATAAATCCCGGTCGTTGGAAGCATTTTTCACCGTAGAAGATACTCGAAAAGAACACCATACCGGGCTATTTTTGCTTCCTTTCACAAACAATAGGAGCTTGCCGCATCACAAACGCAGCCAGTGTGACTAGATTTGCAGTATTTAAATATATGAAAGTGCTTAATTGTTAGTAAGAGCAAGGGTTTTTGGAATGTCCCACAGACCACTTTTCCTCGGCTAGATAGACGGCGCGGTTACAATTAGAAAGTTTGCTCTCTTCCCACATTTCAACAGGTGATGCCGTAGTTGTTATGAATTGGTTTTGATTGGTGTTTTGAAAATGTCATCGGATAGAGCTGGTTTCACGCAGCACTACAGTATTGGTTTATGCTTAATTAGATGTATAATGAAATTGAGACATGGTCAAACTCTCTCAACTTTTTATTCTGCGATGGAATTCTTGTGTTCCTGACCTTTATTCCAATGGGGATACTTACAGCATTTAGTAATTTAGTATGCACAATGCGAATAGAAAAAATGAAGCATGGGAATGGTTTTTGGGACTCTTTGTTTGGTAACCCTTAGATTTGAGCTATAGTGCCTATACTGCTTTTACACCTTTACTTCTGGCAGGAGAAGGTTCATTTTTTATCACAATATAGTCATTTTACAATCAAAATGCTATTCACAGCTATTTGCCATCGTATTTACATATCGGATTTATTTTCTCTAACTAGATGGAAGATGTCATCAAGTAGTTTGAAAGCAGCTTATTATTCAACGAAGAGTAGTTCTATACTGAATATGTTTATTTACTTTGTTGGATAAAAGTGAACCATGAGTTGCTCTTCCCCATCGTTTGGAAAAAGGGAATTACGATGTCTTTACGTATTATTCATGAAGCATATTCTTTTTGGTTTTTAGAGTTGAATTTTTTAATTTTTTTCTATTGACATTTCTCTCGTACCCTCTTCCCTGTATTATGTGTTAGATGTTACAGCTGATTCAAGACCATACAGATATCATAGATGCAGAGGTAAAATTGTGGAAACAGGAAACGAAGAACGGAAGCTTGAATACAGATAATGCAAGTTCATCTCAACAAAACGATTTTAACGATATTTTTGAGGTACGTCTCTGCATATCTTTGGGATGTCTGCATGCATTGCATTGCATCCATAGTCAATATTTTTATCAAGATTTCCCTTATTGTTTATATCCAGAATTCCCTTATGCTCCTTTATACTATTTAACCTCGTCAGTAGCGTAGTTTGCTATTGAACCAAATAAGAATATCGTTCCATTCTCATTAGTATCGAAAATATTATCCATTGTATCATTTTCTGATATTTGTCTTAATGTAATTTTTGCTTTTTCACAATTTGGTTTCAGATTTCATGATATTGTGATATTAAAACTTTCCTCGTAGGAGATGAGAGACAAAGTAAAACTCCTACTACACCAAGCACAATCGCTTATTGAAAAGACGTTTTTCCACTCAGATGGCGTAAAAGATTGCGCTATCTCAGTAGATAAAAGGTACCGTGAATGTTTCGGCCTTATGAATACATACAGGAACTTGCTAGAAGTCAGGTTGGGATGCTCACTACCAGCCATGAAGGTATGCTACGCTATGTTTCTTGACGTTGCATTATGTTGTAAGACGTTTTGGTGTCACACTCTGCATTGTAATGCAATATTTTGCAATGGAAGATGTGAATGGTTCGCAACTAAAATTGCTTGATTTGTAACAGAGAGAAACATTCTATAGAGTTGAAGTTGTTGTAGATCTATGCTGTGTTCAATACTCAGTGTATCTTCATCATCTTTAAACGACGTTAATTGTTACACTTTATATTGCAAACGTCATTAGTCGATTTTTGGGGCTTTAAAGAAAGAGCATTTGGTTCAAAAATATTACTGAACTGATAGAAACTTTTTGCATGTGATTGGAAAATAGTTTTAGCTTGTTGAGAGAATGAGGTAGTAGAGCATTTTTGAGAGACCTTCCTCAGGGATACTGGAATTAGTTTGATTTAAATAGCAAAACAACGTTATTTGAAACATGGAATTTATTTCGAAGGAATTAGCACTTCAGTGGAACTGTGAAGTGCAATTTTATTCAAGAGTGCAAGAGCACTGCATTTTCCCTATATCATATAAATATTGTAAAATTTCTGCTGAAGACACAAATAAAATGAAATCTTCATCAAACTACATTAATTTCTTTAGAAATCTAATCTTTAGAATTCAATAGTAGCAGCACTCAGACAACTTCTAATTCGATTAATTTAGGATGATGCAGATTGGCCAAGCATATCAGGACTACAAGCAAAAGTCAATGAACTGTCTTCAGTCACAAGAAGAGAAATATCCAGTGATAGCGGTATACATGAAATGACTGAAGAAAAGCGCAGATCAGCAAAGAGAATTGAGTAAGACACTTCAATGTGAATTTTCATGTATTTGCATGTTTTGTAGTGGATTATATGATTTTGTTCCAAATTAATAGAGCTATTGAGTTTCTCTTGTGCACAGAAGTGTTCCAATTTAATGCATTATTCAATCCTACCTTATCTGACAGTATCATTTTTTGCATGTTTGAACTTGACTGTAGTTCAGTTATGCTTCTTCATCACTGAAGACGATTTTCCTTTTGTAAAAGTTGTACTTATTTTTGTGAGCTCAATTTTGAATGAGGATGCAGGTGTTCTATAATGCAAAAGCAAGCTAGCTTAATGAATTATTTTTTTGCCTTAGGTGTGCTCGAAATGAAAATTAAAGCTATGACAGTTAGTACCTACAATAGTGCAGAAAGCGAATAATGTAATAAATAGAATGAAATTAAGTTTTTGATAATTCTATTGACAGATTTATCATGAATGAGCTTCTTCAAACAGAAAGAGCTTACTGCAGTGATTTGAAATGTTGTATTGAGGTATTCTTTGCAATAGTTACATTATTCCATTAAATAGAATAATGTTAATTCTGCTCCTGCCATTTCCACTTCCATATGATGATTATTTATTTATCTATGTAGTCATTCAAACTATTGATGGTGGGATTGCAAGGTCAATTATTGACAGCCTATTGTTTCCATTTATCATGTTTTATTGTGACCATCCTTCATGCCGTAGTGGCTTTTTTCTTTATCAAATGCTAGATAGCTTCAGCTTCAGGTAGCTTTCACAATTGTAATACAGAGTATGCATGCTACTTTATAATTGTAGAATCTGTTGAGGCAACTAGTGTATTATCTCTCACGAATTCTATCATCGATTGAATAATATGCAACAGATAACTATTCACCCTTATTTCAGCTACTGAATATCACCTTTAAGCAACATTAATATTTACAGAAGCACTTCAATGTAGACGTTCAAGCAGAAATTTTTTATTTATGATTCATTTATATGCACATTGATATGCATGTTGAAAATTGGTTTACCATCATTGTAAATTGGTTTGGTCTTGCATTTTGTTCTTTCTTTGCAGAATTTCATGTATCCAATGCTTGACAGTTTAGATGTGCCAAGCACACTCGCTGGAAAGCACCACATTATTTTCGGGAATATTGAAGAAATTTATGAATTTCATCACACGTAAGATTTTTTTATTGATATTGGTAAAAATAAGTACAAATGTTAGCTCTCAACCATTTCCATTATTTAATGACTGTATAGTTTCAGAATTTAGGCCTTTCCTTATACTGAGATTGTCCGTGCACTTTACTATAGTTTGATGCGTATTCGTTCTTTTGTTACCATTGGAATCCTGCGTTGATGGTTGACATACTAGGCCATTTCGTGTTCACAGGATATTTTTGCAAGCACTTGAAAAATACGAAACACGAGCAGACGAAGTTGGTGACTGTTTCTGTGACTGGGTACGCTGTTGCCATTTGTGTTTTACTTGTATTATATTGCTGTTAATTTATTGGCTTCTCTTTCTTATAAAGGAACTTTGACTTAAATATTGAGTATACTTAGATATGCAAGAGTTGTTATTTAAATTAGGACTCTTTATTTAGTTTTTCAAGTAGACATAAAAACTTTTGGGTTTGCCTGTAGTAGATTGCTTCATGATAGCTTCTTGTTTTGCCTCTTGAAACTCAAGCATATCTAGAATAAAGTAGTTGTCTTTTGATGTGTATGCCCTTTTGTGCATTTAGGCTGACAAATTTCACATGTATGTGGAATACTGTGCGAATAAACCAGAATCAAATGCTCTACTCATTGAATATGGGGACAATTTCTTCGAGGTAGATTTTTACTGTTTTATTTGAATACATTTACATACTTGTACAATTATTAGAACAATCAAAAAGTCTAAGGATTCAAGATTGACCAAGATAATATCTAGAAATTAAATGTACTTGAATAATCAAAAATTTTTGATTCAATCGATAAGTCAAAAGTGGATTGTAATGCGCATGTTCATAGTTACTTTATAGTCTATAGACAGGGAGGCTTGTGTACACGGCGGACAATCCTGCCCTTTGCTTGTGTTGCATTTTTCTACGTTAGTATGAGGAAGAGATTGACTTGAAGATGTATTTGGTCAAAGATTCAAGTTTTAAGGTCAAAAATTGACAAAAATGATGTCAAAATTTTGCCCCCTTGCTGATTGTCCATGCCGGCAATAGCATACAAATTGCAGGCATATTGTGCAAGTAATGGACTGCCATTATTCAGAAAAGCATTATATTCTTTGCAATGATTGTGATTTAGCAAAAAGTCTTTTCTGTGCTTATATATCATTCTGCTATAGCATTTCTTTCTTTGCAGCTGTTTTGATTTTTACGTTTTCATTCCCGTAAATTTAGTGTTTCTCCTCTGTTTTAGGATTTACAAGCAAAGCGTAACCTTCCTTTGTCAATTGCTGCATACTTAATTAAGCCTGTACAACGGATTACTAAGTACCAGCTGCTGTTAAAGGTAACTTTCACTTAGACTTTGAATACCAGCAGTAACTTGAATTTTGACCGTTGAATCGCTGGATTATTATTGTTGTGCAACCATTGATAAAGAACAATTCTATTTCATCTATAATTGTAAGGACTTTAGACAGTCTTATTGTTATACAGTGCCTAAGAAATATTTTACGCATCCAAGGTCTATAATTGATATTCTCAGAAACAACATAAATATCTGAGATAGATGGTTGCAATTTTTACTGGGATGCTGACCATCAAAGTAGAAGTGACAAGATGCTCTACAATTTTTGTGCAGAGCTGAAACCAACACCTGTAAATCAGTGATGGTGTCAGTCTCTTATAATTGGAGTTCTCACTAAACAGTTGTGTTTATTGCTTTGGCCTACCCATATACAGTGATAAAGTTTGACTAGTCTTACGTTTTAGTCCTCAAAGAAGTAATAAGGTAGTTTTTTTTGGCTTCTTATGATAGATTTATTTTCTCAACAGGAGCTGATGTCATGTTGTGATGATCAAAATTCAACCCTTCAGGTAGGAATAGAAATTAGATGCGTTGAAGTGCGCCATAATTTATCTGTGCTCTTATAGTCGTGAACATAGGAACTGGAGTGGCACTGAGGACACGTGCCCCTACTTTTTGCAGATCTGTACGTGAAGTGCGCCCTTTTCCACCTGCAGAGTTAACCTATTTTGCTTGTGAGGGTAACACCTCAATATGTGTACCCCCCACTTTTTGAATGCTTCATACTTCCCTGCTAAAACTATTTCTTCAATTCTTTTTAAGTTGTTTAGTGCAGCCTGACATCGTTATTATGATCTTTGCCTAATTTTTGCAGGTCATTTTATCTGTTGTTTTCATGAGCTTATATCAATCCCCTCGCCAACATCAAAACTTGTATTTTCATAGCATACCAAATTTTACATAGTTTACTCAAGGATCATGCCAATTGTTAGGTAGAAAGAAGTTGCTATATAATGGGGGATAGAAAACGCGAAGACTTGAATTGGAGTTTTTCTTAGTTTACAATGGATTTCTTGCATTTGATTAAGAGTATATCCCACTTTGACGCTTTTCGAGACTATGTTTACTATTTTCACAAAAGCAACTAATATGGCTTGTATTCGTATTTGTTCTTGACTTTAAAGAAATTTATGAAATTGGTGTAAATTTGAGGATCGCAGACTGATTTATACAATTGCCAATGGAGTAAAACTATTCATGATTATTTCCTATCACCACTTTGAAGTCTGTTATTGTGATATATGTACTTTGCAGGCTGGTCTTGATGTGATGTTGAGCGTACCAAGGCAAGCAAATGATACTATGTACCTCTGCATGATCGAAGGTTTTAATGTAAGTGTTAAAGAAATGTTTCATTCCATTGGCAAGATTTGTCATAATCAAATTGCTATTCTATATTGTTATTGATGACGCCATTCTTCTACGCTACTCAACGTGTCAAAATGAAGCTATTTATATGCAATATATTTGTCTTATGTTTCTAAGTTGGATAGAGATATTTTGGATGTGAAAGCTCTCCCTCTTCGCCAATTGTTACTTAAAGGATCTAGATCACTTCAAGTGTAGTCTTTCCATGAAATTTCAATATTATCCTGTTTAGTGATTTTTGCATAGTTGAGCCAATAATTCATAATCAATGTCTTTAATTTCATATTCAAATACTACCTTATGTGAATTGTTGAATTTGACTGTTCTTGATTTTGAGAAATTTACATTGATACCAAACATATATATGCGAATGGACTTTTTTAGTGTGGTTGCTTTGTCATTCTACTGAACTTCTAAGGCACTTGTAATTCAACTTCCTTTTGCTGAGCCATAAGATATTTGGGATTCATGTTAGCATTGCATGTTATTTATTTGCATTTCATTTATTATTTCTTTCTAGGAAGGAAGCCTAGAGAACCTAGGAAAGATTTTACTCCAGGACTCATTTGTTATCTATGATGCTAAAAATCGGAGAAAAGGAAAAGAGCGTCATGTATTTTTATTTGAACAAGCCTTGCTCTTCAGTAAAGAGCAGAAAGACAGTTTTGGAAAAGTCAGATATTCGTACAAAGGGAAACTAAAGGTATGTGATATTGATTTGCTGTTTTCGTATATTTCAAAGGTATGTGATATGTGATATTGATATTGATGTGCTGATTTCGTATATTTCAAGGTTTTCGGATTGTGTACGTAAAAAGGCGAAGCGGTTATTCGGACTTTATTCGCGGTTGGCATTGGCTTACTTTACTGAACTTGACATTTACTTCAATTGATGTGCCTTTTCTTCTCTATCTTTTGCTGTAACCGGGCTTAATTTCCCTTGGCGTGACTTCCTCTTGGCCCCTTCGTTTTGCAGGTATTAACTTTTCACTACATGAAAGTTTTTGATATGTTAATGTCTGTTTTAGTTGTTGTTTGTTTGCTCAAGTTTGTAGCTCCTTTGCAGACAAGTGAACTTGGTATAACAGAACATATTGCAGAAGATTGTTGCAAGTTTGCAGTTTGGACAGGTGAACCCCCATTTACAGAAGAAAAACGAATTATAAAAGTACGTGCACGTCTGATTGATTTCAGTTCCATGAATGTTCTCGTACTTCTTCAGCATTCTCTTGAATTCTTAAGCCCTTCTTTTGTTTATATTTTAATGCAGTTGCATTTCTCACTGCTGATAATTTTTCATCTCTGAACTCAATTTTGGTGGTTATTAACGATGTCACCTGAAATTATTATAATTTCTCTGTTCCCTTTCTTGTATGCTGTAGTGCTTTTTTATTTTGCATGGAGCGTCTTTCTCATGTGGAGTGCTCTCAATCCACTCTTTCCTTCATTTAGGGATAGGCCTATGGAAGAGGATGCTTAAGAACTCCTTCTCTTGTTTTTTGTTTTTGATTTAGACAAGAAGCCCTTCAGGCTAGCCATTCATATTTTTTATTTTAAATTAAGCATTATAATCAGTGAGAAAATTAGGGCCTGAACCAAAAGGGTATACACGGTGGTGAACAAACCCTGGAAGACCCTGAAAAACCCTGGATTTTCTTTGCCCCTGGAGAAATACCCTGTTAAACCTCCAAATTACAACCCACCCCTGAGAAATTATGCTCTGAAGCAGATTTTCGGCGCATCAATTTTTGGCTTGCAGTGCTGGTACATTATTTATCCCCGTAACGCAGCGGAGGAGGCTCTATGACGTTATTGGGGGGAAAAGCGACGCATCATTTGTCGTGTGGCAAGCAGCATCTTTTTACAGTAACGGATACACAATTTCAAGGAAAGCGCAGAATGAAAGGTGGATGAGTACAAGCAGATCTATATGTGATAATCATATTTTTCGAGAACATGGTCAAAAATACCCTGGAAAACTCTTGAAATTTGACAGAGAATCCTCTGGAAAACCCTGGACAAAAATTTCATTTCACAGTTGGCCACCCTGGTATAAAATAGCATATTTTAACTTCGGAGACCTTGTACTTTCCTTCTCCAAATACAAGTTGCTTTGTGTATCCATCAAGAGTACCTTTCTTAACATGTACACTGTTGTATGGATGCCAATGATTGCTTGCATATTACCTATTCACATTAGCTTTTCGAATAGCTTTGATCAGATAAAGTACTTAGACAAGACAATGCCTTTTGATTTTTGTTAATCCCTATACTTATTTTTGTGCATATATGACATTGATATTCTTTTGTATCTATGTACCAAATACCTTTGATGGTTGGTAACTTTTCGTTTTTACCACATAAATGCTATGCAATACTTGTTAGCGTTGTAGAATGTTCTTATCTTTATGGCTTTCGTCATATTTTATCTTGTATTAAGGGGAATACTATGCAAAGTAGGATTTACATTTTTAATGAATTTTCAGGCTGAATCAATAATCATCAAACAAACATGGGTGAAAGAATTACGAGAACTTATTCAACAGTTTCAGTTTGGGATACTTCGAGCAAAAGGTAGATTTCCATACTAAAGGATTAAGAGCCATTAATTCTGCCCCAGTATTAGCTATTGCGCTGCTTATATTGTGCATATTGCCGCGTGTATTGCAATGAAAACGGTTCGGACCAGCCTTCTCCATATTGCAGTTTTCATACTAGAACCCAAGTTGCTGAGCTAGTTCTTTTTCCTGGGCTAGCTNTTCCTCATTGTCGTCAACCAATTGCGTGTTTTTTCCAATCATAGAAGGCGCCAGCGTGGTAATTTTGTCACATAATATTCTTGCCACGTGCCACCACATTTAGTAGAGAATAAAAATATTTTGACATTTCTAGTATTGCTCAAGAAACTGGATTGATATGAATTTATTCCAGA
>OLMO02000301.1:8674216-8688661 GCA_900291935.2 Cassiopea xamachana
CCCCCCCCAGCGCCCACGGTAGCGCTTGTTGGGGCTTGGGTTCTAGGTCTGTGTCGTGCATAGAACACGTGGGAGATTGTATTTGAAGTTAAAGTGAACATGGAATTTGTAGTCCGATGGAATTCACGTTATGTTGTATATATTACGTTTCATTTGCAATCTTATCAGTCGTTTTATTAGAATCTCCTTCTCCAAGAACTAGCGAAAGTGACTTGCTCACAACTCAGCGCTATCTCAGGTTTTCTTCGGAATGGACTCTTCAAGTGTTCTGTTTTACTTGAGTTTCTTGATCACGCGATCACAGTAGCAGAAAAGTACAAAATGCTTTAAGAAATTGTGTGTTTTTTAAAAAGCAGTAGAAATACAATTATACATTTTGAAGATAGGCTGTCCAAACAATTATCTTTTTAGTACTGACAGCGGACATACTGATCTGATAGTTATGATATCAGCTACAAGGAAAACCTATCTGTACCATCTTAGGAATAGGCATGTGGATGAGGAGCAAATCACAGTAAAAAATCTCGTACATGAAAAATCTCAAAAAATTCCCCAAAAGAGCAGAAAAGTCTTGGGAAATCTAATGTCTCAAAAATCTTTAACTCTTTGAAACTTACAGAACAGCTCAAAGGCTTTAGAAAAATTTGAAAAATCTTCAGACTTTAAGAAAATCCTCTGAGGAGCTCAAAATAAATAATTCTATGAAATTTTCGAAAAATCTCGCACAATTTCTGAACTTAATAATCCCGAAAATCTTGGAGATATGAAAATCTTTCAAATCTTGAAAACTTTGGAAATTTTGAAAATGTCGTACACTTCAGATCTGCTACCATTTGCACGGTGTCTACAAAACTATTTTGTATCACTTTATGTTCCTTTCCTGTTATTCTTGTGAGCGTACAAATTTTTGCGTTTACATTTCTCTTTCCGACATCATGGGACAGTGAATATGGAGTTACTCGTTGGATACAAGGTGCGTCATTGAAGAGAAAGTAACTTTGAACAATGTTCCTTTCATTGGCTCATTTTTTTACTGGAAACCGGTCATTTTACTTAAAGTCAGTCCTCCAGAAAGATACCTACCGTTTCGAGACCCTTAATTTCGAGGTAGTAGATAACTGTGCTACTGTAGGGATTAATATGACACGAATCCCCCTATCTAGGCCAGAAATAGAATCTAAGCAAAGGTATTTCTTATTGCCCTATTACTCGCTAGATTTTCATGTGTGGTTTCATCCGATAGTGAGCATCTTTTCCATATCTTGGCTCATAGCGTGATAGAATATATTTAGGAGAAGCCTTGTTTATGTGTTCTGATATATGAGAACTTTCTGGCTATTGAATGCAATACAATCACCTGTGGTTGTGGGAATCGTTGATGATTCACAAGCAAGAAAAGATCTTTTAATCATTTCAGATCCAGGTCAACTGTGTTTGAAGGAATTATGTCCCACGAAATGCACACACAAGGAAACTGTGCCTACGGCCAACCAATAAAACAGATCCAGCAAGTAACAGAAAGCTAGGAGCAACACCGACCCAGGGGTGATTCTAGGGGGCTCAGGGGGGTGGAGCCTCCCTTTTTAAATTTTTTGTTTATTTTGGGGGCTCAGACCCCCTCAAATTTTTGCAACAATCTTGCTTTTCAAAGCGCATTGACCGTGCTTCCAATGTTTTGTGTGGTATTGCTATGATGAATTTCCTCACTACTATATGGCTATTGAGATCTTTGTAGATGTGGCTCTATGTTACATCACAATTAGACTAAATTATTATGTCTCCATCTTCAAAAGTATGAGTATGGCTGCAAATAGGCCACAACCACTTTCTGAAATTGCACCTGGAGCCTCCCTTGTTAAAATTTTTAGAAACCCCATGCACCGACCTAAGTCAGCAAAGCATGGGTCCTACTGACACCTCCCAAGAAATACCTTAGGAATGTCCTTGATTCTGTAGACCCCATTTGCCCCTGTGTTCAAGACAATATGTCTTGCACACATTCTCTTCCATTCTCGCCTACTGCTATTGCAGTTCTCCTCCACTTGCAAACTTTCAATTTCAAACTTCGTATTACTAAAGAAGGATAATTACCGCCCCGTAAAAGGCTGACCGGAGTTGGCCTACCGTGCCTCCTGCAGATTTTTCAAATTTGCATTTAATTCATTTTTAGCTACACCACTAGGGTAATGCATCAGTTATATCTCTTTTGCAATGCTTCTCCATATAAAAGTAAAAACATTTCTAATTGTACAAGTTACGACGTTTTTCCATCCATAAGCGTAGCATATCTGTGCTCCTACAGGTTTTTTAGTGCGCCTATGTGGGAGGTCTTATCCACAGGGAGGCTATTTCCTGGTATAAAAGAGTTCAGTTGGAAAAAGGGCCAATTCTTTCAATTCACTGGCTTAAGCAAAGAGGCTAATATTAACTTTGACAAAGACCTATATGAGTACTTCCTTGGATCAGTTCTTGTACAGGAATGTTCATGCATCACCTTCGCCACTAGTTACACTATCAGTGTTACAACTTTCAATGTCGCTAATTTGACTGTCACTACTGTCACTGTCACTAATTTGACTGTCACTATTGTCACTGCTACTAATTTGACTGTACTACTGTCACTGTCACTAATTTGACTGTCACTATTGTCACTGCAACTAATTTGACTGTCACTACTGTCACTGTCACTAATTTGACTGTCACTATTTTCACTGTCACTACTTTCACTGTCACTACTGTCACTGTCACTTCTTTCACTGTCACTTCTTTCACTGTCACTATTTTCACTGTCACTACTTTCACTGTCACTACTTTCACTGTCATTACTTTCACTGTCACTAATTTGACTGTCACTGCTGTCACTGACACTGCTATCAGTTTCAAAGTCCAGGTTGAAATCTTGAAATGTCTTGAATCTATAAAATTTACTATACAAAGCCGCACAAAAAGAACGTTAGAGACATGATAAGGAAGGTACAATACTATTTTGTGTTTAGTCTTTGTTTCAATCTGTGAAGGACTCCCACCTCACCATGTGTGAGCATACGAATTTTTTTTATATTTAATTAACATTTTCACCCGGTTTCTTCCTTAGCACTAGTAGCTTTTACAGTCGGAAAAGAGAACCATCCACCCTGTCAGTGCGCTTACCTTACCGACCCTTAAGACCTACGTACTTTATGGATGCTACTCAGTTCTTCTTCGGTTGTGACGTCTAGAATCACAGTATTTGTTAAACTCACCACCTCTTTTCATACACATGTGACCTCTATCAGGCTGGAATGAATCTTCACTTAAGTATTTTTGAGGAAAGCATAGGATTTTAAGAGAAACTATACCAGAGGATCCATTCCCCCTGGTAATTGTTTGGCGATATTTTTGTATCTATTTGGAATGCTGGGCACATTTCCATAATAACTCACCTAGGTTGAATAGTAGCACTGATTAAAGTTATGTACCACGGTCATAGGTATTGTATCGCCCAATTTAACGAGTTTGTGGAGGATAGTAAACTCTGAGGAAAGATGGTTTGGAACTTGTCCAAGCTGTGAAGCGAAGCCATTTGAGAATGGGGCCAGCAGCACCAGAATAGTTCAATATGGAAAATATGCCAGTTTTTGTAACCTCCGGTTAATCTAATTGCAGAGCAATCCGCAAAACATGACTGNTTAATGATTAGCAAACTGACTCTCTTATGAAACACTTTATTAGCAACAACCAATCTCAGGGTAGCGTTTTCTAGCTATTTGAAGACCTTTATTTTGAAAATTCTCCAGGCCCAACCAAGGTGGGTCCTATAATAGACTCTAGATGTGAGAAAATGCCTAATAGATAATATATTCGACAGCCTCCTGCCCCAATAGTGAAAAGTGACAATAGAGCAGCTTACTGACCAACTAAATTCAGGTAAATTTAATCTTGCACTCCCCAACAAAAGAGTTCTCACGACGTCCCAGTATGCGTCGTTTTGATAGGAAAATGAAAGGTAAAATGTTGAGGCATAACAATTTCAACGAAAAAGAACTTGACTTGAAGAATCCTCTTGGTTAACAAAAATTTTTCAAAGAAAGCCCCGCAGATGATTTGGGCCCCGCAGTCCCTAAAACCGCCACTGCTTTTAATGTTTCTGTTTATTGGCCCTATTCCGCGAAACTCATGCAAATGGTATTTTGTTGTGGGATGTAAGTGTAGAAATGTTTTCGTTGAGCAGTTTTGAATACAGAAAGATGACTGGCCAAAATGGGAGGTGGATATGAAACGTCTTTTATCAATTCGTATTTTATGCTTTCAGTTACCGACTGTTCACTTTTAACTAATGAAAGTTAAATTATTCGTGAAATAACTATCTAAACGGACTATATCCAGTTCTTTTAGTTATTACCCTTTAATATTTTCATATTTGCTGACTACTATTACTCAGTTTTACTAGTCAGCAGTTTCCGCTCCTATTCATATAAATGAACATTATGTAACATATATCTGTAATATATTGCCATATTTTTCTCATTTCTTTGTCAGACTGAACCAAATGAGAATCATGTGCGTGAATTGTATGTAGTTACAGCTGATCATAATTCGAAAACTAGTGAAATATCGGTGGAACGAGGCCAACTAGTTGAAGTACTAAGCAAGCCTCCTGGCAGCAAAAGTTGGAGAATTCGACAGCTTGGGGATGTCTTGCAGGAAGGTTTTGTTCCTTTTAGCATCCTACGCAAACAGGAAGATGAAAATGGAATATCTAAGAATGGCAAGAGAAATTCAGTTGAAACTCTGAATAGTCATAGTAGTGAAGGTAAGAGTTTTTTCGAAGTATCATCAAGTTTCTTCAAACTGTACGTTTTTATTAGAAGTATTCAAAGTACTCAACTATTCAAAAGGCTAGGAAAGTTCTATGCTGGATTCTTGAAGCCTAAGAAAGTCTATTGCTTCATATCAATTTTAAATGCCAAATATCTTTGTATAAAATGCTGCATATGTTATTCCTGCTTCTCTTCATTTGTGTACCAGCAGCTTGAAAAGTAGAGCCTACCTTGAACTCGCCATACTTTGTTTCCCTTCAATGTGCATGTGCAAAGATTCGAAAGGAAGAGATATCTGGAATAGGAAGGGAAGAAAGGTCTCATATTGAAATTAGGGGAATTAGCTAGCAACTGTTCAGGATTGGGCCAAAATAATGTTCTTGTAAAAAAGAATTTGTATTATACATGAGATATTACCGGCTAGCGGTGGGTGGTTGGGTTGGTATCTTAAGTTTCAGGACTGAGCCAAGATACGTGTCTTATAAAAATGATATTGTATTGCACATGAGATAGTCTAGCTAGCGGTGGGTGGGATTGTTATCATAAGTTTCAGGAGTTGACCAAAATACGTTTCTTACAAAAAGGAACTTGTATTGCACATGAGATATTACTGGCCAGTTATGAGTGGTTGGGTTGGTATCATAAGTCTTGGTTTCATATACTTTTGATTTGGCAAAGTTCTACACTTCATTTACAGTTTATTGCATAGTTGTGCCACAGCATCAATGATGTGTAAAACCTCCCTGCTTGAACATCTTTACACATTAATTATAAATGATAGTTATCATTTGTTGAGCAGGCACCGTAGGACCATTCTCTTGAAATGTCAATCTGGAGTGTAAAAGCAACTCTCAAACTAAGGACATAACTTATGTAGAGTCAGCAGAGTATTGATGAAAATACAATGTCGTCACTAGACAGTTTACCATATTTTTCCAGAAAATGAAAAAATTAGCTAAATTGTTTCAGTTGCTTTTGAAACTTCATCTATTGGCATAGCCAAATCCTAAACCGTTAATGATTGGCTCCTAGCAATTCAGAGAAATCACAATAAACAAAATATTACTGGGATGATATACTTTGTACAATGTCACACACGTCACGTAGCATTAGAACCTTTTGGTAAAAACAGGTTTTGCTGGATGCAAAGTTGCTTTGTTAATTTTTTAGCTCTTTGCATTCAATTTCATGACAAAGGCATTCTAGAGTTACTTTTCAGGTGTTTCAATTTTCTCAAATTTTTCTCCTTCGACTATTCACTCGACATCATGGCAATCTCTGATATAGTTTTAAGTGCTTGGCACGAAATACGTCGCAAAGGATCCTTTTCCTTGGGCTTCATATATTTTTGTCGCCATCACTGTTAGAAGCTCTCACATTCACCTTCGTTGCCACTTGTGAAGTTTGCATTGGCTGACTCTTTGCTTGAGCATCTCAGTTGTTAGTTTTGATAAGGAGTCAGGCTCAATATCATAAATCAACATATAATTTAAAAAGATGAACAAAGTTTTCTTGCAAGATGTCAAAGTAAACTCCTGTTGAAAAGTGTGTAATCCCGACAGCTTTTATAGCAAATCTACTCGACAATTTTAGCGTCAACGGACATTGGCCAAACGTGGCTAAACACAGCTATACAATGCGTCCAAACCCTCCCGATATTTCAGTGCAAAAGAATATATAGTGCTGTTTAGTGAAAATTCGAGGGCCCTTAGCCGGGACTTAGGATTTTTGATTGAGTGTCAGTTCTTAGATATATTAATGTTGAAGAAGATCAGTTGCTATCCAGGTATGTGACTGAGAACTCCTATCGTGCATGTGCTTGAAGAGCTAGAGAAATTCGATAATAATGAATGGGGATTTGAAAACGAGCCTATATAAGAGAAAACTGCGAGCATTCAACACCTATTGCCAGTAGTGGAAAAAATTATCCTGGGGACACCCCACCAGAGGCAGTTAAATTGACGAACCCTGTGGTTATTACGTACTTTATTATTGTTGATTGCAAGTGATTATTCAGCAAATTGAAACTTGCAGTTTCAATTTCAACTCTAGCATGCTCAGATAAGAATGAAACTGCTCCTTTTAGAGCTTTGGAGAATTATATTCCTACATACGGAACCCGCATAGCTTCTTAATCTTAAGAACTCTTGCCCACTCACCTCTCTACTTATAGAGAAGGTGCGGCAGAACCGATCTGCACACCTCCAATGATACACAGCCCACCATGCTAGTAAGGGAAGCCCATTTCTAGTGGTTTGGCTGCAATGTTAGAGCCGTAACATTCCATTTACGGATAGGCCTCGCGTTTCCATTAGACTGCTTGGTACGGTTCCAATTAGAGCTGTTTATCGGTTCCAAATGGTTCTGCTTTCGAATTAGGTCCCAATTGGAACCGCACTTTTGGAAACGGGTGGAACAGTTCAAAATGGGTACGAAAAGGAAGTGAACGAATAAAGAAGTTCAAAAGGTAATTAGCGCTTCTTCTGATTTTCTGTTTTCTTGCACACCTGCTAGGCAGNTAGGCTCCTCTGCAGTTGTCATGCTCCAGTTGCAGATGGAACCGTCCCGTGGAAACCCTGCCTTTAAGTTGAAGGGATTTATCTTCGAATTCCTGACGCCTTTTTTTTATTAAACTATTGGATTAGAGTTTTAAACAACCTTTTTGCCTCTCTGTTATTTCTCACAATCCTCATTTTTAATAGAATCGATGAATCAATCAAGTGATAGCACATCTTCTGGCAGAGTATCGCCATCATCGAGGCACAGGAGTAAATCTGTTACTTTAGGAAATTGGAAGTAAGTTATTGATCATTCAACTTAGTGAATGTCTACATTTATACATCAATATTGTCATTCCTCATGTTGCACAACCACATGTACTATTACTCTAGAGCGTCAATGACCTGCAATTGTTTTGTTGATGACCACGCCCTTTATTCGTTTAGAAACGGAAACGCAGTATAGGTAATCTTCTATGATGAATGTTATGAGATTGAGTTCTGCTTTTTAGTGATTTTTACTTTCTAGCAACGTGACTTTTGAGTGAAGCAGAGGTAGCCAGATATTTTTCAATTTGATTGGCGATGACTTAGTTTTCAGTTAATCCTTGAACCTAGTGGTTCACTTTGCTTAAATCGACTTCTTTACACTTCTTTTAAGTTCAATGTTCAATTAACCCACTTAAAGAGTGCATATGAATAGAGTATAAGTAAAGTAAAATAACACTACGTGGAAGTGGTGTAAGCTTGCATCAGTATTAAGCAAAAATTTATTTATTTTGCAAAATATTTAAAGCACCGCATTCTTTACTATTTAAATATTCAGTTATGTGCTGCTTCAACTATTTTGTGCTTATATTTATGATTCTTACTAGTACTGGCTTTCATTTTTAAAATTTCTCTCAAATTTGTTCCACAGTGTACGATCATTGTCAAAAAGTGCAGGGAAAAGACTAACCTCATCATATTCATCAAGCAAATCCCCACTGCCTCCACTTCCTAGTCGAGCACGGACAATTTCAGGAGGAGGATCGAAGAAGTTGCAGGTTTTATACCATTTTGTGGAAGTTTTACAATCTTGACAAAATTTTGACGTGAAAGAATTTAGCAATTAATGTCAGCGACTTAGAAATTGCAGCTTTTATTAGAATGCCAATTGTTATTCTAGCATCCAGTTCAAAACTCGAAGTAGAGTAATGCTATATACCCTCACAATATGCTAAAGATTTGGTATGCTAATCAGCAAGTTTCACTTAGCAGTGAACTACATTTTCAGAAATCGAAGGGCAATTATACTGAAAGTGATGGAATTAACTTTGCAATTGAAAGCTGTTTTCTTTTTTCTCTTAAAGTCGAGCATTTGTAAATTTCGCACTCTGAGCCGATCACTTTTTTGCGCTGGACCTAACCATTTGCTTCACAATCCAAGTTCAGGCTAAACTTTGGATCCTTCGAAACAAAATCCGTGTTTTAATTTTGTCTGACTCAAAAAGCATTCCATTTTTGGTTTTCTCATCCGCTTCCTTTTCGATCTACTGACTGAATTTGATTAAGTTTTGCAGTTGAACTTTACAGAGTTTTCTTTCAATGATTTTGAATGTTTTCATTTTGATAATGCCTTTGCTGTTTGATGTTTATGCCGTCTCGCCATTTTTACCACTTTTTGTCTTGAATAAATTACTTTATGTTTTTGTCTCATATTTGTTTAATCGTATTATATATGGGATAATTTACTCTTGTAGCAATTGTTGGGAGCACCAAGAACTGATATTGACCTTCTGCTTCGACCTGCGAATGATACTGCTCTCAAATCTGCTACGCTGGGAAGAGTAAGAACACTATTATTCTTATGTTGGATATCGGCTACTTTTATTATGTATAGATTTATTTGCTTTTCAATTTGTCAAGAAAAACGAACAGTTGGCAATGCTCTCCTCAATTTTGAATTATTGTATTTTAGTCAGAATTGAAAGTGATTGGAAAGTTGCTATACCGTTAACCAAACACTTTTTCGGCCTTTCCGTGTTTTGTTTCTGTGTATTTATGTAACGGCCATGTAATGTTGCTCCCCAAGGTATCGTTCTTGTAGAAGTATTGCAAAGTAGTTCAGTATAGTTTTAGTAGTGTATCATAAATTTTGATATTGAGTGTAAAAAAAGCACTTTTTATATTTTTCTTACATTTTTCAAAGATACCCAAAGAGAAGCAGAATTTGACGTTGAAAAAGCGAATTAGTCTTGACGTGGAAGATGCTGGTTTTCAGGAAGGCGACTACTTATCAGAAGAAGAATCCGATAGTGACATGAATGAAATTGTAGTGCCAGTAGCAGCGGGAGCAGATGCGCAGAATGCCGCTTTAAAGAAGAGAGAGTAAGTAGTTACCTATTATCAGGCTGCGTTTGTCAAAGCATTTAGTTATACAAAGTACTGAATTTGTTATCCAATCTTGTTTGTTTCGTATAATGTTTCATTACCTGTACATATTTCCCAGTAATTGACACAAATTTTGAATATTCACACAAAGTACATTAGTTTCATCACCTCATGGGCCTAAAAAGCTTATTAATTGAAATGTATCGAGTTTACTCCATTTTGTGGCCTACTAACGCCAACTGAAAGATATGATACGAATGAACATGCTACGGTAAAGTAGTTCATTTGCATATATCTACTGTATTGTTTTTCGTTTGTGGCATGCCTTTCAAAAAAATTAAGGTCCATGGCTCTCAGTAAACAGCTGAAGAATTTACTTTAAGGTTATGTCTCTCGTAATTGGAACGGGAAAGTTAGAGTAGCATGTAGTTTTTATATTGGAATGAAAGGAATAGAAGTCATTCTCGGTAGGCTCTTGATAGACATCCATTTTTCGGTCAATAGCTTGAAAGAATTATGGTTATCGGCAAATTTAGGGATATTGCTAGACCACATAGAATCCGTTTCAAATAAATATGGTTATAAGGATAAGCCTTGGGTTTTAGAGAGAAGAACTGAAGTGGTAATTGATGAACTTTCTATTCTTGCCAAAAGAAATACTTTCTAGTTTCCTTGTCCAATGTTGAAACAGTGCTTCTTCTCAATGCAACAGTTGCTATGGTTTCAAATGGGAAGTATTAAAAAAACTAGAGCAAAAATAAAGTGCACCCATCTTCAATCTAATCGCTGTCTTTTTACTAGGCCTATCCATTAGAACCTCTTAATTATTAGATATAAGATTCGCGCTATTATCTTTCCCTTTTTGACCATTTTCTATACGCATTTTGACCGTTAAAATAAATACATACTATTTTATAGAAAGCTCTTCTTTAAGGTGCAGGTGTTCGTGCATTGTAGTCAGACATTACACAATGAAGAAAATGAAATGCATTGTCACCTTTGCAACATTTTGATTCTCCATCAGTGAGCCCTCTCCCAACTTGTATCGCATTGTTGACTTTGTGCCATACGATCCTAAACTATCAGCTGTAATGATCTTATCATTATTAAACCATTATATGTGTTACTAAAGTAATTTTCTCACTACAAAATTATTTGTCAAAATGGTGGATCTGTTCTATGCACAGTAATGAAATCCTCTTTGAGAAATTCTACAGTTAATTTTCACCTTTCATTGCTTTTTCTTAATTTTTTTAAGGCTAGATAATAGACACAACTAACAATTGCATCTATTAATATGGACAATATGACCTGAATCCGTTCTTTACAAATTCGAGGGAGCTCCACTAAGCGTTTCCCTCTTACAACATAACTTCAGGACTTTACCAACGAGGTTATTTTATGCCTGCCATTTGTTTCAGCTCAAATTCATCAACCTATATGCCTATGTTTGATGAATATATCATTTACATAATCAACGCGTATTCTCAAATGCTCTAAATATGAAATATGCTTAATTCATTCATTATTACGCATCGTTTGCATTGTTTTTGTGCTGTCCTGACTTTCGGTGCATTATTTTAAGTATTGAACGGAGGTATTGATAATTAGGACGATGATTAGGATTTCATTTCATGCATTCACGTACAAACGGTGTATTACGAAACCACTTGTTGACTTTATACGGTGTTAAATAGTGTTGATTGACGAAACTAAATGACAATATAAAGGGTTTTGAACATTTAGAACTGAGAGAGTCAAGAGAACTGAGGTACTACGCAAGGTAGTGCATTGACGCTTGTCTCTTTACCAGCCAAGGAGGATCCTTTTGTTTTGATTTATCTTGATGTGGACATGCAATATTTTTTAAAATGTCATGTCATATTGTCTTGTAAACTTTTGTTATATTTGCTTGCTTATTTGCTTTTAAAGTGTTGTTTGGAAAGAATTAATGCAGTCAGAACGAGACTACATCATGGATTTGGAGGTTGTCGTTAAAGTAAGTTCTTTTTAATTATTTTCGTTTTAGGTCATTCTTTTATTTTAAACTTTCTTTAGGAAGGGTATCCCTTCAATAGAGAAGCTGGTTTGCAAGGGGGGCCCTCCAGTATATTTTCAGTTTACTCAAATGTATCCAAAAACTCACTTTAAAGCTGGATAAAATAGAAAGTGAGCCTTAATCCTGTGCTTGAAGGCTTTAATGGAGTTTGGTTGTCAACATTTGATTGAATGGTCATAGCAGGTTTTTCCACCTCTGAAAGAAAAGCCTTGTTAACAAGTTGTCGTGTTTATCTTTGGCAACCTAATATTATCAAGCACCATATACAGTTGGGACCAGATGACTTTCCCGCCGCTGTATATGGTGCAAACGAAGTACGTTGTATTTTCTGCTACTTTGTATTTTTTATGTGATATGAAAAAATAACCTAATATCTAACGATGTGCTGCGTAAGCTACGTTGGGAACATAAAAAGTATTTGGTGAGTGATCGCAGAAGAATGGTGGGGCTAGTTGATTCAAGCCCTTGGAGAGCATTATTTTGGGCTCAGCCCCCGGGCCGCTGAACAGTACCAGTCTCTCAATCAGTTAGTACCGGGACACACAAGAAATATTTATGCTACTTGTCATGTGAATCACAGTGACAGAACTTAGCACCCAAGTGAAACCCAGTCTTTCAACCCGATTAGTTTATCCATTTCCATTAGATTATATTACACAGTCAGCGATATTCAATACTTTGCTTTTTTCAACTTTCTTGCGCTTCACAAGTTTTTGTTAGTTATGCGTGGATGTTAGGTGTGGCTTATACGTAAGAGCGACTTGTGATCGAGTAGCTACTGTACCAATATTTTATACTGTTTTTACATAAATGAGTTGATGCTATCCGTTCTACTTATAACATCTTAAATACTGCAAAAGTACAGCACGAGCTTCGGTAAAATAGCTGACCTTTCACACGAAAATTCACCCTAACTAGAGTTGTCATAATTCCAGGCAGGAGTATTATTATGATACATATAGCAGTAGACCACGTGCTTCAATGTCAGAACTTTCTATCAATTGGATCACGAATTTTCTGGATGGTCAGCAGACCTCTTTGGAATCATAATCTTTCTAGCTTGGGGCACGCCTCCAAGTAACAGATCTTGGCGAAAAATAATAACATAATCTGGAATTTTATGATCCAACCTACAAATGCACTTTCAATAGTTATTTCGCTGGGTGCATACAACACTATTGGAATTTGACTACTTGAAAATGGAAATGAATACATGAAAATGAATACTGGAAAATGAGTGCTTGAAAATGAATGGCAAGAAGGGAATGGGCCAAGGATCATGCCTGGGCCCATTCCTTGTTTCTTTTATACTAATGATCTCCAACAGCTTTGCAAAATTCCACTAGAAATGGCCTATTTATGCTGATAATGTGATTCTGTGTCCAAGTCCGTGGATTTTACCCAGCTTAATTAAGCTATGAACGAAGGTTTTGGACTTTGACCGTCGGTTAAATGGAAATGACTTGTCCTTAAAGGTAGTAAAAAGCTAATCAATGCTCATTTATATCAAAGCGAAAAGACGAATGCCTCAAAGTTTTAAATGTCAAATACCTAGGAGTTCAGATAGACAACAGCCTTGACTAGAAGGATCATGTAAGGGCTGTATCTTCAAAATTTGCTAAGGGAATTGGCCTCATAAAACGCATAAAGAGTCTGCTACTCATTACTGCTTAAGCCAGCCTCTGGTATCAGCATTGCTGAACCTCATTTTGGGTACTGCTGCTCTCTCTGTAATTTTGTTGGTACAAATGAATTTAATCATTTGCAGAAGCTTGAAAACCGGACTGCAAGGATTGTACCTAGCGTCAAAGGGAAGCGCATAAGGCGAAATGAAGCATGCAAATGCCTGGATTTCATACATCCGAGATCTGCAAGAGCATTTTTTACTCATTTAGGCTGCAATCCGAATGTTATGGTAGTCAGATACCTTTGAAAAAGCAAGTTAAGACGTCCTTATTTATAACGTGCCTTTCTTTCTATGACGCAGCAATCGTGCCGCATAATCTTTGTACACCGCTGCTTATAATGGGGTGTATACTGTACTTCGTTTCTATGCAGTGTATTACTTCTCATAACGTTCACCTGAAATTGTTTACGTATTACCTGTTCACAGGGATGTGCGTAGACATTTTCTGTTTGACGGGGAGAATTTTAAACATTTGACCAGCTACTATGAGTAAAACAAAAGTCATAGAGAGCACACTATGATCAATCTGATGCAAAACCTCGTGCCGCATTGTCAACTGTCTTGCAGTTTTGTACCCATTAAAGGAGTAACATCCCTCACCCACCCCCCATAAGCACATCACTGTTTGTTTGAATTGGAAATTCCAGTGTTTTGCGGCTATTTTCATGTATAATATGCTTCGTGTTATTTTAGCAATATATCCAAAACTTTTCGGCATCAAGTACACCTCGAGATGTACGAGATGTGCAGTCTGCGCTGTTTGGCAACATTGAAGAACTATATGAATTTCATAAAGGGTATGAAAATATTTTTTCATTTTGATTGTTTCCTTAAATGTCAATGTAATTATTCTCTAGTATTATTATTATTATTGAATTTCAATTGCCAGTCTTGTTGTCTTGTTTATTCAGTGAAACATTTTTCTTTCCTATGACAAACAGTAAATAACAGTTTTTAATTCTGTGTTTTTGTATACGCTTCTCGAAATGAGGATCGTTATTTTTAACTTCAAGTACATTCTTGACCCAT
>OLMO02000301.1:8688761-8702334 GCA_900291935.2 Cassiopea xamachana
TTGTTAGGAAAACCATTGGAGTGTCTACAAACAATATTGTAAACAGAGGCCGACATCGCGGGCTTTATGCAATGACCGTATGGGTGCATATCTCAAAGTAAGTTTTTGATACGCATCTTATAACTTCGCCGCATTTCTTTATTGATCAGTGAAGGGAATGGGACTGTTTGTGATGCAAGCCCTGCTGTAAGATTTTACAGGATAGGTGAAATTTTTTTCTTGGGATAAAAGTAGTTAACTGTTGTTTGCACGTTGCTTTAGTGCTCGAAGAATTTCAACTTACCATACTAAATATGCANATGGAAATTGTTAAAGTTCCACTCCTTGCCTCAGTGCATTCATTGTTGAAACAGAACTTTTGCCAGAACATTCTGCTGGCATTGCCAGAATTTTCGCTTTTATTTTAATTGCCATGTAATTGTAAGCTATAAAGAGTTTTGTATCTTTCTAATCTTCACATACTGCAAAATATTATTTTTATTCATTAATGTTCAATCCCCTTTTCTAACAATTCCTTCGTTTTAAGTTCCTCTTCATCATCTTATTGGCTGTTTATTTAGGAGACCCTAGATGAATTTCATTCGGATGCAATTTTCTGCGATCACCCCCTTATAGATTGCGATTTTTCACTATGAGGAGATACATTTACAATTTTGTGTTTGCATCTGAGGCTTAATGTTGACCACAATAATATAACTATCGAGCTTTTGTTATCTTTACCAAAGTTCCCTAAAAATAGTGTATCTGTCGAGCTACCTTTGTCTTCACAGAATCATTAAGTGGCCGCGGCATTTCAGCTAGATTCTATTCGATGTAATACCACATGCGAATTGTTTTTATTGTCATTTAAATTTTTAAGAATTCTCCTCTTGCTTTATATCACTGGCCATTAACTACAGTTTATGTTACTTATTTTCTTGCTATTCTAATAAAAGTAAAAATGTTTTATACTCGCTGCTAATCAGTTTCACTTTGATAGCATGTTTTAGTGGTACAATTGTGTTCAGCTATATTACAATCGCATTGTTCAAGTACTTATATCATTTACCTTTTGTTGTTTAATAGCTTAATTCTAGCTTCTTGTTATTTTCAAGTTTCTTTTGTGTTTCAAGTATATATATATGTTTTCCTCCAAGGAGTTGAGGTTGAAATATTCTCATTCTAATGGATTACAAGCCTACCTAAACAAGCCTGTTCACCGAATAAAGAAATATCAGAGTTACCTTAAGGTGATTGTTGTTTATTTTTTGCAGGAAAGACGTAACATTCACTGTTGCCTTACCAACCTAATTCAGTAGTCCCTCCATGACCGTGATTGTAGTTTTATCTTTTGCTCGTTATCAGCATGCCTCATTATATTTTGAGGTGTTTGAGCACATGAGCAATAAAATGCAGATTTTAGTTTATTGATCTATATCAAAGTTTTGGGCTATCGTTTTCTTAGAAAAGTTATTTTAGACATATTGCAGTTTTATATGCTTATGATATATAGATTGATGTCAATTAATCGCAATTCTTCCTTTAGCATCTTCCTTGGAATCAGATCACAAGCTGTTAATGAAATTCCGTTAGCCTTTTTGTAGATATTCAGCCGATCATTTGGCTCACTGGTTTCACTGAAGTGTTTTACGCAAATTATATGCGTGAAACTTTAGGGATTCCTCATTGGCAGCCTAGCGTTATTAAATATTATGAACTCCTTTTTACCTTAGTAAATCATCATCATGCATACAGAAATTGCGTAAACTGCTTTTCTTTTGAGAGTAAAGTATGAAGTTTTGCTGAGAATGATGTTATAAACCGTTTGCTGTGTCTATGGACACATTCCTCTTACGAATAAATCAGATTCGCCTTTTCCTTTTCAGGACCTTTTTAAATACGCTAATCGTGCTGGACTTGATGCTTGTGAACTTCGGGTTTGTTACTTTTGATTTTGCATCTACTATCGTTAGTTAGAAGCCGTATTGTAATATTTTCATACGTTGATGACATCTTTCCAGCTTGTCATTTTTCTTGCTGAAGATAATTGTATAATTTTGTCTTCTCATTTTGTAGAAAGCTTTCACCATTATAAAGGGCATTGCCAAACAATCAATAGATGCTGTTAATGTAGGCATGATTGAAGGATTTTCGGTAAGCCATATTGGCTGTCACTCATGCCTTCAGATATGTGTTTTCAATTTTCTTTTTGCATTTCTCACTACCTTACATCATAGCAGGGATTTTGATCAGATTTATGAGCATGTTTTGGCTGATCTTTCCTATATAAGTGTGAAACCTGCTAACTTATTTACCTGGAAAAATAAGGCTACATTCTGATATGTGAGTTTAAACTGAATTGACAAGTTCTCTTGTTCCTTACGTTACATCTGTTCAGTATACGTAATCTCGAGCATATTTCATTTGAATAAGGTGGGAACCCAAAGGCTATTTCAATTGACGTTTAGTACACCAAGCATTGCTATCATTTTTACTTATTTGCGATTTCTAGACAGTATTTCTTGTCTTGTTCATACGCGAGATGTTGTGTTGCAGATTGAAAATATTGAAAAGTTGAACGTGAAATGAAAATATTTAAATGAAAACGCTGAAAGATAGCTCCTTTTGCTTATTAGTCATTTCGATGCACACTTAATGGAACGCTCCGTGCGGCATGTTCATGACGTTGCTATTTACTCTTTTTGTTGCTGATTTAATGTGAATTTGGTATATTCTTAAGAGTTGCGATTCAAAAGTTCCGCTTTACAAGGTTTAGTGTCTCACAATTTGTTAAGCCTGTGCCAATGATGTTACATTTGATCAAGATTTTGATCTGGCGTTCTTTAGGACAAATTAGTTGGTGCCTTCCACGTGTGCAAATATATGTAAAATTTAGTCTGTCATTTGCAACTTTAGAAGTCTCAATTCAAATTAGGCATATTTATCACATTTGGTGCAACATAGAGTTGATCAGTTTGGAGATTGCGTCCTCGCATCCATTTGAACCAGGCTCATATCCTTGAATGTCACTGACTTTTTCTGCGGCCTTGTTCGGTTCTTTTTAACTGCTGGAAGATCAGTTCACTTTTAATTTTTCAAGTGCTTAGAAAAGCTGAGCAACGTGAACTCTTAGCAACCAAATAGAAGTTACCAAGAATTCGACTGGAACAAACAACCCGATTTGTGCACATCTGGCATTTTGTGGCATTTGTACAAACTATCTAATATTTCAACCATTAAATGGAGAACAATAAAATGTTAACCACGATGTTTGATGTTTATTAAATTGGTGCCAACACGGTAGTAGTAATCATTGAACTTTAGAAATTTTTTGTGCTCAATTTTGTCCTTGAGTTATCCATCAAAATATGTCCACGATGTCGAAGGTATAATTGCTCTAATTTCAGGAGTGTTTGCATTATTATCTATCAATTAGAAGATTTTTTTATTTAATGATATTGACAATTTTTATGCCCCAGTATTTAAGCTGAGCTGGCCCTTATAAATGTGTAGTTATCATGGATTTTACAGAAGTTTGCTTTGCTCATCATGTCATTAGCTTTTAGAATGTCTATTGGTTTTTCAGACTACCGCTTTTTTAGTTACACCATTTTTGTCTCATGAAAGTATTTTTATTTTTAGGGTGATCTCAATTCCCAGGGAAGACTTATCCTACAGGTGATTATTTCAACTTATCTGAACATGCGTAGAAGTTTTGGTTATCACCCTAGGGGAGTTATTTGATTTCGATGCTCACTTGGAATCACTCAATTGGAATTTCTTCACTTGTAAAATTACGAATTATCTATTGTTCTTGTTGTTTTAAAGTTTGTATAGGACTCAATGAAGTATCAGATATTTACTTGTGATAATTTCTTCACCTTCATCAGAGAAATTTCTTGCATTGCTTTTCCCATATACGTAGCTACTATTTTTGAGAAAACAAAAAGATGTAGGGACTTAGTATGAAGTTCAGGTTTTGAAAGGAACTTGTTTGGAAATGAGGCTAATATGATAAGGTGGCTATTAGATCTTTGTTAAGTACGTAGTTGTCGTTAAAATTCATTCAGCTGTATTTTCAATGTTTTTTACATCTCGGTATAATTTTTCCTGAAAGGAAAATAGCCTTAACGCGTTTGTATCATCATCTAGAGGGCGTTATTGGATATTTTCCTTCTATAGCATCTAAATAAGGGGGTCTCCAAACTTTTCAGCTCGAAGTCTGTATCAATTATTGAATTGTCTCGTAATCATGAATTCTAAATGTGTACATTTGCAATGATTGTGTTTTAAGCTCAAGCAGCTTACTACAGACACTTACTGTGACAATGCATGACTGGTTTCTTCTAGCTCAAAGGTGAGATTTCAACTCATTTTGAGACCGTTGCCCCATTTAAAGACGAGTTGAAATATCACCTTTTGAGCTAGAAGACACTAGTAACCTTCCCTAAATTACTTTTGTACAAATCCATGTAAGATCAGCATTAATATACTTCGTATTATAGTTGTTAAAGCGGTAACATTCTTTTGACATACTTATAAGCTTTTTTCGTCCGACACTCATCAGGGTATGAAAGCGTCGGATAGTGACCTAAGGGTTAACCGAAATATATATCCAGATGCAGTTTATATGTTAGAATGCGTCTAATTGGCTCCAAGTGTGACTAATTAGGACCTATTAACATTGTTTACTTGAAGAGTCCCAACGAGAAAACAAACTCTTTTTGTCTACACAAGACTGGGTTTTGAGTCTTGATGTAAACAGATTCCAAAACACTTAAATGAAAAGACGATCTTGCTTGCCCAATGATCCGAAAATTGTCATCTGTATATGTTTTTGTGCATTCTGGATTTGCAATAAGGTGTTTTCCTATGGCCGACTCACAATTAATTTTAGAATTGTTCTTTTTACATATACGAGGTGGCTGTTTTCTTACGGTATTACTTTTCCTCCTGATGCTCGTGAGACATCGAGTTTTATTCTGTCTGCTAGTCTCTGCGTAGTGCGTCCTACGTACCGAGCTTCACATCGGCACGAAAGTTCATAAACAACACAACTTTATTTTTCTTTTGAAAAACCAATTGGTCCAGAGAAGTGCCCGGTATACCTAAAATTGCCTTGGATTGGTAATGTTTCATCAAAGTTTGAAAATCAAATCAGTATAGCCATTACATCTTGTTATTATGCTGTGAAGCCCCGTGTAGTCTACAACACTAGAGTTATGCTACCATCTGCTAAAAAAGATTGCGTTCCTACCACTCAAAAGGTTGTGTTGTTTATAAATTTTCGTGCCGATGTGAAGCTCGGTACGTAGGACGCACTACGCAGAGACTAGCAGACAGAATAAAACTCGATGTCCCACGAGCATCAGGAGGAAAAGTAATACCGTAAGAAAACAGCCACCTCGTATATGTAAAAAGAACAATTCTAAAATTAATTGTGAGTCGGCCATAGGACAACACCTTATTGCAAATCCAGAATGCGCAAAAACATATACAGACGACATTGGGCAAGCAAGATCGTCTTTTCATTTAAGTGTTTTGGAATCTGTTACATCAAGACTCAAAACCCAGTCTTGTGTAGACAAAAAGAGTTTGTTTTCGCATTGGGACTCTTCAAGTAAGCAATGTTAATAGGTCCTAATTAGTCACACTTGGAGCCAATTAGACGCATCCTAACACATTAACTGCATCTGGACATATATTTCGATTAACCTTTAGGTCACTATCCGACGTTTTCATAATCTGATGAGTGTCGGACGAAAAAGACTTTAAAGTATGTCAAAAGAATGTTACCCCTTTTTCGTGCTTTGGTAAAGTTCTGTAGTATCAACAGACTCTTTTTGTAGTTGTTAATTTTACATTTGTTGTTTTACTTGTATGTAGCTTAATTTTCTTCCGGTATTATTGTAATTTAGCTTGTTAAAGTAGCTGAATGGATATTTTGGATAAATAAGATTAAATATATTTAAAAATGAAAGGTAGAGATGACTGCTCCCTCGCATGGTCAGTAGACATGGTTCCTCCCTATTGTTGCACAGTTTTTATTTTGCAAAAGAATACCAGCTGTTTCACTGAAACAAATGAAATATGTGGCCTCTGCGCCTGGAAACTCCTTTGAAGTAAATTTTTTAAAATACAGTTGACGTTTAATAACTCGACTAATCACCCCCATTGGAGCACAATTTTTCCTGTTCTGCTGGAATATTGTGTAATGGAAACCTTTGAATTCTTAGGAATTAAGATTGGGAAGCTATCACTAGGTACATGGTATATTGTTGCCTGCAATTCAGAATATCTCGGTAGTGACTTAAAGCAAGTTAAATGATTAAACAAAGATGTGACTTGAAGTACTATAGGGTCACTAATGTCCTTTGTGGCTGCACAGCTATGCAGGAAAGGTTGGAAAGTGAATGATTTCCTTAATTTTAACATATATTTCAGTAATACCTTAGAGACCATTCCCAGCTGCCCCTTGGGAAGTTCTTTTTTAATGTATATTTCTCATTTTGTCCATCATATAGGAGGCTCTTCACGTTCGCAATGTCAAATCTAAAACCAGAGCGCAGGAGCGTCATTTGTTCCTCTTTGAGCAGCTATTGGTTTTCACTGAACCGTTCCAAAACCGCCATGACTTGACGGTGTTCTTATACAGGCACGGGATAAAGGTACTGTTTTATGATTAGCATATTTCAGTATATCAATTCTTGGTCCTTATACTTCTCTTTATCTTCATTTTTATTTGGAAAAAGTTCACTTTTTAGATGATAATTATCCTAATTTATGGAGTACTTCATCTCTCACCTCTTCTGTTACATAACTAATTGCATGTATTTTTTATCTTGGAAACAAGATTACTATAATGCTGTTGGCTTTTCCGGTTTGGGGGCGTTCTGAGATGCCAGTAGGGCCCAGGGGCGGAGCCCCAGAAAGTTTCTGGAAAAAAGAGGTTTCTGCAATAAAAATAAGGGAATTTTTACCAAAAGCATTCATTTTTTGAGTTTCTCAGGGTTTCAGAGAACCGAATTTTTTAACTCCTAGGAATTTCATGGTTGGGCGAATTTACTCGTAAATGTTTTGCAACTATGCATTAACTGGTTCGCCATGTTGCCCATTCACCAAAGGGGATCGTCGGACATATTCACAATTTTTGCCTCGGTTTTGTCGGGGGGTTGAGTATTTTTGTCTATTTCCACCCCAGAAGTATCAAATTTTTACCTTGGCTTCAAATTCTTTTCATAGCTTGATATATTGGGTATTACTGAAAATATTGACGAAGATCCTAAAAAGTTTGCTGTATGGACAAATAATCAAGGAAAAGGCTCCGAATTGTACTTTTTCACTGCAAGATCTTCGAGCGTGAAAAAGGCATTTGTTTCTGCAATTAAAGCTATACTTGATAGTCAATTGGAACAATTAAAAGGTATTTTGCATTGATCATGAAATCTGAAAACAATAACCTTCAATGCTGACTGTGTTTTTACTGCCTTATCGAGAGATTAGTGAGTCTTTTGCGAGTACTGGATGTTTGCTTAATTCCCTTTCCCATATTTCAAAGGTTTCTGTAGTCAATACTTCATTTTGCCTTCAATATGAAAGATAATATTTGAAGTGTATTGATAGCACTTCGCCGAATGTCAGCTTTGAGATGGTTCTTGAAGTTAGATTATGTTTTTGTGGATTAATAAAAATTTTAATGGTCTCCTACTCTTATTATTCAAATTCCATATAAATGGCCCTTTTTTGCAAATTTTCTTTCAAGAATCTAGTATGAGAACATCATTTAAGGAATCAAAAGACACTGAATCAGGTGATTAATTAGTCTTATTTCTTAACTATTTGTGAAAACTTGTTGAATATAAGATGTATTCAGGGTGGCTGCTACTCCTTGCAACTCCTGGAATGCAATTTACCTCCTAGATAATGTTCCTTAGAAAATGTTAAAACGCCTGGAAAACTCCTTAGTCTATTTATTTGAAGTACAGCTGGCATTTCATGCCTCAGTTACCCCCTCCAGCATTCATATTATCACTGAGCAATATTACTCATTGACTGCTTCTTTTTTATATCTTTGCATTTTAGCCTTCCAGCCTTCAACTACGATGCAGCATTTTTATCAAAGAGACCTAAGCCTTCCCCGGTAAGATATAGTTACCCTAATCTTTTGAGCCAAAGTACGATGGATTCTTTAATATTCCTGTTAGCTTTTAGTCTCATATTTTAGCTTTATAGATCATGGCAATCTATTCATGTGATTGCACCAGACTTCCAGGACACCATTCCAAAGTATCGAATCGTCTGGAATATTAATCCAGAATATACCCCTGTGACGTCATTACAGGGCATCGATTTGGGACGCTACTTTGGTCGCATGATCTGTTTCAAATGACAAACACTTGATTCGCTCAAATGTTTTTGCTGTAATTTCTGAAAGCGTAAGGATTTGTGCTGAATGAATGTATTGCATTGTTTTTTCTTGCAAATGTTATCTAGAAGTTGCATAGTTTTATTCCTTGCCCTCCCCTTCCGTGCTGCTGGCAGAAATTCAGCAGCCGATACCAAACGTTGGAAAGACATTCTTTTTATCATCCTTGTGCGAAATATTTTCAATGTCTACTTTGCAATTACAAAATCCAGTGAATTGATTAAAGTTTCCATAGTTGGCATATTGTTGCTAAAAGCTGGTCCTCCCTTTATGTTTTCCTTGTGTCGTCATTATTTATTGGTGCTTGTTTTGAGCGTATCATATTAGAATGACAAGTCCAACTAAACTAACAAAATCAAGTTGTACTTGTAGAGGTAGTAGTAGAACTAGTAAGTGTTGTTGTTGGTGGTGGTAGTAGTGTTGTTGTTGTTGAGAATTATAGCACATAAGAATTAGAGAATAATCGTATTTTAGCGAAAATATCCAGTTGAACAAATAGGTTTGGCTTTTTAATTTAGCTAGACTCAAGATTGCTCTTTTAAATCATGATTTCTCCTTGCGAAGATGGTTTTGTTAGTAACTAGCCCCTATGTTATACTGTAGCAGCTTGTTTGTACTTAGTTAAGACTCTTTAGGAAGGACATTTATAGTGATAGAGATATAAAGTAGCTAAAGTTTTCGTGCTCGCTCTTTAATAATAAGAAGTGTACAGTTAATTTATCAATTTGACATGCCTATGTAAAACAGAACGGTATGAATGGACTGTCCCAGTGTTGACTGTTCTTACAGATTTCTCTTAATGAATTCGTATAATTTCAAAGCAGATATATTATCATAAATTAACCATATGCGAAATCTATTCAATGTTAACCGTTTATTCCTTAGAGGGCTGCAGATGAATCTTATTTATTACTGTCGATTTTAGTTAGATTTAATATTCTAGTTACTTTTACTAATATGAATCCCCTTGCCATCTCTGTTTCTCATGTTGTCGCATACTTTTTAGCTTCTTCATTTCTATTCCTTTTCTTAATGCTCGAATCTTTATTATGAAAGAGAGATCAGTTGGTTGTTATTTATCAAGAGTGCTTTTATAAGTCTTAGAGATCATTACATGACGCCCCTTCTTTCTTAGATCTTTCAGTACATCCAAATCAGAATCAAGCTCTCAAGCATCTGTTGGATTTGAAAAGACTAGGAATGTACGTTTGCAATTAATTCGCATTTCTTGCTTTTAGTATTTTATAGCTAAAAGCCCTGATTTATGTAGATAGATAAGAATCTGTTTCTCCGTTAAACTCTTGGGATTTGGACACTGATTGGCTCACTGTCAGCTCTTAGGGAATATCAAGTCAAAGTCAAATCCTTTCCCGCACCCAATGGCGCATAAGGCGGCGCCTATCTCCGTTTCTATAGCCCTAGGCCATGCGTCTGCGAATGCAGTGAAAGCTACAGCGGGTGGCTGGTCCACTGGTAGCTCCGCGAGTTGAACTTTCCCATTCCATTCTCGTATGTCGAGCGCCAGATGAGAAAGCAGTGAGTACCATTTTAAAAGTCTTTGGTATGACTCGGCCGGGACTCGAACTTACGACCTACCGGTTGTGAGGCAGACGCTCTACGACTGGGCCATCACTCCGGTTCTTAGGGAATATAGCGTGTCAAAAATTACCTGGAATCAAAGAGGGAAGCTTTTCAAAGGTATCAGGAGAGGTATCATGAGTTTGAACATCTCTCTTGAGTATATTGGTTTTTGCAAATATCAAAAGAATGTAAATTAATGCAGATGATACGAATTGAAATGTAATAGACCTGGTTGCATTTTCTCAATGTAGGGTAATTGTCGTCTCAAAGTGTCTACATGATTACTTGTTTCCTTTAAGTAGTTTACAATACTTAATTTTCTAGGTTCCTCATGCCTTGCAACCTTTCTTGGAAGCAGCATCAACATTAAAGCACGTCAAGTTGATTCCTTTAGCAGCAGCTAAATCTCTTGAGGATTTAACAAAGGCTTTTCCTGTGGTAGGATTAATTCCTCATGTTTCATTTTGCTATTTGGAAGTTTGTGGTAGAGTTTTCTTTGCACATTTTAGTTGATCCAATTTATTGTACATTTCATTCAATAGAATGGCGCGAATGTGACTAGTTCCTTGTGCAGATTGATGTATAAAATCAATGCAAACATTTTGAGCCTATTCAACTCCTCGCTACCACTTAACAGTACTAAAGGAAAGCGAATCATTTAAATTATGAGCAGATACAAAATTAGATGGGCTATTTTAATGTATCGCTACCGCTGAATAGATTTGGATTTTATCATAGTTTAAAGGACCCCATTTGAGTTGTCGTTGACTCATAATTTCTGGAGTTGTCCTTTTTCTTCTAATTATATTTTTGTTCGATTTTTTGCAGTCACGTAAGGCATTTATCCAGCAATTTTTCCATTGACCGTTTTCTTTCTGGTTTTACACATTTTTGAGAAGCAGTACTTAGTGGAATCCCACTAGCTCCCAAACATATCGTTTGTCAAAGATAAGTGAATGATCACTTTTTTTCTCCAATAAGTTTTCTGTCATGCTCCAGTGTGTCGAGTAGAAGCATCAATTTATTACCTTAACCATGAATTCAACGGCCTCCCGGTTTTTTTGTTTTTGACTTGCGGTAAGATAAACAATTACTCTGCAAATCAGCCTTGCAGAAATGACGAGCAATTGACGCATATTTTATCTTTTCCAAATTGCAACATCAAAGTGATGTATTGTTAACACCAAAAAACTCCCTTCACGCATTAATGCAAAATAATGGTAAATGGATTAGATTGCTTAAAGGATTTTCAAGAGTGTTTGTACATTTACACATGTTACTGTACTACTATTCCACTTTACTATACTACCGTTGCAAACGTAAGAAATATGATATTCAGAATTGAAGTCATAAGCTATTTATTATGATTATGATTTGTCCTTCCTTCTGCTCGCTCAACCACAAAGTACTTCTCCGTTACCATAATTAGCTAGCATATGTCTTTTTCAGAAGTAGTTAATAGGGAAGTAAAGAGAGCAAAGTACCTCCCCCCCCCCCATGTGCTATCGTGTCGGCAAATACTCAGCAAATTTAGTTGACGAATGGCTAAATACTTGACAAAAATACGCGGCTACTTCGAAAATACGTGGCAAATTCCGCGCCGGTGCCCTCTTAGCGTTGCTGCTTCTTTTTCTTATGATTTTCGAGACATATCCTAGGCTGTTTGAAGCCCAGTTGCACACTTATGCTTAATTTCATATTTGCCTTGCCAAACTTTTTTACTTTTTCTTTCAATTCAATATGTCCGCACACCGTCTTGCTTTCACTTCATGCTCAGTTATTTTAGCAGTCACATCCTTTAACTTTATAATTGCACGCTTATTATTTTATAAGAAACTTCCTTTTGGCGCAGTACTGAAACTTTCTTGGCATGTTAACGATTCTAGTACCAAAATTTTCATAACGCGTTCTTAGCAAAAATGTTTTGAGTTTCAATAAGAGGGAATTGAAAAGCTCCGTGTGCACCTAAAATTATGATAAATCTTAGCAAATAGCAGAAGTTAAATTGTTAAAGGAAAGACAATATTACATACATAGCATTTTGTATAAATCGCATTTTAAGCACTTATATGCTTTCTTAGGTCTCAAAAATCCAGTACTGTACTTTCATAACTTTTGGGCAGTTAAGCACTACTTTGTTATAAAACCCTTTCTTATTAATAGAGAACGTGTATTTGGTTGGTGAAAGTGTGTTAGTTTGAAATTACTTTTATGCTGAAGCTCTCTGTAATAGTCCTCACCCTCCCTCTGATTGTCTTTCCTCTCTGTACATTTACTTTCTTTTCAAATTTGCTGTTTAGGTACACCTGTTAAATCTTTATCTACTATTGTTCTCCTTTCACACACAATTGGGAATCTCGACTTTATCGATACATAGTACTGCCCTTTGACACTGTGAGTCAATTTTGCGTCATCCACTTATATATTTTGTCCTGTTATGAGTTCCTTTTTTGTACAGCCTAGGCCCTCAATGAAGTAGGTTGTTCGCGATGAAATTTCCTTACAGACTTAGCTACTTTTTTCTCTTACAGCAAGAGAAATTCATTGTGATGGAAAATTATCATGCGCAATCAACTGAAGAAATGACTGTTTACAAAAATGATGTAGTATTTTTTATGTCAAAACATAAGAAAGATCCTCAGCTTTACAACGTCAGAAGCTTTAGCCGTGAAAGGTCTGGTTATGTCCCGATATCATTATTGAAAAAGCTTTCCGAAGGGGAAGATGGTAGAAAATCGAAAAGTGAAGGTACAATTTTCTCGTGTTTTTTAGCATGCAGTATTTTTTTCGGTATTCATCGTCGTTCCATGGATGCCCGATGAACATTGCAGTTTGAGCAACAAAACCTTCATGATATTGTTGCTAATTGTAGCCTTCCTTGCTTTATATTTCTTTGCTATTGGCTCTTATTATTGTGTATTTGGCTTGTCTTTCTACTCACTATTTTACATAGAGCTATTTTAAAAGAGGGTAGTATAATTTTCTCTGTGTTTAAATTAGGCCAAAATAATGATATACGAGAAATCAGTAACCCATGAAGGTATCTCTTGACGCAATTAGCAGCATTTTCAAAAATTGGAATTTTATTTTGTTATTAAGCGTGTATTGTGAGATATATATAACAAAGTTGTATTTTATATAACGATTAAGTAGCTTTGTTCATTATTCTTGTGATCCAATAATCAATGTCAGAAGATGACCCTTTGAAATTGATCGCTTTCATTGCAGTGTTGAAATTGCTGTCTGCATGTACTCACTTTCACTTGATGTTCGTTTGAATTACCAGTGACGTATTTTCTAGTGCATTTTCGTAGAAAATTCAAGGGTAATGTAGTAACGCCTTGGGAATCACATGGAGTGGTCGTGCTATACTTATAATTGGGGTAGGGTGTATGGCATCGAGTTTAGGCGATGTTCTCGAATTGTGGCTGGCCCAATTTCTACCTCAAGATAATAGTAAACTTAAGCAGAATCGAAAGAAGAAATTGGATTTTGCGCATTATTGGTACTTTGTACCACAAAAACCTCATTCAGCTTAAAATTGAATACGAACGCCAACAATATTCATATTTGTTTGACATGACAACA
>OLMO02000301.1:8704658-8722300 GCA_900291935.2 Cassiopea xamachana
ACAAGTATTGACTATGAAGCTCATTCTAGATAGGAAATGCATCAAAAGCAAATAGAAGACTAAAAACATTATCAGTTGCTTAATATTATTGTCTTATGGCTCCGGTATAAGTACTGTTTTATTTTATACAAAAACTTTCTGCAACCACTGCCAGTTAACAAATTAAATGATCTGTTCACCGTCGACCCCGTTTCATATCATTGTTTTTCTTCAAGACTCAAGAGTAAATTAGGTTCCTTGGTAACAACAGGAGTGCTCTACCAATGTCACATTTTTGTCTGAATTTCTTTGATGGATGTAGTTATCATCCTCCTTTAGAAATATGCCTTTGATCCATGCTATTCCAAGCTGTCCAAACAGTTCCATTTAGACGATGAAATCCGTAAAGCATTTGAAGCACATGAAAGGCTTCATACAATCCATTGGTCTTAAGCGGGCATGATACTTTATGTTACAGTTTAGAGATTCGTTTGAATTAACTGTATTGTAAGCTAGAAGACATGTATTTCAGAGTTGCCACATTTGGTGATTTAGCAATGCCGTTGTCACTGTTTTGATGTTAACATATATTTTGGTCGTTTCATGATCTACTTTATTATTCATTTCCATATCGATTTGTAGATTCAGAGCAACTTCATCAACCAATTATTTGGAGTAGTAATATGCAGTCAACATACAGTATTTCATCCGAGCTTGGAAGGTCGGTTTCCTTTTCTCTTAACAACCGCCTTTGTATTCTATCTGGTAGTTTGTGCCCATTTTGGTCAGAGCAAACACACCCTTAGTTGGTGGTTGTCCATTTCTAAGTGTCATCTCCTTACAACTTTACAGGGGAAGATTTTCATTGGTAAAGAAGTGCATCGAAAAATCAACTAGCATGGAATTTGCAGCGAAACTTGTGAAGAAGCGAGTTTTGGAGACAGAAATGGTTGAGAATGAAATTGCAATATTGCGAGTATTGAATCATCCGTCCCTTTGCAAAATATACGGCACATTTGACACGCCGAAGAATTTAATTCTTGTACTGGAACTGTAAGAATGTTAATAGTAACTTGTTTTTGTATTGTGCTGAAGGCTATTGCTTGCATTTAGAGTAATGTTTTGCATTTTAATAATTTATGGAGCAATTTTTTCACTTTAAAGTTCTAGTTCTTATCGTGCTTAGTAGGATAGAAGAGAACCCTAGGGACGCCAAAATGCCAGCTGGTGTAACGCAGCTTGAGCAGTGCTTCTTAATTATTTTTCTCAAATCTATAAAAATTGCGTAAGTATACCTGTTCCCTGGGATCATACGCGCCCCATCCAGCATCGCATCACGGCCCCTTATTTGAGAAACACTGAACTAGAGTGTGATAGGAAGTTTGAAGTAGAGTGGCATTATATAAATTGCTTTTTTGTATTGCTTGTTATCGATAAATTAATCTTGCATTATCTCTAATTAATTACCTTGCATTCCCTCCAGAATGAAATCACACTTATGAGAATTGTTAATTTAATGTTTGCTATAGGTTGTCTGGAGGAAGGTTATTTGACCACATAGTGATAACAGATAACCTAACAGAAAGGATCGCTATTAGTTTTGTCAAGCAAATATTCCAAGCATTGCAGTACTTGCATGAATGTGGCATAGCGCATCTCGATGTGAAGGTATGATTTTTCTTGGACTAATTCCGGCGCAATGCCATCAATATATTGGTATTGCAATACCTTATACTTGACTCTAATGAAGCTTTCACCCAGAACGAAGTGCTTTCTACTTTATTTTTGCAGAGTTTCAGTTCCTGTATCTGTAATTGTTTATTTAATGCTTGAAGTATATTCGCCAGTGACTCATTGTTCAGCTTTGTGCAGATATGTTCGTTTTCTTGCCATTTTGCCTTGCAAGGTACGTTTAAGGATTATGAAGCCACCTTTAGCGATATATAAGACGATGTACTCATGTATTTTAAAGGTTTTTTCAGATAATCAAGCTATTTTTCCCTAGCCTGAGAACCTCCTACTTGGCAATGGCTCATCTCAACGTTTAAAGTTGATTGATTTTGGCGATGCAGTCCAAGTAACTGACAACCCTTATGTTCATGAACTGAATGGAAGCCCCGAATTTTGCGGTATGCACTAATGCTTAACAATAATTTCATTTTAATTGTAGTTGTCATATATCTTTATTTATCGTTGTTGCTTTTAGTGCTCATTGCCTTCCGTTTCATTAATGCTGTTTTTCTTTTTAGCTCCTGAGGTCATGAACGGCGATCCCATCAGTCTTTCAACTGATCTATGGAGTGTTGGTGTGATTATTTACGTTCTCTTAAGTGGCGTATCGCCATTTTATTCTGATAGTCATGAGAGATCATGTCAGAATATAACTGAAATTAGATATCGATTCCCACAAGAGTTCTTTCATGGAATTAGCTCTGAAGCTAAAGACTTGATTGAGGAGTTGCTGATTCATGATCAAAGGCAAGTGATTTTATATCTGAAGACGTTTCTTTTGGAAATGTTGAGAATGGACGTGAAGTGTTAGGGATACAAGCCACGACCCATTTTCCATTGATTTTCTTTGCGCTATTTGCTTTAGTTTTAACTTTTACTTTCTTCAATATTCTTAACTACCCCCATTTGCTTTTATTGCTCATGTTTTTTCACACGAATAGAGAAGGTTTCATATTTATTTGACGTTGTGTTTTCATGCAGCCACCGGCCTGATACCAAAGAGTGTCTTAGATTCCCTTGGATTAGGGTATGTGAAGAGTTTTCTTCGCTTCTATTTGATTTGTTTTTATGCTTACAGACATCGTGACTTTTTGCTGCTATTTCGTTTCGCTTACAAACAGTATAAAGCGTTTTCACTTGACGTTACTCTGATCGGAAACAAGGGCAGCAGCCATGTTGGTGTTCCACCGTCAGGTTGAATTTGGCTAGCGGGTACATAGACCCCAATTTGCAATCAACTGTGTTGGCGCATTATGCAAAAGCCTTGAAGTCTCACGTTAAAGAGCATTATTTACAGAAGATATAAAGTATTGGTATTGATCCCGTATTGATTCCAAAGCAGAAGCTTGATCTAAACTGCTTGCCACCCGTGGAGGCCGCCGATCTGCTCTCGTATCTTGTTTTGGATACAAGTTATTACACAAATATGCAGTTTAAGTAATGTAGAAGTCTAAATGCTTATAATCAAATGGTATCAGGGTTTATATCAAGTGCACAAGGGCATGCTACTTCTAATAAATGCGTTGTTATTGGCAAAGTGCAGCATTCCCAAAGGATGAATAAACCATGCATTCTGCTCTGGATAATAGCAGAAAACGAAAGGACTATCCTCAGTGCACATTGTGTAGGGGGTATGGCAGGCCTTGGGGGATGTTGCTCCCATATAGCTAGTGCTTTATTTTATTTAGAAGTTTGGAACAGACTGAGTAGCAAACTAGCATGTACAGAGGTTAAGCGTAACTGGATTTTGCCATCATATGTAAGGGACATATTCTATGCTCCTGTGAATGATTAATGATGATAGCACCTTAAAATAACTAAAGCACATTGAGTGTTTCCAAATTGACAGGCATGTTAGAGAAAAGGAAGACGTTGTTGGTCTAAGTGAGAATGAAGAAATGTCTTTCTACAAGAGATTGGATTCATTGGGCAAAAAGCTTGTTACATTAAGTCTGGTTGAACCATTTTGAGATTCATTCATCCTAAAAAGCAGGGTGCTACCAACCATGCATGATTTGTTTAATAAAGAATATGCGACACTTGAATATGATCAATAGTTCTGAAATTGATATTAGCATCAGTGACAATGATTTTGACATTATTGAGAAAGAAACAAGAAGCCAATCAAAAGGAAATGCATTTTTCAGACACAAAACTTGTAGAATTGNGGTGCATCTGTTTCAAAGCAAGCATCACATACTAATCCATCACAGCCATCTCAATCTTTAATTAAGTCCATTTGCTATCCTGATCTTTTCAAATTCCATGCAGTTGCCTCAGATTATGGTTGCATGATGCGTCTGAAGAGGAAGCATCCCTATTACTAACAGGTACAATAGCAGCTCTTTACAGCAAAGAAGAGTTTGTGATTTTGTTTGGGACTTCTTTTGTCCATGAAAAGATCATGCCAGATGAGCTACACTGGAAGTATGTGTTACCAAAGCTGTCTCACCTTTGGCGATACTATATTCTGCCAGAATTATTAGGGAGGTGGTACTCAAGGCAGCCAACCTTGTTGAAAGCTGTTAATAATACAAGACAAAAGACCCTGTTGGACAAGAATCCCAAAACTTTGACACAATTTGCATCTGCAAGAAAAAGTTCAGCATAGGTGATAAAGTTATCAAGTGCCAGGCAAAAGAATGCACCAGTGGGAGATTTTTTCCCATATCTTGCTTAGGATATAAGGGTTGTCCAAACAACAGCAAGCTATCTTGGATTTGCACATATTGCAATACACATATTAGCTGGTACAAAGAAATGATCTTCTAACATTGTGTGCCAAGGTCTTCGTATTAGCACCAACGCTTATGTAGCATTTACTTTTTGAAACTTCCACCTTCTAATGTACTAAGCATAGTTGCCATAAACTCTCTTCAAAGTCCCTTTTCAATTTAGACCTTATCTCCTGTTAGACCTATTTTCTACAAGCAAAATTTATCAAGCCCCCCCTAGAGCATTTATAATAGGAACAAATTTAAAGGACCCTGATATGGGTAAACAAAATGAACTTGATAATACTCAATGGTCGTAAGTTCTTAATAAATTAGTAATAATTGATGTCGGTGATGGTGACAGTATTATTGATGATGGAAGCTAATATCAGTATATGTTCCTTTTTGTTTTGCAGATAGAAAATTTTTTGTTGCTACTGAGAATGTTTTCAGAATTAAAAACTGATTTGGTCCCTTCTTTTGCAAGGCCCCTCTCTATATGCCCCCACTTAAAATGCTTGAAATCAATACTCTCAAGTGCCAATTAAAATTCTAAATGCTAATAAGCAGGGGGGTCAAAATAAACGGGAAATGGGTCAGAATTTGAGACATGGCTTTAAGTGATTATAAAATTATGGAAGGAACAAAAACAGGTTGTCATAATGCATAGAGCTCAAATTTAAACAAAAGCACTCTATTTTGCCTTGAATATTGGGTGTGGATAGTACTAACAATGAAAGGAAATTAAATGAGTGGTTCATTGAAAAGTTAACGTCTTTAGAATTAATGAATGGGGGCCCTAATAAGGTCGGGGGTTGGAAAAAAATCAAAAAGTTAATAAGCTAGAGAGACTTTTATTTGGCACCTGAGAGTAAGTCTTTTATTTGGCACCTGAGAGTAAGTCTTTTATTTGGCACCTGAGAGTAAGTCTTTTATTTGGCACCTGAGAGTAAGTCTTTTATTTGGCACCTGAGAGTAAGTCTAATAAGGTTGGGGACTTAATAGAAAATTTACAGTAATTCCTCAGATATCACAAATAAGGGCAATTACTATTCAATTAGTCAAAATGAATTACTGAAGTACTAAAGTGCTAGTAGTCAAAGGCAATTACTGAAGGGCACAAATTTACTAGTGATGCACAAATTCTAATAATTCTGTTACTTGTACGACAAGAATTTCCTTTGTATGTAGTCAAGTAGTCAATTGGTGCTGTTGCTTGAAGGATTGGAAATTTTTGGCGCAACAGCCCAATTACTCTTTCCACTTGAAATCTTTCATTTGCAATTCCTCTTGCTTTTTCTATATCTATGGGGTCCAGTTGATTACTTCCTTTTGTAAAGGCAGGTATTGCAAGCGGAGCTTGGTGTAAGACAATGCTTTCATATATCGTAAATCCTCCGTCTACCAATACCAGATCTCCAGGCTTTAGCAGTTTCAAAACTCCACAGTTGTTAGTTAGATAGTTGTCAGATGTGCGCCTACTCCATGCTCTGGAAACAAAGCTAATTGAACCCTGAGGAGTTATACCAATAAGAAACTTAATGGTGTTGTGATGTTTATAGCTTGAGAATGTTTGAGCTGTAGCTAATAAATTTGAAGGTCTTTCAATAAAAACTTTAAAGCAATCTATTATCACAGTTGTTTTCTTCCCAAATGTATTCTGAAAACATCGAGGCTTAGTTTTCCATAGACTCTCTCTCTCTCTCTCTCTCTCTCTCTCTCTCTCTCTCTCTCTCTCTCTCTCTCTCTCCTCTCTCTCTCTCTCTCTCTCTCTGTTCGAGCTATTAGAAAACTTAGTTTGTTATCCAGGTGGATCATCCAAGTTGAGAAGACTCTTGAAACTGTGGACAAGGAGACTCTAAATCTGTAGGCAAGGTCCTGCAGTGACACATTGACTCTTAATTTCATTAGCACTGCCACAAACTCTTGAAATGGAGATAATGCGGATTTGCTTGAAAATATTGGTTTCTTCACAAAATCAAAGACTGCCTTGAGAGTTTCAAACCCTGGCAATCCTGTATAAAATTTCGCCATAGAATCATCACCCTTGAAGTAGGACTCACCATAGACTTCCTCCTATGGAGCAATTTCAGTAGAGTAGTTAAGCTCAATGGTTTGTGCTGCTTTGTCACACATTTGAGAACCCTCAATCTCATCATTTATAGCATCATCAATACCACTCATGAACACAATATTTTTTCTTCCATTTGCTATGTGAGAAATATCCGTTTTTGGTAAACCAGACTCTCCAGCATACTTCAAGCATGTCCATTGACCGCTTGTGCCTCCTAGTTATGCGCGCAGCTCTCCTGGCTATGGCCACAAGTGGGGTGCTACATCATTGCTTTGAGTCCCCAAGATTTAATGTTGGTACCCAATCAATGTTATCCTGTCCCAGTCTTTAGCTGCAGTACCCGAAACCAAATGACGACTACAAACACGATCATTTGCCAATTTTTTCTCCGTCAAATATTCCCGGCTTATCACTGATATCCACTGCCTTCTGCTTTCTGCAGTTAGTATTTTGGCTTGCTCTCACTGGTAAGTAATGACCGTTTGAACCCGTAAAGACTTGGTGCCGGTTTTACCCTCACGTTTCTCGCTTGCTTTTCTTCCCGTTTTTTCTTCACAGCCAACAATAGGACACAGTACCATAACTATTATAAGAACCTCCTTCTGCAAAGAAGTAATCAAATTATTGTTCTAATATCAGTTCCACAATTATCGACGAGATTAGTCCACAAACAATGAGTTGCGATGCCTAGCTTCAACGTGGAATGATGGAATGCCAACATGGCGGATAGCAACAGTTGCTGTGCATATTAATCAAGTGTTGAAAACGCTCTATAATAATCATGTTTCATTGCTTTTTTACATTTATTTTCAATACTCATTGACAAACGGCTAATATGCTGGTCTCTGACGCCTGTTGTACATGTATGGATTACATTGTTTATTATAGAAATATCATTAAATGCTTGCTCTTTGTTTGCTTAGATGGTAGAGCCAGGGTTTAAGCCGCAGGCTGTAAACGAGAGGATCAGTTTATCAAGACTTGCAGCATTTAATGCCAGACGCAGATTTCAAGTAAGAATGCTAGTAATTAGATAGAGCTCTTGCACTTTGCTCCAATGGATCAGCTGAACTTCAGCTTACCTGCATGGTGTTTTCAACTGTATGTTGTATGAAATTTCTCTCATTTTTTTATGAGAGGAAACCTTGTTACTCTTGCAGTTTCGGAACACTTTACATTAGGTTCATATTTTGATTTTGCTACTTCATTTGCTAATTTGAATACCATACTTTTTTGTTTTAGAATGAAATGGTAGCCACTTCGCTTTCAAGTGACAGATTTAGTACCTCGTCAAATAGCGCTACAGCCCACCGTCTCCAGGAATCATAACCATAAATTGTACTTTTCACGCCCCCAAAATAGTACTTCATGTGCATTCGACGATGAACTGAGGGAAATTCTTATTGAAAATTGATATTGGTGTTATTTAAATGTCAAATTTCTGAATAGTTTGTAGAGTGCAAGTCATCTTATAAAGGTCAACCGTAAATTGCTTGTCATAATTATGCCTTACATCCTTTTGGAATTGCGGTAGTATTCATTCTTGGCAGAGCATTGTTCTTTGTTTCAAGGGCCTTTGGTTTTGTCGTTAAGTATGGTTTTCCTTTTTGTAATTTATGTTCAAAGTAAGTTTTGATGAAACAAACTAAGACAGACTTTCAGATTTGCTGCCTCAACGCCAGAACATCGTACTGAAGAATCAAATTGTTTCTAAATTTGCAGAAGTAAATAAACCATAGGTTTCTTTGACAATGAGCAGCTGTATAGTTGTATCTATGTACTAGACTATCTCTTTATATAGCGCTTTATCTATTTCCACTTTTTCATGCAATCTTTAGATTCAGCTGCTGTTCTTTGCTTCACATTTTTACATTATGCTATTTTCATGTAAATGAGTAACAAAACTACTTTCCCTTGTCCAATCACGTGTTTTTATCATATGTCATAAATTTTGATTGTGCACTGTAGATGTCCATTTTTGAACGACAGAATGTTGCTTTAAAGATGCCTCGAAATATTATTTCTTTAGATTTTCAATGTTTCTTTTAGAAAACATGGATAGACGTAGGGACTCGCTTTTCTGTGATATAGTATACACTAAATGAAGCTAACTCTTTCCACGCCATTTATATATCTTCAAATTTCCAACGATTTTCGGTTCCCTGATGTGATATTTAAGCATGGCATCATATACAGAAGAGGCTACTTGCCTTAGCTAAGGAAACGCTCCCTTGTGCTAGGCTAAATCATATGCCCTTGCTGGACATATGTAAATATGGCTCCATGTACACGTAATTCATTAATTTTTCCTATAGTGTATATATGTTTAGAATTTTGTGTGGATTGTAATTACATAATACAATTTACTTCTTCCTATTTGCCCTCTATATGTTTTGTAATTTAGCTTTGTGTATTGTATGAAATTTTCTCAAGGTATTGTTATTGATTATCAACAAGTGTTTTTCTCTTGCTAGTTTTGTAAGTGGGAGACTTTCATTGTCTTTAATTTGTGAGCAATTGAGCGTGCTGGTAGCTGTTATTTTAGTATTGCTCTATGCCGAGATCACCAGGCCTTTTACAGCGGGCTGTTAGATTGGACCGCACAATCATTCTGCTCTATCATTGTCCTCTATTCTTGTATCCCAAAGCGAGAACATCCTACGAAACAGGGAACTGAGGCAAGCAGCAATACAATTAGTGTGCGTGCATGCGCGCGTGCGTGGGTGCGTGCGTGTGTGTGAGCCCCTCAGATCTACAGTCTGTTTTACAGGGGGCCATGTTAAAAACTACTTATAATGATACATACAAAGATATTATATATATATATATATATATATATATATGCAGCTAAATGAAATTTACACCGTAACATAATGTATAGAACTTAATAGTCAAGCAATGAAAAGAAAGTTTTTTTCTAATTGTTCTCCGCAAGCATGGCTTTTAATTTTCTCTGGAATGACACAAAAGCCCTAGAAGATTTTATTTCACTAGGTAGGGGGCTCTAGATCGATGATCCTCTGTAAGCAAAATAGTTCTGGCCATTTCTAGGTTTTGTTCTTGGAGGCCTTCAGCTCAAATTTGAGCTACGTAAAATCCTACTTGTTATATCAGAGACTCTAGTAAACTGTTCTGCAAGATATATAGGTGCCTCTGCATTATACACCATGCCTGCAGATTCCTGCTTGATCATATATTAAATACTAGGCAATTATAGTTGTCTTAGCAGAGGCCCAACAGACACATCATAAGCACTATTTGTAATAATACGGATGGCTCTATTTTGCAATTTATCTAGGGTTTTGCGGGTAGTGGCCCCACGTAAGCAGAATTGAAGAAAAGGAAGGCACTTTCTAGCCGCATAATTGTTTTAGTAGAAAACATGACTTGCAACAAGTTTTTCAATGGTTTGATTGATACAACATGTGTTATTTGAGTGGTTTGGTTTGCCCTGTTTTCGTTCTCTTCGTTGTCATTGGCAAATTGTTATTAAAGGGGGCGCTCATTAGCAACTATTCACTTTGGGGGAGGCGTCCATTCGAGGGACGTGCTCTTTCGATGAGGGGACGGGATAATACGGTAAGTACTACTGGCCATTTCTAGGCTTTTCATATTGTGGTGGCCAATGACGAGCACTCGTGTAGTTTAAATTAGTCGATAGCATTTCTTCTTATGGTCGCGAGATTGTTTTTGTGGGAGTATGTTTTCAAGATAAATGGACAAACAGTTGCAAACGTAGAAATGGCTGCAAAGCATTGTAGTTCATTGCTGAATCCAAGTATTGTTCACTTTCGGTGTTTTGCAGCACTTCACGGTTGTGGCTGAAAGAGGATGAAACCGAAGTGTATTAGCGTACTACGTTTGCCAAAATCCAAACATTGTAATCAGGGTTGCCAGTTTCTAGGAAGCCCGCTAAGCCAAAAGGGTAAGAAAAGGTAAATACTAAATCTCACTGAATAGAAGTACGCTGCTGCGGAGCCTCCTCCGCGCACAAGCCGAAATTACCGAGTACGTTAAGGAAACTTCTCTCTGTTGACAGCCGATTAAACAAACTTCCTCTCAACAAACTTATCAACTCTAGACATGATAGGCCTCAGATGGCAATCAAAGTTGGGTAGACATGCAGCATTTTCTACAAGATGTAATGTCTTATACTAGTATTAAGCGGTAGTTTCTTGACCATCATAGTTTACCGAAAAGTTTCTGTTCTCAAAGCTGTTTATTATAGGGGCCAGTCAGTAATGATGCAGGGTAGAGGGCGGAAGATATCTTAAGGGGTTATCAAATTTTTTGGGCTTCAATGGTGGTCACCAAAAGTAAAGTCACAATAAGGGCGCCATTAAAAATATCCTGAAGCTGTTTCCACAAATCAAATCATTCAAACTGTTATCTTGACTCTCCGCAATGTTCTTCAATCATACATAAGATATAAATTACAGTATATCACAGGTTTATTTTCACTTTTTCTGTCATCATTTGCACTGTCTGTTTACAATTTAGTGTAGATTATTATAGATGGATTATGTACAATACTGCTGAACTGTTAGTAGTTGCCCAGGAACATGGGCTTAAGATTAGGACAGGGGGGCATGAAGATTTACAGCCGCAGAGTAGACAGAATGATGACTGGTCCCTTTATGACAAATATTCCGCCGTTCCTTATAGATGCAAATGATGCTTCCTAGGAAGCACATAGCAAGTAAAACATATTTGCAAATCGTCTGCATCTGACAGTCTGAAAGAGTATGTAGCAAATAGTCTGTTGGTACTACAGCAACATTCTTTTGACATACTTAGAAGTTTTGTTTTCGTCCGACGCTCATCAGAGTATGAAAACTTCAGCCTCACTTCTCACCAATGACTTACAAATGTAGAGAAGTGGGGTAGTGACTACCTTGTTAAGTACAATTAAGAAAAGACAAAACAGGTTGTCATATCACGTAAACATCACCAAGATTTCCCCCCTGTTTTCATGAACGGCCATAAACTGGTCATTTCATCCTCAATCACTCAACTTAGTCTTTCTATTCCATCTAATCTCACTTGGAAACCCCAAATCAATTCCATAGCAAAGCATGCATCTCAGAAACTTGGCTTTCTTTCTAGAGCCCGTGGCTATTTCTTACTTTCTCAACTACTAACTAACAATCCCAGATTCGTCCTTCTCTGGAGTACTGCTCTCATATCTGGGATGGTTCTCCTAAATCTTCTTGACAGAGTCCAGTCTAAAGTTATCCGTCTCATCAACAATCCAAACCTCACTAATTCTCTACAGTCTCTCTCCCATCGTCATCTTGTTGCAGATCTTTCCATTTTCTACCACTATTTTCACAGACATTGCACTCAGGAAATCAAAAATATTATTCCTGATCCAGTGAGGCGGGTTCGAACCATCAGAATCTCTACCTGTTCACACCCTTTCCAAGTTACACTACCTAATCCAGGAACTCTATCTCACAAATCTTCGTTCACTCCTAGAACTTCTCAACTGTGGAGCTCATTGCCACCCACTACTTTCCCTGAATCCTACAATTTGTCATCTTTTAAATCTAACATCAATGAACTTGATCTTGTCTCCCTTTCTACTTAAACCTTACCTCATTTTCTCAGTTTTTCCTTTGTCAGGGCTTTGTTATAGGCCTTACGGCCTTTCCCAGACATTACTTACTAAAAAAAAAATACGTCGGGAGGTTCAGATCCAGTGCGAGTACGAATACGAGTTCTCAACTGCGCAACCGATCTACGCATATTGAGGGGGAATCACCGTCAAAACTCGTACTCGAAGAGCCGTCCAGTACAACTTTCGTAGCAAATCTCGAACTGAACAGAGCGACTTTGGAATCGATAAAATTGTCCAAAATAAATATGCAATTCATAAGCAATTGCCTTAATAAAAGTTGGACTTATAAAGGCATCTTTTTTTGGAGAAGAAGCACAATATAAAGGCTTATTTAAGAGCAGTTGTCGTGGAACGACCCGGTCATAACAAGCCTCTGGAATTAGATAGACATTGCGAGTAAACGGGGATTCTTTCATTGAGCGTATACTCCATGGTTAAAAGAAGGAGTTAAGGTATTAAAACACTGCAAGAATAACTCGATGGCATTCTCACTATGGATAGCGAATTTTGGATAGCGATTCATCTTCACTCATGATAGCGAACTTTAGTAACAGTAGGCACTGGCTTTCATGGGATATAGTACTATAATACTTGCCAAAAGTCCCTGGGACACTTTCAAAAAATTATAAAAAACTATAGCTATGTAATAATGCTGATTATATGTTCAAAGTAGCGGGAGCTTCGCGCATATAGTAATTCGCCGTGCGCCAAGCTATAAATGTTTATTTACGCTCTATAGTTCGTTTGGTTATCTCTCTTTAAGAATATAGTTAGGCCAAGGGGTATCCGGCAACATATTGCCATTGCGTATTTTACATAAGTTCTAATAGGAAACAAAGAACCCCGTAATAATGGCTATGCATGATGCAGCATTCAATTCTATTGTTATAGGGATTAAGGATTATCTAACCTTGCGTCATACACAACTAGACTAGGCATTCTAGAAAGAACTAGCGTCAGTGGCGAAGATAAAGGTCGTGCTTGTCGTGCTAAGTACGACCATGAATTGCAATCATTATTTTTTTCTGTGAAAATAATTAACAAAAGTGCTTGGACCATTTTTTCAATAGGATACAAACTCTAAATGGCATTACTATCACCGCATTATTATCGTGTCCCAAGCTTTTGACACGCTGTGCCGAGACTGCTGACTGTAATGCGCACGAGAAATTTAGCTTACTGCACAAGACCAAAGACAACCTCAAAGAAATGGCTCAGATTCACGCTCGGCCTTTTTTAGATGACGTTGTTCAGCTTTTACAGAGGCCTTTTGGGTCTAGAAGCATCGCAGGCCAAAAGCTAACCGTACAACAGCCAAGACCAATGCCAAATTTGAACATAAAGACAGGGGATAGAACATTTCAATTGGAATGGTACTCTAAGAATGATTGGCTTTGTGGAAGTATTATTAGAAATGGTCCTTTCTGCTGGCAATGTCTCCTCTTCAACCTGGGGTATTACAGTCGTGGACGGAGAGAGGTTACACGAACCTTAGGAATGTTTTGCCAGATGGTAAAAAGCACGAGAAATCAAAATCACACTTAGAGGCCTACAAGATGTGGAAAACATGTGACGTCTCAGAGGGTTGATGTTATGTTTTCCAGGGCGAGGAGAGAGGAAATAGAACGGCACAATGATGAGGTGAGGCAAACCAGAGGTATGCTAAGCACTCTATCTGAGGCTGTTTTGTATTTTGGTGGAAGTAGTGGCGTATCAGATCAATGAAATATCCAGAGATTTTGAAGAAGTCCATGAAAATGCGAAAGCATTTTGTGCTGATGTAAATGAAGCTCTTGAAGATACAGATCTAGAGGTTGCTTCTTACTTGCCAAAGAAAAGAGCTAGGAAAACGCCAAGACACACTGGTGAGCAGTGCCACGATCAAAGAGTTTCGGGGGAACTCGAAGAATACAAAGTAAATATCTTCAACGTCGTTATGGACAGCATTGTAGAAAATCTAAAGATACGGTTTCTAAAGTACAAACAATTGTACGAAGATTTTGCATGCTTTGACCCAAGACGATTCCCTGAGCTTAGAAAAGGAGTTCCCGATAATACGCTGGAAAAGATAAGTGAAATTCTCGGAGCGAGGGTGAAGAAAGAGGCCTTGCGGTCGCAACTGGAGAGTTTTATGGAAGCCTTTCCAAGACTCGTCAGGTCCCTTTCTGAAGAATTTGAAACTACAAAGATTTCTGAGGAGGATGAGGATGCGAACGAGGCTACCTCAGAAATGCAGACAAATCGAAGATGCAAATCCTGTTTAACGTGTGCCTATCAAGATCTATATAATCACAGTCTCAACAGTGCAGCATACTCAGAATTATACGTAGTCCATCACTTCTTGTTGACGTTTGTCATCACCCAGGTAGAATGTGAACATTCTTTTTCACAACTCAAGCTTATAAAGACTAGGCTACGAGCTACTCTTACACAAGAGAACCTGGAATGCTTCATGCTGATGGGAATAGAAAGTGACATTCTAAGTCAGGGGTCTCAGACTCATTTTACCTGGGGGCCGCTGGGGGTAGAGCCTGGGTGAGGCTGGGCCGCATCAGGATTTCCACAAGAAAAGTGCTGATAAAACATTACACTGTTATCAAATAACTTTGTTGCTAACACAAAATAATGAATTAAAGAAATGAAAAAATGAATAAAATAGTAAATAAATCGGTAATAAATAAATAAAATAATACAGATGACTGAAGAAACCAAATATTTACTGAACGACTAGCCGACGAGAAAAAACTAATAATTTTTTATTCAGTCTTAAAAAGTCTGCTTTACCAGTATTTTTAAACTTTAACTTTCTGGACAGGAATGAAACATTGTACATGAACTGTTTTGAACATGGGTTCTCTTGCCTACATCTTGCTAGTATAGATCTGGCTGCGCTTGTTCTCACATAGACGAGCTACATTTGCCTTGAGGGAGGAAGCAGTGGAGACCTTCAGTACAGCTTGAAGATGCTCATTAGTAAGTCTGGACCTGTACTTGGACTTATTGAATTTCAAGGTGGAGAATAACTTCTCACACAAGTATGTACTCCCAAAAAGGCACATGGTCCGCTTGAACATTAGGGAAAGTTCAGGGAAGTTGGGGGGCAACTATCTCAAAAATTTCCCAAGCTTGTCTGCTTCTCCACTCACCTCCCTGAAATTAACTTTGAGTGCAGAGTTGCACTGCAGGTCAATGAGCTCCATTTGAAGTACAGGGGGGGGGGGCATCTTGCACATCAAAGGAGAGAGGGTCCGCAAAACTTTGAAATGTGGCTCTGTGCGTCTTGAAGTCTGCAAATCTGTGATCAAATTCCTCCTGTAGCTTCAAAATGACCTCAACATACTTCTCACCACTGAATGATGTGCCTGCATCCACAAGTGCCTTGCATGCTGGGAAATGGCAAAGGTTTGCTTGAGAGAGCTGGGCTTTCCATAACATGAGTTTTGTGCAGAATGCTCTGACATTGTCATAGGCAGCACTGACAAGTTGCCCCTGGCCTTGTAGCTTCTTGTTTAGTACATTGAGCTGATGTGTGATGTCAACAAAGAAAGCTAAGTTCATGAGCCATTTGGGATCACTTAGCACAGGAACAGCCACCTCGTGCTTCTCCATGAAGTCTTTTACTTCCGCTCTCAACTCAAAAAATCTCTTCAAAACGTTTCCCCTGCTGAGCCAACGCACCTCATTGAAGTATAGCACATCCTCATATTCTGACTCAATTTCCTCTAAAAAAGCACGGAACATTCTGTGCTTTAAGCCTCTGGATCTGATTTGGTTGATGCATTTCACAACGACAGACATCAGATTGTCAAACTTCAGGCATTTGCTGCAAAGGGCCTGCTGATGGATAATGCAGTGCAGAGCTAGGGCCTCCTCCACACCCTCCTCTTCCAGTAATTTTTGAACAAATGTTACCAGCCCATTCTTCCTCCCTGTCATTGATGGGGCTCCATCGGTTGTTATTCCAGCAAAGCTCTTCCATTGCAAACCAGCAATTCGAATGGCATCACACAGCTGGTGAAATTTCCTTTGCAGGCGTCTGGCCATGCATTGGAATTACTGTGAGCAACTCCTCCATCAATTCAAAGTTATCATCAACACCACGGACATATATTGCTAGCTGCGCAGTGTCTGTGATGTCTGTGGTCTCATGAAGAGCCACTGAATATGCACTGATACATTTTGCTTTCTCACACAGTTGATCATAAATGTCACTTGACAAGTCAGAAATGCGCTCTGCCACAGTGTTGGCAGAAAGGCTGATGTTGTTGAACTGACCTTTCTTTTCTGGGCAGACAATATGTGCAGCCTATAACATGCACTTTTTGACAAATTCACCTTCTGTGAATGGCTTTCCTGCTTTTGCAATCATCTCACTAACGATGACGCTAGCTTCAACTGTCGCAGAACTCTCTTTGTTTGCTTTCTTAAAGAAATGCTGTTGCCTCAGTAGATGTGTTTTAAGACTGGCAAACTGGTTGGGTCTCTCATCTCCCTGGTACTTTTCGTACTCCTCATCATGTCTAGTTATATAATGACGTTTCAAATTGTATTCCTCGTGCACCGCAACTTTTTCAGTGTAAATAACACATGTCGGGTTGCCCCTGTGATCAACAAATATATATTGCACTCCACACTTTTCCTGGAATTGTCTGTGCTCATCACCGACCTTTCCTTTAACTGTAGGCTTTGAAAGAGACATCTTTGGGGCTCTGTAGTATGTGATTCCACTTGAAACCGGTCGAGCGGAAGCAGGGAAAAGCCGTCCTCACGTAAGAGACGGGGGTGCTTTATGAGTCCAAAACAGAAAACTAACCGTCGGGATTTCATCAGAAGGGTATATTTCTCGCATCAAATCGCGCCAGGATTAAAATTAAATTCGAAATAATCACAGAAACCTACCTCGCGGAGGCAGACGTGGTTTAGCTGCTGTCCCCTTCACTCGACAGACGCATGCGCATAGCTCAAACCGACGTACACAACGGCTTCTCAGTTGACTGGTGGAATGAATGAGTGAGCAAGGTACTGGACAGACCGGCCGATGCCCCGTCCTCCAGGCATATACCTCATCGTGATTGGTTCATTCAGCGCCGCACACAACAAGTGTAAATCATATCAATCTTGCGGACCGTACTTTTATTAATCTTTCATATTAAGATGGGGGCCACAAATTATCGCACCGGGGGCCGCAGTTGGCCCGCGGGCCGCGTGTCTGACACCCATGTTCTAAGTAGAATTCCTCTCAAAAAAGTCGTCGATAGACTTGCATCAGCTTCAAATGAATTGCAGAGACTTCTCTCGTTGGCCTTATAGGTTCATCTAACGATGTCCTTTTTCTTTGCATATTTATCGTTATAGCCATCGCATCATTTTCTACTTGGCAGCGTTTTTTTATATTTTAGGATAAGGCCACCAGTATAGAAAATAGTCGCATACTTGAGATCAGTGGCGGCTCGTGGAATTTTTCACTGGGGGGGCAAAGCTTTGAAGAATTGGGTGTGGTCCGAGATAGCTGTGGCAGCCACAC
>OLMO02000301.1:8735678-8745732 GCA_900291935.2 Cassiopea xamachana
ATTCACAAAATATTTTAGATTTTCTTTCAATCTGTCAGTTATGTCAATTTAATTTCATATCTTATGTATTTTGTTTTTAAGTTGAAGCATTTGTTTTTCTTTACCACCTTCCAACGAAGACATTGCATTGCATTAAAATATAATGTAGTGTAAATCAATATTTTTGTGCTGCTAAAAGTCAAAACAATAATAAAGTTCAAAAAAATTTCGGACCTAGAGCTGCCAGTGATATAGATACCATTCAGGAGCTTAATCATTGGTTTGAATTACTTGTCTTTGGTTTTCCTTGACCTCTATTTGAGTACGCTAAGAGATTGTTTTAAGGCTTCGATGAATAAAGATCACTATTCAAGCCTAAATGCATGAAACTCATCATGGCTAGCGCAATGTTGGCTTTCTGCGCATGAATTCCACATGCTTATGACTCCAGATATCTTGAAATGATATTCTAGTCTCGCTCAACTGTCAACTTCGCAAAAATTTCTTGTCCTATCATGGGGCTCTGTACGTGATAAATCTCTACTTCCTTGTACGTGCGTACGTACAATGGCTGCGCACATGATCGCCATTTTTGGACAAGCTCTGACGCAAGTGACAACAATGAGCTTATCGTTCCAGTCTTTTTATTTAGTTCAATGGCTCGTGGTCAGCAGGCGCGTCGTATTGCGTAAGCTCTCAACTCTCTATTTGGAAACTGAACGCGAACGAAGTTTCAAAACAAGCCTACCTGCTCAGTTCTAGAAAGCCAATTCTACTTCGAAAATGCCAATAATACTTAGTTTATCTTGGTTATATATCTTTTCTTCGTATTCTTTGTGTGTTTGCTTTGCTGTTCCGCTGATGAAATTGAGTTGAGTCATCGGAGAGAACAATCTGGATCTAACTCATTCATTTAAAAGCACAAGTAATGAGGAAATACTGTACATTACAAAATGGAGAGCCAAGTATTCTGCTGAAACACCTTTCTAAATATTATTCTAACTGTAAATGATTATCCTCTAGATTCCTTCGCTGCAGGACGTGGAAAACGTCGCCATCAATGGATAGAGATTAGGGTGACTGCGTAGACTTATGAAGTAGTCTTCGATTTGTACGCGTTGTTGCAAATCCTATACGCGTCTCTTGCTATATGACGGTTCTCAAAAGGCTAGAAAACGCTATTCTAAGATTGGTTTTGCAAATACAGTAAGTGTTTCTTTTCTTTTGACAAGACGTTCTTTAACTGTTGTCCGAGCATTACATAGCTGTCAACTATTCTAAAATTACATGATTTTGACGATGTAATGATCCAATCTTACCTAAAGTCTCTCAAGTTTCAAAAGTAGGGAAGTGCTACATTCCACACTTTCGGTCGCTACGCCATGAGGCTAAAGGCTTGTTCAAAAGGTCTAACATTTGGTCTAATATTTGATCTGCCATCATGTCAGGCTAAATGTTAGATCGTTTGCGCACCTTGCCAGGGCACCGAACATCATATTTTGCAATGTTGGGAGCAGTGGTGGCTTGCGCTAATGGGCATTATGGGTAATGCCCCCCACCGAAAAATATATCAAAAGAAACAACTGTGCTATTGAGTTATAATGGTGAGAAAAACGTAAATCGTCATATCCTAGTATGTGTCACCAGGCATTCAGGGGCGCGAGATTCGATTACTTCTCATTTCTTTGACATGAGCCTCGTACGTAAGCATTTAAAAGAAGATATCATTTTCTGGGCAAAATAGATTCTGCCCTTGGAATTGGCTATCTGACATGCGCAATAGCAAGGATCAAAAGCCCAATGATCAAAAGAAGTAACCGACCCTATAACAGTTTTATTGACCACGCCCTTTCCTTTGGTTATAAGTATGAAACCCAATTCTCACAATTATGTATATAAAGTTTCTTATTGCAGCTTGCAGCTTTCTCTTTTTCCTTGTGAGGGTGCCCCTTAAAGATGAGTGTCTCCATTTCTTGGGTGCTTGCTACGTTCCTGCTAACTAATTTTGATAAGTTTCAAAGTGCAATTCCACTATTTTCTGCTCTTACAATGTCTCTTGTGAAGCGAAAGACAAGGCTTAGAATGTCAAAAGCGGTGATTCTCAACGGGGGCGTTTTGAGAAGGTATGATATAATATATTTACTTATGAAACTGATGAAAGAAAGTATATTTCGAGGGAAGGGGGGCGTTTTAAAAAAATTCGTTGAATTGGGGGGCGGTTAGATCAAAAAGGTTGAGAAGCACTGGTCTAAAGGATTTATCAGCAATCAGAGGAAATTCTCATGCAAGTCTAAGGAATCTTACATGAAGAAAAGAGAGGGCACTGGTTGCAGCTGTGTTGATGATTGTTTATTGCAAGCTTCACTAAGGGCATTGAAATTAAGATATATTTGAAGTAGCTCAACCGTCTTCTTATGAAGATTTTTTGTACCCATGCCTTCTAAATTATTGATGTTGAAGTAATTTTCCCCTAGCTAACCCGCAACAGCTGCACATTTTGATTAGAATTTAAATTTGAGATTTGATTCGTCGAATGTATTCAAGAATAGTCAATCTCCTAAAAAATTATTTACCATCACAATAACAGTTTGATGCGGTTATTTGTTGTATAGCAAAAAATTTAATCTGTGGCTTGGAGCTATAGAAAGGCATGCTAGTATTGTGATAGCATTGCTATGCTAGCAATAAACCCACACTTCATAAAACTCATGTCAACATGCAGGTTTCAGAGATTCTGAGACGTTTTCATGAAGCAGAGAATACAGAAGATTTTGAAAATGGTCGAGATTCTCACTTATCAGTACCTTCATCCTCTGAAACAAGGAGCAGCTTTGTCATTACCAGCCCAAGACCATCAACGATATTTTCAAGGTGCGGAACAGGAAAGGAACAACGACCGAGATTCCCAATAGAGGTTACTTTAAGTGCTTTTCTTCTGAAAAACATATATCATTAATTAAAATTATATCACCTTCTATAAGTTTTCTGATTGCATACATANACGTTTTTCCAAGAAATCTTAAAGTAATTTATACTTAAGTAATTCACTCTTTTAGAAGCACGAAGTCATTAGTCCATCAATCTTATCAGTCTTATTTATGCTAAAGCAGAAGGTAAATGCACGTTTTTCTTTTTATAAGAATATCATTATTTTGCCTGAGCCTCAATTCTCTTAACATTTCCCGAAATTGAGCCTGAGATTTTCTTAAATTTTTTTTAACTTTTACTGAAATAAACTGGCTAGAGTGGTTTACACTTTCGTTAATAATATTGTATACTTGAATTTGAATTCCATCTTTAACATTTTGAATGCAACAACGACGAAATACCAATTTTGGCCTATAAAAACACTTAATTTTGGAAATTGAGCCTCGTGATTTTCTTACGGTTTTCTTAAGATTTTGACGATTTGAGCCTCATTTTCGTATAAACTTTTTCTTATAAAAAAAACGTGTACCACTTATGTACCACATCGTATTTATTGTCAATGATATTGACTATTTGTTAGTAATTACAATCCGACAATCCTATCTGCTTATATCTTAATGACAGGAGATAATTTACCAAAAATTTCAACTATTATCCACATTTCAAAGTACTATCTTTCATACATTATGTCAAAAAATAGTGTTGGCTTTGAGGTTCTCTTTTAAAATAAATGGCCACAAATATAAATCACACTACGCATAATCCATGCATGACTTTCATTTTGGGAAGGGAGGGGAGTATGATCTTCATGAATGCCAAGGTGCATGTCATTTATAGCATGTGCAGGACCATCTAACTTACTGTACATTTTTAGTAGTTGGAAGGAGGCAAAGCAAATGGTATGCTATAGCCATGAAAAGCATGTAGGGGAGAGTGGGGCATGTCAGAACAAAATTTTTATAAAATAACATATTTCAGCACCTGTTTGTATGGTACAAATAGCTTAGTGATTAATCAATACCTATGTCTTTAAACACTATTTTGAACGTAAAAGTTTGGGCAGCATGCTTTCGAGTTCCCTGTTTAATAGTGCTTTACATAGTCGACTCGAAAGTTCCAACTTACCCCATAGCAGGGGTAAGTTGAAACACAGAGTGGGGAAAATTGAAATATAGTGTAGACTTACAAGCAACACTGTTACTACCCTGGAAACTTTGCATATCTCACTTTATAACAAAAAGTAGTTCAATTAAAGGAGATTTAACAAATGAACACAATATTCTTAAATGCAACATATTTGAAAAAAAGTCATCAAGTGTAACAAATTTCGAACAAAAATCTTAGGTAAAAACAACAAAACAAGGCAAAAAACAGTAAACAGTTACCAAACAAAAGTTAGCTTCAGCATGAATCAGTTGCACAGTTATTCTGGCTTGTAGGCAGATAAATCTACGGGAAACACCAACCTCTTTTGACTACGCTTAGTGCCACCATTTTGTAATGGTCTGGGAAGAACGATTTCAATGTCTTCACGTCTGTGTGTGCATATTTCAGCATCTTCTGGCATGTAAAACATAAAGCACCCTGAACTCTCTCTCTCTCTGCTCCGGTCCTGCTTCAAAATTTTTGAGGAAACTTCATCATCATTATCGTTGATTCGAAGAACTTGTCCAACATAATAATGTAGTGTTTTCTTCCCTCTCAAACACAATAGAACATAATCATCAACTTTTGCATCCGAAGAAGTCCCAAACTCGTAATCTTCACCATCTTGATCATTGTCAGATGTGTCTTGCTCATCAGATACGAAATCCATGAAATCATCTTCAACTTCATCAGAAGTAAGAGGCACCGTCTTGGGGGTGGGAAATAAATGCCTGACAACCTTCTGCTTCTTTTTGGCCTCCTTTTTCCCTTCCTTTTTCTTTGCTGCTTTTTCTGCGATTTCCGAACGCACAGGTGTGTCAGTAAGGATATTTGTTTTACCACACCTTCTACCATTTTTCTTCTTCCTCGGGGATGCCTTTTTGAATGGGCGGATATCTTCTGGCGTCGGAATACCGGTGCATGCTGGTCCTGGTACTGATTCTAATGGGTTCTTGGATGGTCCTGACACTGATTTTGTGGGGTTCTCAGATGATGATTCAGGCACAGTTTCTATGGGGTCCTCAAAAATGCTATTTTCTTCAATCGCATTATGTGTAGTTTCAGATGTTTCCATGGATGAAGGCCTCTGATCATCAGGCAGAGGGTGATCTGTGACATCAGATGGCAAATAGTCATCATCAGTGAATATGTTTCTATCCAGGGGATAAATGCCAGTTGCTCTAAATCCAGACTGTATGTTTGTTGGGGTTACAGCTCGTGGAAACGCTTTCCCTACAAGCCCCGCAATTTCATAAATTGTCATGCTCTTCCCTTTATTTTCCTTCATCCATGCATCTGCGGCTACATTGTAGTGAGTTTTGAATGGCCCGTACACCGTTCGGTCAAGAGGCTGCATTCTGTGCGAGCAATGTGGAGGGAAAGATAAAAGTACTATCCCATTTTCTCGAGCAAAGTCAATGGCTTCTATACTGATATGGCTCTCGTGGTTATCTAGGATCAAGAGCACTCTATTTTCTGGTGTACAGTTTACATGTGCCACAAAATGCCTCAAGAAAACAAGGAAGTTGCTAGCTGTCATCCAACCAGATGGGTGCGCCACACCAATTGATCCTGGTGGTGAACCATGAAGAAAGTGATCTTTGAAGTTGACTCTAGGAACACAAAGAGTGGGGGGACACTTTTGCCTATAGCACTGATTGCACAACAGACAGTGACTAAATGGCCTCGTTCTGCCGATACAATAGCACCAACCTGCTTTGCACCTGCTGCAGCAATAATCCTGCTTGGTTTCTGAACTGTTGTACATCCAGTTTCGTCTAAATTCCAAATTTTGTCTGGTGTAAACTTGTACCTTTCAAGAGCTTTTTCATAGTTATTGAAAAATTCTGCCACATTGTGGCGGTTGAAGCTTGTCGCTCTGCCAAGGGAAGTAGCTTCAGGTTTTCTAAGTGAAAGGACTGGGTACTTTCTTCGGAAGCTATACATCCAATCTTTTCCTGCGCATTCATTCTCTTTCCAGCCTGGGGAATTTTCAGGTTAAGTTGAGTAGCATATTCAAATGCCAACTGTCTTGCTTCCTTATGATTTAGACCAAAAAAAGCCTGGACGCTTTTAGGATGTACTCAACCAATAGTTCTTCGCGCTCTTGCTTAAATACTGCATATCTCTTTGAATATCCATATTGGTCTATTTTCACATTAGTTTCGGCATTTTCTTCACTTACAGTAGTATCCACATTAGCCTTGCCCTTCAGGCAGTATCTTCGCAGAGTTACATGTGGGATTTCAAACTCTTTAGCAACTGCCCGACATGGCTCTTTTTTATCAACACTGCATGTACAGCTCGTTCCATGATGTCTTTTGGTACCTTCCCATGATTTGTTTTTCTTTTATAATTGTGCATGCCTGCTGACCTGTAATACAGACAAATGTGCCTTGTAAATATATGAATTAACCCTACTAAAGTTAAAGAAGAGATGCAAATCTAGGTAGGCCAATACGGTTTAGGTTGGAGTGAGTTGGAACAGGTTCCAACTTGCCCCATTTCATTTGTTCCAATCTGCCCCAGCACTATTTCAATAATAAAATGAAAATTTCCAAAGCCGCTCTTCGATTGGCCTATTCCAGGTATGTCAAAGTCAAATACACAGAGGGCCAAAAAAACAAATTGGCTATAATCCGAGGGCCGCACTGCCATTTACCATTTTGAACATGTACTCTGCCTCCCACCTAGCTTGAAACCCCCTGTTTTGAACATGTACAAGACACACAGGTTTGCCATTTACCTCAGTGAACATGTACTCTGCCTCCCACCTAGCTTGAAACCCCCTGTTCTCAGCATCCACCTTCCGTTTAGCCATTTTTTGGGGAGGAGGTAGCTTAAAGTTGACATCTGCTCTGATTACTGATGAATGATGAGGCCGAGGTCCGCTTGCTGCGCTGCAGTGAGTTTGCGGGTTACCGTTGGATTGCGGGAAGTGTAGTATTGGTGCGTGCAAAACACCAGGGGGATGCTACAGCCCGCGGGCCGGTTCTAATACTAATCAAATATCATCTTGGGGGCCATAGATAATTCATTCGCGGGCCTTGACTTTGACATATGTGAATTATATCTAATGAAGTAAATAACAAAAACACGAGCTTTTTCAAATTATGATTTCTGAGAAAATACAAATATTCAAGGAAAGGAAAAATTTACTTTCATACAGCAAAATTCAAAAAACCTTTCTCCTCGATCGTGGCCTTCCCTTGCAGACTTCAAACAAATATGGCGAAAAGATCTCGTGACAGGCTGTCATAAGGTGGCAGCGCTATCTTAAGGAGACACACTGTAATTCAAAAAATGGCATGTTTCAATTTACCCCACGCTCCAACATACCCCACTCTCCCCTAAATAGAATATGAGGAAGCTGAGGGTCTGGAGGCTTGCCCCTAGAAAAAATTTCGGAGGTCACACCCTCAAGAACACCGGAAAATGACCTCCTGCAAAATAGCACATGAGTTTCTTCCTTCACTGATCTTTACGCTGAGAATGAAAAACTCAACTCCCAGCACGCTTTTGTCGAATTTTGACGAGGTAGAACAAATAGGAAAAGGTTGCACCGACCTTTTCTGTACCTCACTGGAAATAGTGGCTCTGATTCTTTGTCTTTGGTCCTGTTCGCGATTTGACAATTGACAATGCCGGAGGGTTAACAATCTCACGGTGATTTAAATGCCCATTCTCATATTTGACAATGATGCCATAATTTTGGCCAGATTTCTTAAGCAGTGACAACGGGGTTATCCGCATTTGGGAATACAATCTCATGGGTATTAAACGGATATTCTTATATAGGATGCCAATACAAACGGACATAGGTGCCAATATTTTGGGCAGATTTCTGAACCCAGGGACAAATTTATCCCAATGAATAGGCTATCCTCACATTAACCAAAATTAAACAACAGTGTAGAGTATAGGATCCACTTTTCTGCATTGAACATTAGCTCCTGACAGATGAAAAGGAGATCATCCCTATTTCATGCTGGTTTATTCAGATTATCAAGCAAACGGAGAGCTCCCACGCACTACGACCATAATGGACTGTACCCTATGTGGATTAGGAAAGTCTGTGCGTTCTGGTGAAATTTGGGCGGTTCTGTTGGCTACTTATCAATCACCCTTTTCCTCTAAATTTGATTGGGCACCTTTATGTTTCTCATATGCGAATGGGGCCAACTTCATCATTATCATTACACTGTCATTTGTAATCTTAAGTTATCAACAGCTTAGGTTGTAGGACCCCTTTTGCATCCAATATCTGCTTTTGACAGGTGATGAGGCAATATCCTATGTTTCATGCCAGTTAGGCAAAGGGAGCTTTGAAGCACTACGACCTTACCTTTTGTGGATTAACGAAATCTGGGCTGTCTAGAAAACTTGGGCAGTCTGGAGAAGTTACTGTTCACGGCTTATCGATCCCCACTTTTCCTCTAAATCTCATAACATCAAAGGTAGAATATCCATAGAAATTTCTCTCTTCCAGGAAACTAACATTTACAGGGCAATAAATCCGTTTAAATTCCTTTTGCCCAAGGACAAGAAAGATCAGCCTTATTAAAACTTTAGTTCACAGGGCACTTATGATTTGCTATAAAACTAAATTGGGCTCAGAGCTCAACAAAATAAAACAACTGCTCATTGAAAACGAATATCCAGCAGATGTTCTATTTTCTTGTATCAACCAAAGATTAGCCAACTTTGCAGCAGAAAAACCGATTGGTCCAGAGAAGTGCCCGGCATACCTAAAATTGCCTTGGATTGGTAACGTTTCATCAAAGTTTGAAAATCAAATTAGTAAAGCCATTACATCTTGCTTCTATGCTGTGAAGCCCCGTGTGGTTAACAACACTAGAGTTATGCTGCCATCTGCTAAAAAAGATTGCGTCCCTACCACTCAAAAAAGTTATGTAGTTTATGAATTTTCGTGCCGATGTGAAGCTCGGTACGTAGGACGCAGAGACTAACAGACCGAATAAAACAACATGTCCCCACGAGCATCAGGGCGAAAAGTGATGCCGCAAGAGAGCAACCACCTTGCATATGTAAAAAACAAGTCTAAAATTAATTGTGAGTCGGCCATAGGACAACATCTAATTACAAATCCAGAATGTGCCAAAGCATATATAGACGACAACTTGCGGATCATTGGGCAAGCAAGATCGTCTTTTCATTTAAGTGTTTTGGAATCTGTTTACATCAAGACTCAAAACCCAGTCTTGTGTAGACAAAAAGAGTTCGCTTTCTCATTGGGACTCTTCAAGTAAACAATAGTTTATAGGTCTTAACTGGCCACTCTTGGGGCCAATTAGACGCATCCTATCACAAGTAACTGTTGGAACAAATGATATAGTTAATTTTATAGTTGGGAGTTTAGGTGCTTCACACGAACAAATGCGATTAAATGAGCATCTTAGCAAATGCCATTCATGGGTTGTGGTAGCAAGTAGTGCAGTATCCCTAGTTGCTATAACATACTCAAGAGTTAGGGGCAATGCCCCCAGCACAATTCTTGGTGCAGTATATTTTACTTTGGCTTACAATGAATCTCCAAATATCATGCTTGCCATGAGCGATGAAGAACGAAACTGATTCTACTGCGTATGTTTTACAAAAGAGGCGTCCTTTAACTTGATATCGCCACGTTTCATATTTGGCACTTACCACAACAGTTTGAACCACAGCCGAATTAGTTAAAAGCGATTTCTTCACTGCTAATACAAAGCTCGTCGTAAAAAGGGGTAATTTCTGTGGAAAAAACCGTTTAATGGGTGGGGAAATACTGAGGAATAGGGTGTATTTGCCCCCTAGCTTTCGTCTGATAAAGAAATCCCTGCGTTAGGAAATGACGTCATTCTGAGCCAACGATGTCAGGTACCACCAACCAATGTCACTAACATTTTTTTATAGAATTGTTCTGTAATTTACTCGAAATAAGTCAAAGCACATTTAACAAATCAGTAGGTAACTATGTGAAGGCTCTGCTAACATGCTATCC
>OLMO02000301.1:8762821-8777601 GCA_900291935.2 Cassiopea xamachana
CCAGTATACATTCCCATTAATCATATTTCAAACGTCTGTTAAACTTTTGCAATGCGAACGTAGTTTCCGTGTGGTCTTTTGCCTGATTACGCTACCATTTTGACTTTACATAGTGGACCCCGATCACGTGACATAGCGAGCTCTCTAGTCCTATTATCTCTATGGGTTGCAATGAACGTTCTTCCATTATCGCTAACCATCAACCTTCGGGATCCTCTTCGTGCAACAGAATCCTTTAGTGCTCTTTGAAATACTGGTGCCGTCAAATCCTTGCATAGCTTCAGGTAAACAGCTTTGTGTGCTGGTGCATGTGAAGAGTGTAATGCATGCTTTTCCAATCTTACACTTTACTATCCTGTACCTAACTGGCCCAACAAAATCCACACCTGTGACAAGAAAGGGCTTATTTGGGTCAGTTCTGAAATCTGGTAACATGGATTTTGACGGATTTGATAGAGGCTTCACTCTGAATCGCTTGCATAAGTTGCAGCTATGCAGTACTTTCTTGACGATGGACCTCAACTTCTGTATCCAAAATCTCTCTCAAACCTTACTCATGGTCACTGAAACCCCCTTTGTAATGTCTTTAGGTGACAAGTTTGTATGAGTGATGATTCCTTTCCAGAAATATGGGTTTGTAGTTTGGTATTCTTCCAACATTCCTCAGAATTCCATCATCTCCTTTTTCCAAGTCTATGTTTGTCGCCAGGTTGCTTGGTTGTTGTGCTTTTTGAATTCATGCCTTCTCTGCTTCATCAGTTTCTTGACTGGTGAGTTGTAGGCAATTTTTCTTCTCCATTTTCTGACAGTGCTCCAAAAATCGTATTATGTAGGCTGTTATTCGTATCAGCTTCCAATAAGAACACTTTTTTAGCATTCCCTCAATGCCACCCGTATCTTGATCAATTTGCTTGATTAATAACTGCTTTTCTGCTCGAGGAATCCTTTCCTTCTGTTCATTACTTATCTCATATACTTCTGGTTGTGTTGCCCAAGATTTTTGATTGTTTAACCAGGATGGGACTTTAAACCAAAATTCTGTAAGCTTACCTGGATCTACTCCTCTGCATCCAAAGTCACTTGGATTCTCGTTTGCAGGAACATAATGCCAATTAATATTGTTAATTGCATTGATAGCCATTATCCTGTTTCGCACAAACTGTGACCACTTGTCTTGATCCTTTATCCAATGTAAAACCATTGTGCTATCCACCCAACCATGGCACTCCTGTATTAGGTAATCTGATAATATTTTCATCATATGATCCAAAATTCGGCTCAGCATATGGGCTCCAATTAGCTCCAGTTGTGGAATTGTTGTATACTTTGGCGCCATTATTGATTTTGCTACCAACAAATGCTGATCTGGAAGTGCTTCCTTATTCAATGAAGTAACATATACAGCAACAGAAATGGCAGACTTGCTTGCGTCTGAAAAGCCATGAATTATAATGTCTGAATCCTTACCTTGAGCGACTCTTCTTGGAATGATCACGGACTTTCAGCTCTTCATCAACTTTACCCACTTGCTCCAAGGTTTTCTTAATCTCCTCTGGGACAGCATCATCCCACAGCAGCTTCTTCATACAGGCTATGCTGTAAAGAATCTTTCCAGTTATCATTACAGGTGAAACAAGTCCTAATGGATCAAAGACACTGTTGATTGCTGACAACATTTTCCTTTTTGTGCTAGTTCTTTAATTTACTTTCTTTAGGAACTTGTCAAAGTCGATTTCCAGGGTGTCCATTAATTTATTCCTCTGTATTCCAAGAACTTTAGTCTCGTTACCATTTGTTCCAATTCATGTTTTGGCGTATGCCTCTTCTAGCATCTTCTGTTGATCATCTCCTGTTGATTGTAATGCAGGTATATTACTGTGTTATTTGTGCAAAGGCAGTCCACCTTCTGCCATTATCTTGGTGCTTTCTTCCTTGAAACTGAATAACAACTTCTCATTATTAGCTACACATTGCACATCATCGACGTATGTATTCTGCATCAGTTGCTTCATTGTTTCTGGGTACTGTTCCTTGTACTGATTGATACGTTTAGTTAGTGTTGCACCAAGGATGTAAGGGCCTGGTGCAGATCCAAAAATCACCCTTGTGAATCTGAATGGGACTGCATGCCTTTGATGTAGATCGGTGTACCAAAAAACAGCTGCTGTGTATCTCGGTCTTGTGGGTCAATCTTGATTTGCAGAAATGCCTTCTTAACATCTCCAGTCAGGCAGAATTTGTGCATTCTGTTCTTGAGTAGAATGTCGAATATAAGAGGCTGTAGTAATGGGTCTGTCTCTAAAAGGTCGTTGAGGCAAGGTTCCTTAAGCGTTTGACGTGATGAGCAATCGTAAACTATTCTCATCTTTGTTGATTCGGCATTATCACTAATGACAGGGTGATGTGGAATATAATGTATAACCGCTCCCGTCGGTTCCCTTGGGGCAGGCTCTATGATCCCTTCTTGTAGCTAATCTTACATGATTGAATGGTATTCTTCAAGCCTTCCCAATGTCTCAAGTTTTTTGGTTGTACTGTGAAATCTTGCCATCGCCAGTGCTTTATTTGTAGGTACACTACTTGCATCTTCTTTCCAGGGTAGACCTGTTAAATATGTACCGTCTTCAAGTTGTTGCAATTCACCCGTAAAATCCTTATGAAATTCTTCTTGTTTGTCAGGAGTGTCCATCAATCCCAATGCCTCTAAGGAACACACCTGCTCAAACTCATCACGCGTGGATTTAAGAGAAATGCCTTTTCTGCTTCAAAACTTGAGTGTAACGCCCTTCCTGACAATGTTCCTGACAATGTCCACCCAAGCATGGTAAATTCAGCGCCAGGGTCCTTGTTTGGATCTGACCCAAGGACTGGGGGCTCCGTTGTCTTTATTCTTTGATAGTCTGCGGCTCCCAAAATGATATGAACTGGCAGTCTTTCTTGTTGATTTCCTTCATCACTGAAAGTCAACCGTCGAAGCCTATTGTATCTCTTCTTTAAGTTGCTTATCCGAGGGTTTGGCAGGTAAGTCAAAATTTCTTTTCTCCATTTATGCAATTTAGGTCCATCGTGAATCCATCCACTGCATTTGATTTAACAGTTATAGGGTATATTTCCACTTGTTTCGTGATTGTACCATACATTTGTTTGACGGCTCTTTTTCTACTTTCAACGGCTTTATCCCCAACAGTGTCAGGAGACTTATGCACACGTAAGAGCTTCCTGCTCCATTATCAAGCATTATCCTTGCATCTAACCCATTTACCTTTGCTACCACTGATGCGTGCAGCGTTGTTGATTCATCCATTGCAGTTAAACCCTTTCCAGCAGATTGACTGAACTCAGATTTATTCCGCTGGTCTCTGGGCTACTGTCACAGAGAGATGTTTGATGCCTTCCTCCGCATTTGCTGCATCCTCTTAATTTGCATTTTGAAGCAACATGCCCTCTCCCAGTGCAATTAAAGCACACGATGTTTTTCTTCAGTATTGCCCTTCGATGTGCAAGATCTAAAATCTTGAAGCATTCTGTACTGCGATGGTTACTCTTGCCGCAATAAACACATCCATTTGACTTCTGCAAAGTTCGTTGAAAGCCATTAGCCATTAACATTTCGTCCTTCCTTTTCCATTCATGTATTGCTTCCTGTAAACATTACGAGTCTGCGATAAAAATATTCTCCACTGGCAATGGGTGTCTGCCTACATATTTCCTCAAATTTTCTACCAACTATTCCAAAATCCCACTCTTCCCAGTCATCGTCCTTTTGTGTCATTGCTTCCTTAACTGGTCTCAGTTTATCCATTAACGTGTAAACATGGCTTTGCACTGTTTCTAACTTTCTCATCGTCGCAAGCGTTTGAACGACTCTCGCAAGTTTGTTGTAGAATTCATGAGTTTCTCGAATCTGATTGATATTCGTTATAGGCTTCAGTCCTTTCAATTCAATTACGAGGGCCTTTCATGCCTTTATGTCCTTCCCATAGGCTATCTGCAAGATTCTTTTTGCCTCTTTGTACCCCTCTGTTGTAAGTAAAAGTCCAAGGATGTCGTCCTTTGGCTTTTCTTGAACCAATTCAAGGAGGTAATTAAATTCACTAACTTCTGCTATGTTTAAACCCTCCATTTCTACCGAAAATTGATTCCAAAAACGTAGCCAATCCTTGTGATCCCCTCTAAATGGTGCTATTGTATATTTTTGAAGCTTTACTACTTGTGACTTTCTTGCTTCGTCTTCCCTGTTTTGTTGCATGCTTTCACGTTCTATTTGTAATTTTCTCTGCATCCATTCCTCCTCTAGCTTTAGTTGTCTTAATTTAGCTGCTTCTGCCTCCATTAGTCGTTCTCTCGCCTTTTTTGCTTGTTCTTCCATGAAAAGGCTTTGCTGCTCTTGTTCCCTTTGCAGTCTTCTCTGTAGCTCTTTTTCCTCAATGCACACTAGTTTTTCCTTCAACTGTCTCCGTACATCTCGGAATTTGTTGACTTTTTGTTTTGTTCCTGGCTCCATTCCTTCACTGATTCTAATGACTCTACCTCTTCCTCAAGCATAGCATTAACAGCTTTGTCCCTCGCGTTTTCCAAATCCTTTATTGCTTCACAGATTCTTTCGTATCCAGATGACATATCCTCCGTTTCTCCAGAATGCAAAGTTTCCTCAACATCCTCCAGTTGTATGGTCCTTCTAGTTGAGTCCCGTTCAAACAGTTCCTTTGAAGTCGTCCTGTTTCTTGATAACTTTTCCAATCTTCTTATGTCCTGGCAGGGTCGCCCCTTTTAGTGTGGGGAACTTCCTCAAGTGTACTATGGCCCTGACTGCAGCCTCAAAGAATTCCCCATGACACTAAAAAGATTATAATACGATTTTACCGAAAGTCATTGTGAGCTATTTAGTGTCAAAGGGAATTCTTTGAAGCTACAGTCAGGGCCATAGTACACTTGAGGAAATTCCCCACAAAGTCATCCTAATGAACTTTATTCTGGATCTAATCCTAAGTTGAAAATTTGGGCACAAAAAGTACGCGAAAAGGACACTTTTGGGTTTGGAAGGGAAGCGTTTGGGGTTTAAGGAGCACTTTCACACAGTTGGCTAAAAAGTGGGGATCATGGTCCCTCTGGACACTCAGGTTCCTAAGTCCTTGCTAATGGGGTGCAACTAAATGGCCTATACGCAAAAATCACACAGCGCTAAATAAACAACAAGAGGAAAACCTTCTGGAAAAAGAAAGAAGAAAAATGGGAAGAAAACGAGAGCTACTGAGGATAGATGGAACAGAACTACACGTTTTTTTAAAAGAAAAAAGTTTATAAGAAAATGAGGCTCAAATCGTCAAAATCTTAAGAAAATCGTAAGAAAATCAGGAGGCTCAATTTCCAACATTTAGTGTTGTTATAGGCCAAAAATCGATATTTCGTTGTTATTGCATTCAAAATGTTAAAGATGGAATTTAATTTCATGTACACAATATCATTAACGATAGTGTACACGACTCTAGCCAGTTTATTTCAGTAAAAGTTAAGAAAAATGTAAGAAAATCTCAGGCTCAATTTCGGGAAAAGGTAAGGCTCAGGCAAAAAAATGATTTTCTTATAAAAAAAACGTAATTCAATTGCTTTTTGTGCGCATGTCAATACATTTCCATAGTTACGAATGCAACAAAAGGAGCAACTGCATTTTAGAGTTCTTCAGCAACTACTGCATTGGATGTTAATCAGAGCTTTATTAACAACTATAAAGTAAAGTAATACGGTTCTTGGTTATTTTAATTTATAATATGATTTCAACTGGCAAAGGAAAGAAGATAGATGTACAGGTATGCTCTGCTCTTAATACTTCTAGGGAATTTGCTGTCAAGTTGGATATTGAAAACAACACCAGCTGGTGACCTTGAGCTGTAGTCCTTTTTCAAAACTACTCAAAATTCTGAGTACTTATTTGGATTTTGCACTATGTATGCTCTCAATTCACCTGGCCAGAAGAATTGAGACTATGCATGGTGCAAAACCCAAATAATTGCTCAGAATTTTGAGTAGTTTTGAAAAAGGACTACAGCTCAAGGTCTCATTAAGAAAGCGCCACTTAGTAAATAGGTTTTACTGTATGTAATGTTTAGCAGGTGATGGTTGTAACTTTGATAAAATTGGACTTAACCAGTCGTATCCCAGTAATGTGCAGCGGTGCAGTTACCGAAGCTATGGGAGCTACAGTCCTCCATGGGTTAAAGTGCAGCATCTTATGGAGCCCCCTAGATCCTACCTCTTACTGCATCGTTAGCGGAGTATGTTGTACTGCACGAAACCAGTAGTGCCCAAGCTGCCCTTGAATGACCCTGCATCTTTACAAGTTCTACCCCTTCGTGTGAAGTGAAACTCTTCAGATGCAATAAGTGATATAAAGCATTATGTACACGAGGAATACCCCCCCCCCCATATTTATTTAGAGCTTCTTTAACACAGCAATGCCTGAGAATGAAGAGCTACTGCTTTCTACAATGGAGGCTTACGGTGTATATTCTAGCTTCCAATTTTTGATTTTCAAATTTACCTGTTTTTCCCGCTGTTGACTTTTCTTTCGTTTGGAAACTCCCGCTGAGCATTGGCATTTTTCAATGTAGCTAGGTAAATGTTGGTGGCAATCACCGTAGCAACATTGGCCTACGCAAAACTCAAAGTTTTCCAACCGTAATAAGTAGATCTGTGAGAGTTTTCAGTGGTACTTGATGGCTCTGAAGAGAAATGCAGATGCACTTAGAGAACTGCGGGCAAGAGTCCTTTCGTTGCACACATTAATATAAATCCTCGTTGCTTTGCATTGTAGTAGGTAGTTAAGAGGCTATGAACCTATTCCCCATTGCTGCAATTGGGAATAGATTCACATTGAGTGTACCCTTATCTTTCCGAAATAGTCTGACATGCTGCATGTCAGATTATTTTGGAAAGACAGGAATATACTCTTTATACATATTGTTGTTGTAGAGGGTTTTTGTTTCATGATGCCAATGCTTAGTGAAAGGTGTCAACTCTATTTAAATGTCAATAGTCATAGCATCTTGCAATTTTCAGTTATTTCTTTTAGGACATAGACAGGCATGAGCATAAGCATAGGAGGTGGGGGCAGGGGGCTGAAGCCCCCCAAGTTGGGTAGAAATCTGTTTCACTCAGGCATATTGTCTGAAAAAATAATAGGAAATTTGGGCAGAAAGTTTACAGCCTCCCCTAAACTTGACATCCTCCTATGCCCATGGGCATGAATACTTTTGCATTATAGGCCAACTGTGACTTTTGCTTGCTTTGTGTTAAATGTTATTCAATTTTTTATGCCACTTTACCTATTTATTTATTATTTCCAACTGTTTGGGAAGATGTATTGTCTTCTACTAAACTCTTTGCTACAACTTTGGAAGTTTTTTTTACCATTACTTGTAGGTTGATGTAAAAACTGAAGAGCAATGGGAGGAATTGTTATCAAAAGAGGGCCTAATTGGTAAGCTGAAATATTGAATTTTTCTTTTTATTCATTTTCATAGTAAGTTGTCAACAAAAACCTTTATTTTAAGGGACAGGCATAGCTAGATTACTTTTTGAGATGATATTGCTGTCAATGTTGCTACATGGGTTACTTCAAGAACAATAAACAATTCCCCAAAAGACATGAAAAGCATTGGAATTTCAATTCTACACTTGTAATACCTTTCAAACTATTTAGGAACAGCAATCTATAGAGGAGCAGTAAGGTCATTACCAAAAATGTGTTGTGGATATGGCACTTCCTCTGAAGCCATTCATTAAAAGCTCCTTCTTCAATTTGTTTCCTACCTTGAGTACATCTGACCATTCTAAGGGAAATTTAATACAGAACTCACCCACAGTTGAGTAGAGATGAATTTTTAAGGGGAAATCTTGTCAAGAGCTCTAGAGACTCTCTTAGATTTTTCATGTCATTCATTTATTGAATAGTAATTACTAATTGAAAGTATGTTATGGATGATGTGACTCTTGCCAGGTACTTGATTTATAGTTAGTTTTTGCTGGAAAAATTAGAAAGCAGGTTTGATATGATTTCCTAATTTGATGCTCATATAGTAGCATCTCATTATGTGCTCATATACTTGACACCTGTTACAAAATTGAAGTGGCAGATTCAGTTTTTTGCATATTTGCAGTAAAAGGAGCTTCTTTGTTTTTGCCATATTTTGGTAAGGCTTCCTAAGGACTTAGGGTGTGGGAACCTTAGAGTGTTACAAAACTACATATTTTGATACTTATCCATCAAACTGGTTTATTAGTTGCCAGTGATAAATGTGTAACTGTAGGAAACTAGTTTGCTCTATACAAAATAGAGATCTCTTATAAGACTTCTTCTCTATTTTGTATAGAGCAAACTGCTATTCTTACCATTCAGTTAGAGAGGCATTTGTAGAATGTCTTCTTCTTCATCATTATAGCTCATTTGATCATTGGTATTTGAAGGTATTTGATATCCCATCTAGGGTGATTTCCTTCCATTCTTATTAATCATTTTAATGTTTTTCTTCCTTGCTCCCATTTGCCATTCCTTTGATGTTGCACAACTTACCTTTTGTTTTGATTCCAGATGGTGTTAAATAAGGGGGAGATAGTGAAAGGCAGTTGCCTCCCCCCTAAAATACCTCAGTGAGCATTTCCCTGCTTATCTCTAGCCTTCATAACTTAATACATGTAGACAATGAGTTCTTTCAGATAATCATATGAAAAGAATGCCCTTTTTGAACCATCTTCAATTTGTACCTTAAACCATAGCAGACCTTTATCAGTATACCGATCACTTTCTAAGATTATAGGTTCGTGTCAACTTGGACTTTCCCAATTAAATTTCTCCCCTTGAAAGTTTTCATAACTTCAATTGGATCTGGTCTGCATGCACCCTTTTTTCAAAGTATTTTGTGAGTATGTTGCAATCATAGTCTTTGAGGAAGTCAAATAAGCATAGGGATGCTAGAATGACAATAGGACAAGGAGGCCAATAGGAGCAATGTGGCTGCAATTAGTGTATGCATGCAAGTCAAGCCACCAGAATTAAGGGCTCCCAAGCTTCATCTTTTGAAAAAGTTTTTACCATCCCCTTTGCAGGGGCTTTACTTCTCAAAATCATATAAAAAGTTCTAATTTCCAATCAGGTATGGCTTATCTAAATAGCTTGTTTAGTCTTCTGTTCTATCATCCTCACATTTCAAAAGCAAGCTATATCTGTTTGCTCCTTTCTTCCCCCCTTTGCATCCCTGATTGGAAATGTACACAATATTTCTTTATTGCACATGCAATAGTTGCAACTTGGAGGCCTTTGCCAACATTAGCTCTGCTTCTCATTACCTCTGCTATGCAGCTCAATTTTTCACAGGTAGTTGTGTTTTAATTTTTCCATCCCGTTGCAATTGGGTAACAATGCAAGATCATATGCTTTGTTGTACAGCTATGCCTTTCATCAGCAGTTTGCTGATTTTGTTGTACATTGCCTACAACAAATTGATTTTACTCTTGCTGCAGCTTCTATGCAAATTTTTTCATATGCGACACAAAACCTAGAGAAAGATCTCCTAGGATACCAAGGTGTTTATAGCTTGTTGTATAATTTTTGTAGATTCTATCAACTTGAATTGAGTTACAGCCCATCAGCAAAGTTTCAGTGGTTTCTTGCTCTAGAAGTATTGCCTCTCAACTCTTTTTCTCATAAGCAGCTTGCCAAGTGTTGGATATCAGTGATGAGATAATTTCCAATGATGTTTAATGTACTCGATGAAATAAAGGTGTTGATATTATCTTTACATGTAACTTTTCTTACATTCTGCAGTGATCTATCTGATCATTGTGCAAATGCATTGTATTTAGGTGTACAACCAAGGAAACATAGTTTTGTTGACAGAGTGTTGTGGAATGTTCTTTCACAATTTAAGAAAGTTGTACACATTCTGTGGAGTCAGTGTTATGGTAAACTGCTGTGGCCTTTGGAAGTATGTTTTGACATGAGCTTCAGTGGCCAAACCTCACTAATTCTCTACTGTCTCTCTCCCATCGTCGTCTTGTTGAAGATCTTTCCATTTTCTACCGCTGTTTTCATGGACATTGCTCTCAGGAAATCAAGAATATTATTCCTGATCTAGTGAGGCGTGTTCGAATCACCAGAAGCTCTACCTGTTCACACCCTTTCCAAGTTACACTACCTAGTCCAGGAACTCTATCTCACAAATCTTCTTTCATTCCTAGAACTTCTCAACTGTGGAACTCATTGCCACCCACTACTTTCCCTGAATCCTACAATTTGTCATTTGTTAAATCTAACATCAACAAACTTGATTTTGTCTCCCTTTCTACTTAAACTTTCCCCCATTTTCTCAGTTTTTCCTTTGTCAGGGCTTTGTTATAGGCCTTACGAACTTTTCCCAACATTACTTGCTATAAAAAAGTGGCAGTCTGCCAAATTCTGACAGGGGTAGCCAGCACCTTATTAGTGCCCCTTTCACCTAGGGCTGAAATGTTTGCTGGTTAAAGCAACTGTAGGCAATATGAGTGAAGAAAACATCATTTATCATTGAATGTCATAAACTAGTACAAAAATGTAAGTACCCAAATAACTTAGCTGTAGATAAAGATTAATGTTCCCCAAATTGTGTGTAAAATTGCAAGTTGCATAAGTTATCAGTTAAGGGAAGTATTGACATAGGAGAAAGGAGGCTTTGGACATGCAGTTGAGCGAGCAAAAAGTTTGGTGAGGCCGTGCCATCTAGAATGTCAGAAAACGCCCTTTTAGACAGTAGGACAAGCGCTATGTTTATCATTGATCTTTAGTCAGAAAAGGAATACATTTATTCATTGGAATCATTTTTTGACTGGGATGGTTTCAGTACATTAAAGCTATCCATGTCTGTTTTGATGACACCTGATGCTTCATCATTAAGATATTTACCAAAATCCCTCTTCTATGTTCATCAGTAGCGTCATTTTCAGATTTTGACATTTGTGCATGTTTGCAAACTTTCTTTTATATCAATTTGTTGTTATATACTACAGGGAAATCTCCATGAATGCACAAGGAAATCTCTCCAGTTCCTGGATAAGTAATTCGTTTGCGAATGAATTCATTATCCAGCAGCTGGAGACATTTACTTGTGCATTCATAGAAATTTGTCTGTTTTATACATTATAAGATACAAGATTGGTTACGGAGCCAAGATAAAAATTCTACTTCGCGAATTTACTGGATATTGCAGCTCGGTACCCTCGAGTTCACTATTTAGTTATAGAAAAGTTGCATGTAATGGTGAAATATAGCCAGAGACACGACGAAATTCTAACTATAAACCTCAAATTATAGCTGCCCTTCCATCTGATCTTGAAGTGGTTTGATGCCTAACTCAATTTCCCCGTTTAACTGTTATTTGCTTTAGCGTCCTTTTTCTTACATTTATGGCTGGAATTCGATGTTCACTGCCAAAGTTGTACTAGTTGACTTTTATTTGCACATTGCTTTATATTTACTTTAGCGTTTTTTTCTGTTCTCGAGTGCCCCTTTACAATGCTGTGCTGGGGGGGGCACGGCCCCAGCCTCCCTGCCAGGCTGCCACTGACGAGCTTTACTGAAAATTGAGTATTTCCCGTTTGAGTTCATTTTTTGCATGCTGTTGGGAGTGTTTGTTCTGTTTGATTATATTTTTCACCAATTTGAAAATCGGTAGAACTAGCTCATCTGTTTGTTCCAGTGTTTTTTGCAGTGCGCTTTTAAGAGACATCTTGTTTTTCTGCTTTAGTGTATTTTGATGACCTTATTGTTAGCTGTAGTCCATTTTATCTTATTCAGGAACTTTTCTAGTGCCCTCCAATCTTTTCCTATCCTTGGATTGCATTATAGGATAAGACTTCATAGTCTCAGACGCAGCACAATTGAAGCAAGCAGAAGATAAGAATTATTTCACGAAACAGGTTCATTGTTGCACCCCACTGCATCTCCAAATGTCTCAAGCTTTACTTCCTTCTAGCTTATCTGAGTATCAGCCCTTAAAAGATGAGGCCCCCCTCTTAATCATTACCCCTTTCTTTTAGTGCAGTCTGCTCATCGGGGCCATGTTCCTGTACCTTTGCTTACATGGCCGATCAAAAGTATTAGTTGCGAATCCATTCTAGTAGTAGAGAGCAGTTAGGCATGTTTTAACAGACATTTGATTCTTCTCCCGAGTATTCTCACAGCAGATAGTCAGCGATGTGTTTATTGGAGGGGGCGTGAGAGGGGCTTCGCGCCTCCCAATATGTTTACAATTGCAAGAAAATTGGTCAAAAGTTGGCCATGCTGCAAGTGTATCGGTCTCAGTGTTTCTACGTGACCTCTATTTGTTAACAGTAGTTGGTCAAATTGTCAGACCTTCCCCTTACACCAATGGAAAGTGTCGTGGCATATCTACATTGTTTGTCAGGTACACGGTAAATTCTCCAAGTGCATATTATGAAAACTTCAAATGTTGTTATTGAGCTGCACACTGGCCAAGAAGTCAGTGAATTTTGCCTCCGTTATTGGTGTTCCTGATTTATCTGAGTTTAGGCTCTGATATCTGTTTTGGCAATATACAAAATATTCTTGTTACTTTGCTTCAATTCTTTTATGTTTTTGATGAAAGCTTAGGCAAAACTGGTATCATTCAGTATGCCATAGATACCGGTAATAGTGCCCCTATTGGACAATAACCTCATGCGCCTCTCATATAACCCCCTTTCAGAAACCAGGCCTCAAGTACAAGACATATCAAGACAGGGGATCATACAGTGNGCCCAGCAGAGGCGCCAAATGTTTAATTGGTTGAGAGTTCTGATCAGAACTATTTTCTCCCAGCCTAATTGACCAATCTGCATGCAGAATTATGACAACATATGCCCTTCACAGCTAAATTTTGGCCTATTTGGCTGTATTTTCCACCCCTCCAACAAAAAACTTTACAAGCCTCAGGAATACAATTTTGTTGCTGACATTTTGTTTAATTGGTCCTTATACATTATCATTTAACCTATATTGGCTGTGCCGTTCGATCTCCGAGGGGAAAGGAGTACGGCCCATTTAAAGTGCTTATGCATCGAAAATTTCGAATATACTTTTTTAGCTTAAATCGAAACTTCGGTCTTTCCAATGCATGAATATCATATTAATTTTGTTCTTACTGGCGAGAAAGGTGTAGAAATTAGCGTTTGTTTTGAGGCACTAGGTGCGAATTTTGATAGCCATTGCGTGATGTCATAGCGAGGATCAAACCGAATGCATTCTTTAGGCCTATATCAGTTGATAAACAAAGCGTAAGAAAGCTTCTCGTCTTGGCGTGCTACGGCTCATTAAAATAGCAAACAGTGACAGTGAATCGTCATTTTATGATGAATCTACTGAATATCAATTAGAAGATGATGGCAATGATGACCGTGTGCTTGCACAGCCAGGCCTACTACTACTTCTTGTACAACGTTTAGGGTAATAGGTACATGCCATGGAGAGCCACTAGCTGACGATTCGGATGCCCAAGGTAAAGAAAATGTCGAGACCAATGACCCCCATGGACTGCTACCACAAACTCTTTCGGCTTGATTTGAGAGGCAAATCCAAGTTCAGGAATGGTGAGTACCAGTATCCATTACGTATTGCAGCTCATACCATGACAAATTTTGTAAACAGTCACTTAGGACCTATAAGCAAAGCGTTAAAGCTGTACAACGTGTAGGGTAATGGCTTCTGCGTTAGATGAAGTAGAATTTGCATTGATTAGAGTCTTCTAATTTACTCTTTGATCTTCCAAGCCAACTGATCTTTTTCTGATAAAATACAATTTTCTTTTCCAAAACTGGACACCCGGTACAAATAGTATTAGGGCTTGCGAACATTTCTTCCTCCTTCATTGTGTCATCCATTTTTGAACACATCACATATCACGGATAGTCCATGAAAGGAATTGAAATACATTGCTATGGCATTATAATTTTCCTTTACTAGTAGGCCATTTCCAATCTACCAACTCAACATATCTCCCTGCCCTGTTTTCCTCAACGTTGTTAATTGTTACTATTTGACCAGGGTCTAAAAACAAGCACAGGTAAGTCTCACCTGTCTTTTAGCTTTATCTGTCAGTGACTGATCAATGGTATCTGCTGTGTCTGCCAAAGATAAATCAATCAACAGGATCTGGATTTAGCTTCCTTTTCATTCAAATTTTTGCAGCGACTTCCTGATTCTTCGTAAAACAGTTTTCATCGAAATGGTCAGAGTAAAGGAAAGACGAGTTGGTGCTGCTCCACTTTGGCCTATGTCTTCGCACAAACCTCACCCAAGCTTGGTGTCTTTTCCTGCCTTTTTTCTTGAGTGGAAACATGTGAACGGATTTCCCCTCTATATGCTGACCATTTGTGTAGCTTATTCCGTTCGGGAGACCAGCCACACAGTACAGTCCTCCACGACGTTTGCAGGACTTGCTAGTGGAATCCATGCTATCAAGCGATCAAAATTCTTTTGCGTACTCGTTATGACATCATGCGCAGTAGCTAGAATTCGCACTTGAAATGCCAAAATAGCGAAGTTTGAGGGCTCATAACTTTTTTTCTATATGAGTTATGATACTTTAGTTTGTAGCATGATGATCACAGCACAAAGGTGAATTAGAAAATGCAAGAAGTTAAATTTCGAAATTTTGGATGCATAAGCACTTTAAACGTTAAGGAAGAATAATTGAATCAAAGTATCTAATAAACAATGTGTTTAAGATCTAAATTTTGAAATTATTATCAATTGA